>AIET01000188.1:0-302604 GCA_000292665.1 Helotiales sp. EF0021
GATTCTTATATCTAAATAATATATCTTTTCCCCTATAATACTATTATTAATCTTGCCTTATTAAAACGAATTAGTTAAACTATACTTTATTAATTATACTTAAAATATCTATAAATTATAAGAATATCGAGTTTAGTACTATTAATAGACTAAAGCTTCGAGAATAGCTTCTTTCTACTTAAACTCGAGGACCTACAGTTATTATTAACTCTAGAGTAGAAATTCTAACTAATATATTAATACTTTACTATACTAATCTATTTTAGTTTAACTGCGTTAAAAAGATATTTATTTCGAAAGTAGTAGCTTAGTTCTAGCTTACCAACTTTACTGTCTTAGTCTTTAATCCTCGCTCTTTAGAAGAGAGCAATAGAAAACCTTGCAATAAGATCGACCCTCTTAAGCAAATCTCGGACCTTTCAAATACTCTTACGTTTCTAAAGACATTTCCAATTGTCGATCTCTCTGCTATCGGGTTTTAGAGCATGTCTTTTACAGGGGCCACCTCGCTCTATACTACAAGCCTTAATAGGCGTGCAAAGTTCTGTATCGCAGTGTGTCCTGTCACACTCTTGGAACCTACTGCTGAAATGCTCCCCCGTATACTGGCCAAGTCCATGCAGGATCGAGAGTCTCAAGTTGTCGGAAACCCTCCAGCGGTCCTTCTAGTACTCACAGACAAAGGTAAAAACCCGGCGGGTATGTGTCTTAGTGCCGACAAGGAAGAGTTCGATTACAGTAAGCCCATCTATCCTGCCAGGAAAAAGTGCTCAACGACAATAGCTAACATCCTACTCTTCAAATATAGTGGTCAATGCGAAGATAAGAGGCGCTCCAAGATACGAAAATCGGACAACCCTTTAGTCTTACTATAAGATCCTTGCGTAGCAGCCACTTGGAATTATCAAGTACATAGCCTCCATGCCTGTCCTTATGATTGTGCCAGAATTCGACATGATGTCACTACCTAAAGACCAGCTGGCTCTGTTTAAGACTTTGCCAGGTCCTAAAACAGTGCATATTGCCAAGGGAAAAGGCCATATAAATGTGCTAAGCGGGGAGGATTATCTTGCAATGTCCGAGCTTCAGGTCAAATTCATCAAGGACATGTTGTTAAAATAAATCCTGGTAGTCTGCGTACCTAGATCTTAAAGTCCTAATCTAATTCAATGTATTGCTGAAGTCTTGAGTTCTGTATCTGCCGTTCATAAGTGACTCGTAGAAGTTAGATAACTCTAACTATTCTCAGCGACATGGCTCCAGGAGGTTCCTTACAATAGTTCGATTGTAGGCTGATTTAAGGTTCCTTAAACGCCGGCCTCCTCTTTGGAAATTCGATGTCTCTCACGGAGGCAGCCTCCGAACTGTTTGACTTTCGAGTAGGTTATAGTTTGTCGGCCTCTTACAGTATATGCTCTTTGGAAGATCGACTTCTTTTACAGGGGCAGCCTTGGAACTGTTTGATTTTCGAGTAAGTCAGAGTTTGCCGGTCTCTTATATACTTTTTAACAATTCGACCTCTCTTACGGAGGCAGCCTCCGATCCGTTTAACTTTCGAGTAGGTTAGAGTTGGCCGGCCTCCTGGATACTCTTTGGCCCTTGCATGAACACATCTCGTGCGCATCGGTAAAGGCTTAAACCCTCCCCGCCAATTACAATAATGGGCATCTGGCCACGTCCATGGGAGTTTGGGACGCGAGATGAGACGATCCTGGTGCAGGACGATCGGATCCTTGCCCGAGAACCTCGGTGCTTCCGATCTTTTCTCACACAAGGCCCGAAGAAGGAGGATGGCAACAACAATAATGGCATGTGAAGAAAAGTTCATCTTGCACTTGTGGCTTTGTCCATCACAGGCCTCGGAAGCACGTGCTTATCTTGTACCCAGTCAATGGCTGCAACGCATATCTCTTAATCTGAGACCGAACAGAGTCGTTCGTCTCATCTCGTTGTCAACGCGAATACGAAGCACCCACCTGGTGACGAAAAGTCAAGGTCTGGATAAGCCCCACAAAATGAGGCGGCCCTGGGCAAGGCGCTTATCTGTGCCTGCTAATTGGAGGACTCAGGACAACTGCACGCCGATGAGAAGTACAATCCAACTTCGCAACAATACCGAGCAAGATCTTCAACTAATAGGTATCTTTCTCTAGTGAACTCGAAGGCATGTTCCCAAGCAATGAGGGCTTGGAAGGCAAGATCGGCATTGCTTTGTGACATCGACCCACCAGTATCCAGCACATTACTTTGAGCCATCACCCCGCAGCTTGCATCCACAACATCAATCAACAGTCCATCTCCGAATCTGACCCCCAAGACTGACTCTGACATCAGCCGAAGCTCTGCTTGGCAGCTCTTTCATCGCACAAGATCCTCCATTAACGGGCATCCACGAGAAGTATGACAAAACCACCCAATTGGGCTTCTTGGTGAAATCACAGTCCAAGATGGAAAATCTATCCAGTCTGGCTGGGAGCGAAATAATGTAAGAATAGTAAGACTTGAGACGACTCAATAACGTGTCTGGTCGCGTCACGAAATACATATCTGCAAGATTTGTTGTAATTTGCTCGAAAGCCGAACGGTATATTCGACGACAGCGTTGATTCGCCTGCCAATTTAACGAGTGAGAATACCTTGTCTCGTGGTTCCGTTGCATCGAATCGTACTGATCTGTTGAGAAGTGTACACATGTCCCAAGCATACCAATGTTCTTGAGGTTTTCAAATGGAACAATGAGCGAACAGCAGGCCACGCCCATGGGTTCTGTGCTAGTGGTGTTATGCTATAACACAGTAAGACGATCCATCAACAAGACCCCATGAGTTTTCCCAAATGAATTTTATAGGATCCACATAGCGCCAATGGTTGAGCTCTAGAGAGAGCAGCTTCTTGAATCACCCATGTCCGAATGAACCATGGCCGTGAGAGAACCTCAGCCAACACCTTCCCGATTGATTATCAATTGCTGAAAGATTCACAGCACGGAATTCAGCCAATGTATAAGGCCAACGAAAACGAGCACCTTTAGTGTTTTGAACTTTCTAGCTAAGAGACCACATCCCATCCAGAAGGATTGCTGTTGACTCGATGTTCTCAATTCCAGGACCCAACCAGACATCTGTACCTTCAGATTTCTGACAAATATCTCTGATCATGTTGACTTGCGCGGCTTTCTCGCGAGCATCAGCTTGGTTGACACATATCTGATCAAACCAAAGCCATTTAATGCCACTGCAATCCACATTGGCCAATCTTTCCAGTGCCTCCTGCAGAGTCGTGGTAATTGATATTATTTTCCGTTGCATGATAGAGAATGATTTTGAGTGGAATTGCCCCAGCAATAGCTCAGGGAGTTGTACTTTGGGGCATTCCTCAGTTGGAATGTCCGAAGGTCGCATTTCACCACTGTTGGTGAGCTGTGTGTGGTGAACCATAGCAGACGTACCGATGCCTGAGGAAGTGGCAAGTATTCGTAGCCTTGCATAGTTTTCGTGCTATTGATACACAAGGTCGTCGACTGCTTTCTCATCTGCGATGCAATAGGGCATAGTTGTGTCTTCGAAGTAGAAGTAGTTGAAGAAATGGCGCAACATGTAAGCCCTACTAGTGGGTTGTGGCGGCTATTAACCAGTCAGCCCGCAGTCCAGAAAACCTGTAGGTTGTAGGCAAGCTGCGACTTTCAGGGGGCGGTAAGAGACCAACCCCAATGGAGATGGGAGGAAAGTGGAGAAATGAGTATACCTGCTTGAAGCTGTAAATGTAAGGTGGTGTGCTTCAAGCATGAGGGTAGTCCGTAATCATATCGGTCGTGCATTGTATGTCATATGTTTTGCCCGGTGGCGCCTGCTTTGGTTCCTGTGAGCTGGGTATGCTGATCAGCGATTGGAGTGAGAGCAACTTACTTCATTTCCATTGGGAAAACGGCAGGCGTAAGACCGCGAATACGGGACAGGAGAGTCATAGCAACCATCAGCGCCCGGAGAAGGATCACCGGCACAAGAGCAAGACAGCTCGTGTGACCGTCAAATGGCTCTTCAGAGACCTAGAGGGAGAAGGAAGCGAAAAGCAAAGAACAGAAGACATGAACGTCATATCTTCCAGAGGTCAAAGCAACAAGCTGACAATGTGACATAGGTCTAGGGTTGAGACTCTTCTGAATAAGAAATGCAACCAACCATCATCGAAACCAAAATAACACCAGCCAAATCTGGACAGAAATAACACGAGATGCGTTCTCGAAACTTCACATCCTGAGTGTGAATATCGCAACTCTACTCCTTCATATGCCCGCCATATCCAGCAAGGTATCAAACGCCATTAGTGCTTTTCCCAAACCTCATCCAAATTTCGCCTTCCAATCCTCATGTAGCTTCTTTTGCCTTTCCCATTCCTTGCCCAACTTTTTCAACGCACTTTTCGGAACGTCTTCGCCTTCTTTCGTCTTCGTAGGCATTCCCTTCACATCCCAAGCACTGAATCTTTCATCTTTGAACATGTCAAAAGGGCTAAGTTTCGCTTTTTCTGCTTTCTCAGCCTCCAGTCTTTCCCTCTCTAACCTCGCTTTCTCCTTCGCAGCAATCTTTTCCCGTTCCTTCGCAGCTTTCTCCTCCTTCTGAGCAAGTAAAACATCCCTTGGAATGAACTTGATCAATGCACCTTGTTCGTCTGGCCGGTCATCAAGATAAACGCCAAGATTCGTGAGATCATTGTCTCTGATCTGGTCAGACAATGTGAGGATCTCTTTCTTCTTGGGTGAACTGGGCGCAATCTTTCGCATCTCATCTCGAATTGTAGAAACAGCACGAAGATATGGCATTGCCAGTGCCTCTGGATCTTTGGAACCACCAGTTAAAGCTGCAAACTCCGCATCGACATCTGCAGTGATCAAAGCATCAAGCGCCTCCGAATGCAACGCGAGACGTTCAACCTCAGCCTTGACACTTTGGTAAACTTTCTGGTATGGCTCCACAGCTTCTTCTGAACTCAAGTTGGCATTCGCAGCACTATTTGCCCAACCAAGGCCATCATAAGGAGGAGACGCATCTGCATCTAATCCGAAGATACCAACCATCTTGGTGATCCAGCGAGTTATTGCTTCGAGTCCGGCAACGTCCATATCTGACTTGTGAGTGTTGATGTGAATATTGGCCTCCGAGACAAGCTTTGCAACCGTGCGCATTGCTCTTGGTGTGTCGAAGGAATCTGACAGGGCGTTTTGCATTTCGGTTTGAGCCTTCTCAAGAGTCTCCTTCAAACCACCGGATGTATCTTTGATTGATAAAGACTTGATATCTGGCCCAGCCTGCATGATCAATGATTTTGTGGTAATGAAAAAGTTCTACAGAATTAGAAAAGAAACCTAGATAGGTAATCTACTCACATTCAGGGTAGTCTCCCACGACTCCGCTTGTTCTTTCATATCCGGTGAGATTTCAACACCATCGTTCCATCTGCCCATCAAGAAAACAATTCTCATGCGCCGAGGTGTGTAGTCCGTCCTCAATGCATCCTTGATTGTCTGGAAATTTTTCAAGGACTTGGACATTTTCGAACCAGATATCGACAGATGACCCATATGGAAAAAGTGTTTGACCCAATTATGCTCCTGACCATGCGTGCAGTAATATGCTTCACTCTGAGCCAACTCATTGTCGTGATGTGGAAATGCAAGGTCAATACCACCAGAATGAATATCCATCTGTGATCCGAGAACGTCTGAAGCCATCACAGAGCACTCAATATGCCATCCAGGCCTTCCTTCTCCCCACGGACTTGGCCAAACTGGTTCTCCTGCTTTGGATTTCTTCCACAAAGCGAAATCTCCAGCTCCACGCTTCCCTCCCAGATTTTTGGACAGAGACCCCTCACCCTCCTCTTGTAATGCCTTGTCGTTTCGGCTATTGGGGCACAATCGAGCGTATGGATTGCCGGCTTTTTCAAATGCAGCAATGTCAAAGTACACCGAACCATCTGCTTCGTACGCAAACCCTTTCTCGACAATCTTGGCAACAAAGTCAACAATCTTGGGGACGTATGTAGTGACTCGCGTGATGTGATCTGGCCTCAAGACATTGAGATTGTCCATATCCTCCAGGAAGTCGGCCTCCCAGTATTTTGTAACCTTAGTGAAGGTTGTATGATCCTTTCCGTCGATAGAGTCCTTGTACAGCGAGTCCAGATATGGAAGTAAAATCTCATCGGCTCCTCCAAACACCTTGTTAGCCTTGATTGCTTCTGAAGCAGATGTCAAGTTGCTCAAGTGCAACTTCATCTTGGCTTCTGCGTCCCCGGGCTTTCCCTCTCCAGTCAATGTTCCCCCTGCCAACACCTTTCCATATGCCGCTTCTCTTCTTTCCGCATAGTTGTCGGGAGTCAATGCTCCTCCCTCCTTCACCAATTCCGGTAAATTGCCCTCCGCATAGTTCTGGAAGGCTGTCGCAGCAAGTGTCGCCAACTCGGGCTCGGAATACGTTTTTGATTTCTCCAACTCCAGCAGTTTCGCTCTTCGCGCTTTCAAAATAATCTACAAAACCATCAGCATTGGTAAAGCTCCTCTGACATGCCCAACTCACCTTGTCATCCACATCTGTTATGTTCATAACAAAATTGATCTTGTATCCAAAGTAATTAGTCAAGATCCTCCGGATTATATCGGTCGAAACATAATTTCTAGCATGTCCCAAATGTGAGTGATCGTAGACTGTAGGTCCGCAGACATACCACGACACCTTACCCTCCTCCAGGGTCGAGAAAGGCACAGGAGGGCCAGGTTTTAAGGAATTATGGACTTTCAATTGCGCCATATTGAACGTGGTCGCGTGGTATTTTCGAAGATTCGTCACATATGAGGTCCGAGAGACAGGAGCGCGCAGAATTCGAGGGAGAAGGTACATTCAGTCGTGTTGCATTGGGTTGTGACTCGAGGTTGAGTCAAAGATGCCACCATAAGGCCAAGCGGCTTTTGATTGGCAGCCTCACCAGCCCCACCTTGTCATTTTCAGCCTCGTCTTGAGAAATTTCGAAAAGACACAATCGTCGGAACCTCCCCAAGATGGCTCTCAAAACCTCTCCATTCCTGTTTCCAGGATCCGTATCTACGGTAGATGAGCTAGCGATTGTACATCTGAAGCGCGACCTCCAAATACCCACGATCCTCAAAGAACACGATGAGGACGATGACGGCTACACTGAGGGAAAGGTTGTGAACACTCGATTTGGTTCCTTTCCACACACAACATTAATTGGTCTACCATGGGGAAGCCAAGTACGAGCTTCAAAGGTGGATACGGGTTCACGAGGTCGAAGAGTCAAGGGACAAGACAAGAAGAGGAAACGGGAGGATGCTATACCTGGAGTACCAAATAAAACTGTAAAATTGGAGGATGAGGAAGCCAGCACTCCTACAGCTACGAAAGAAGAAACGCAAGCCATTACTGCCTCCAGCGGGTTCATACATCTCCTGCCTCCTACTCCAGAGAATTGGAC
The DNA here is from genome assembly GCA_000292665.1 of Helotiales sp. EF0021. Classification (NCBI taxonomy): domain Eukaryota; kingdom Fungi; phylum Ascomycota; class Leotiomycetes; order Helotiales; species Helotiales sp. EF0021. The sequence continues at coordinate 7,489 of AIET01000188.1, forward strand.
GAGTTCATTACCGCATCGAACACAAGTTGTATACACTCCCGATTACAGCTACATTCTACACCGCATTCGAGCACGACCTGGGACGCATATGATTGAGGCGGGTGCTGGGAGTGGATCATTCACGCATGCATCTGCGAGAGCAGTCTTCAGTGGTTATCAAAACACTGGAGACACGAACGGTTCAACGCCGAAGAAGAGGAAGCTAGGGAAAGTATGGAGTTTCGAATTCCACGAGCAGAGGCATGAAAAGTTACAGAAGGAAATCCAAGATCATGGTTTGGACGGCGTCGTAGAGATAACACATCGAGATGTCTGCGAAGAGGGATTCTTAGTAGACGGCCAATCACCAGGAGTAGAATCGATATTCTTGGATCTTCCAGCACCATGGCTCGCATTACCACATCTCTCGAGATCTCGACCACCCAAGGCAGTTTGCACGAAGACTGACGACGCGACACCTTTCGTATCCCCACTGAATCCCTCCACGCCAGCTCATATCTGCACATTTTCTCCCTGCATCGAACAAGTCCAGCGAACAATATCCGTGATGCGACAACTGGGCTGGGTAGATATTGAAATGGTGGAGCTATCCCAAAAGCGTTTCGAGATCCGTCGCGAAAGGATAGGGATTGACAATAGAGCACAACGGGGTCTACAAACAACGCCTGCTACAGTGGAAGAATCCCTCTCACGATTGATGGAGGTAGAGGGAATATTCAAAGCTTTCCATGAAACTGGCGAGAAGGTCGAAACGAATAAGAAGGACAAAATCAACCCCAACAGTAGGGAGAAGATTATGGAGAGTTTATTGGAGAAAAAGGTGTATAAAGAGGGCCGGTTGGTACATAGGACCGAGCCGGAGGTGAAGACGCATACCAGTTATCTCGTGTTTGCAGTGTTACCTGTGGAATGGTCAGAAGAGGATGAGAAGAAAGCTAGAGAGAAATGGGAGGTCAAGATTAGGGTTGAGGAAGATGAGAAGCTTGAAGAAGGTGGGCAGGTGAAGCTGAGTAAGAAGGCGAGAAAGCGGGCGGAGAGGGAAGCGCAGAAGGCTGCCGAAGAAGTGAAGACTGAAGGGGATACTATGGAGGTAAGAATGGAACCCAGACAGATGAGTGATTGAACATACTTCAGCTTTTCTCATGGTTCTTTCCACCTGCTCTAGCTGAATCTCAACCACGTCTCTCGAGTCGCAGTGCTTCTTGGTCTGATGACGCCATAAACCACAAAGTGACTGTCATTCTCATTGTATCACTCCCGATTCATTTGAGCCTATGCTATTTGATACCAGCCATCACCATCAAACCTCAACAGCACCCTCTGGTACTCCCGCCCTACTCCTCAAGCGTCTTGCAAAGAATTTCATGAGTGGCAACATCTCCTCTCTATTCCTCGGCATAGAATCATCTGATTTGTCCCACTTTGCGTACTCGACATCCACAAACTTCTCTTTCAGATCTGTGATCGCACTCTTTGTAATTTGTGGACTCCGACTTCCACCACAAACCAATATCGGAGTTTTGTTCTTGCCAGTGAATCCAGGTGAAGTGGGAGGACGACCACCAATGCTTATGATGCCGCCGAGTTCGATAGAATTTGAGGAAGCCAGTGATAAGACTGGCATTGCGCCTTGTCCGAAACCTAGAAAGAGGATGTTTCGTGCTGGATATCCACATTTCTCTTGCAGCACTTCGACTATCTCCTTTAAAACCTTCTCACTCGTCTTGAACCCGGCATCCAAATCGATGTCTCCTTTCCTCTCATCAACCAATACGTCATCTCCCCAGTGAAAGGCTGGAGTGTCAGAGCCAGTGAAAATTGCTGGTATGGGGTTTGGTCCTCTCAGAGATATACACGCCGTCTCGGGTAAGTTCAAGTTCCTTCCCAGCTGTGCGAATGAGGCTTGCGTGTCTCCAAGTCCATGAAGCAATATCAGAACATTGATAGGGGATCCCTTTGATGGTGGGATGATGTCTAAGGTGAGGGAAGTAGGGAAGTCGGACTTGGTTGGGAGACGGCATGTCGCCGTCATAATGGATGGCTTTCGTGGTGCTGAGGAAAGTTCGTGGTCCTCACAGGTAGAGGGCGACTCAGATCAGTGGTCTACAATTCAATCAATATTCTCGTCTCCCCTTTCTTTTCTCGCTTCGGATCCGGTGTAGACTAGAAAGTTGATGGAATGGAAGTCCTAGGTAACCTAGAAGTTATCGAGAATCCCGTGATCGTAAAGTGGTTTTTCGAGGGACGGAAAGGCCGTTGAATTAGGTCCAAAGAACAAGCGCCCACGACCAACGCTCTTCCTATTGACAATGGTCACCCTGGGCGCAAATTCAGGTCTTGTCGACACAACTTTCTTTCAGGTTACCTCGTGACATCAAGTTCTGGGTTCTGCAAGGTCCACTTTATGTGCAGGCTGACTAGCCAATAGCATACCAATACAGGGTTGGAGGCTCCCCCTTTCTTCTCGCTTGTCAATTCCAGACCATCCAACAACTTCGATATAAGACTTATTCAGAGCCTTCTTCATCTCAGTCGGAAGCTCAACACGTGCTGATCTCACTTCTTCAAAGCAGCGACGATCAGCCAAGCTCTTCAGCTGAATCAACCAAGGACGTCAAGCTCTGCCTAGAACACGATCCCTGACCCACTGATGAGCTAATTGACCCCACCACCCGTCCGTTTAGTACTGTATACCTTGCAGACTCGTCCTTCAGTTGTGACGGGATTTCTTGTTGTGCTGGTTTCATGAAACTGACCTACGATGGATGTGAGCTCCGCAGATGTTGGAGCTTGGCAGGATGAGGCGCATGAACGAAGCTGTGCAGCTTGACAGGCAGAGGCGTGGTCCCGTTGACGTTACTACTACAAATCAGGAGCTTGAGCTTCAACGACCTATCCACTGACTCGGTGTCACTATGTTGAAGCTTTCACTCTCCTGCCAACACAACTTCACGTAGACTCCGATATTCCGCGATCTTCGTAGCATAATGTGGGCTTGATGTCATGGGTGTTTCACGATATGAGCAACTTGGACTCAGGTTAAGCTTCAGCTAAACTTAGAATCCGCTTGTTCCTTGTTAGTAGTTAAATATTGGATTTTTCAGCTTGGTGGAGGACATTTCGGAGACGGTGCTTTGACACCTTTAAGAGGCAGAACATCTAGGGGCCGCAACCAGATGTGATACTTTGAGTGGCTTAGCCACGATATGTACCGAAATTCATGGCCTACCTTTTAGGGTGCAGCTATGCCGGAGTACAGGAGCTTTTCACACTCGCCTAAACAACTTGAAAACTTCAGCTACATGTCTTCCAGGCTGTATAGGTAGATGGCAATCGTGAACGGCTCGAACGAGAGTCTCCGGTATGCACGAAACCATTACTTGCCTAGAGACTGAACATAAGTCTAGTCGAAGCCGCTCCGGTCATTCTCCAGCCCTCCAAGCCCACGCAAGCAGAAAAAGGCCAATTCACTTAGTGTCATGCAACTGTGGGGTGAAAGACCCTGCTGCCCTGAATTACCAAGCGATCGCGTTGCTGTGACTGGATGACCAGAAGCTTTTAGGGCTGAGATCGAGGCCATGTGGAGGTAGCTTCATTGGATGACTAGTGAAATGGGGCCGATGCGAACTCGTGAAGCTTCCAGCTCTGTATAATAAGCCCTCGTCCGTACCTATCCGTTTCCCTTTATACCAAGCACTGTCATTACAGTTCCTATCACATACACTTACAGACATACCCACACTTCAAATAAACCCATCAAATCACTCAAGATGCCTTTCGGATGGAGTAAGCCCAAACACTCTTCTATCAGCCCTGCGTAACTCCTCAACTTGACTCGAGAAGCCCTCGTCATCACAGTTTCCCGAGGGACCTGCACATGGTTTTAAGTTGACATCTTCACAGACGAGTCAAAGAACGCCCATGAGCAATATAAAAACCCCAACCAGCAGTTCCATAATGAATCGAGTTTCGGTCATGAGGCCTTAGCTGGTGCCGCCTCCTTCGGTGCTTTCAAGATCTTCGAGGACAGACAGCGTGCAGAGGGTATGTCATATTGGTATCGATGATTGCACACAATATTCTAATGCATCCCAGGAAAGCCAGTGTCTCATGCATTCGCCAAGGAACTCCTCGCCGGTATTGCCGGTGCTGAGGTCGACAAGCTTGCTGAGACTAAGGGTATGGATTTCATCGATCGTGAGAAGGCCAAGCACCAGGCAAAGCAGAATGCTGAGCACATGTACGATGAGCACTACGTTCGTGGCCACAATGCTCCCCAATATGATCCGTGAGTATCCTCCTCAATCTCGGCGTAGATGACTGACAGCTTCACAGAAACCAATACGGCCGCCCACAACACTGGTAATGGCTTGTAATGAGCTTTCGAAGGCGTCGAGGGCTTCGGTATTTGAATAGACGAGTTTACAAACAGAGGTCAATGAAAGTGTTCTGCTGTAACGCTTCAACTAGAAATTCCGTGTGAATGTTTCGTGATTTTCATCATATTTTAAATGTCGTTGTTGCAACTTGCAAGAGGCTTTGTCGTCCAGGATTCGCACTGATAAGAAGCCCATATCTTGGCGCTTAATCGCTAACCTTATCTGCGGCTGCATCTCCAGGTCAACAACATCACTCCAAGACCAATTCCCACCTCTGTACTACATCCCACTATAAACCCAATCCTCCCAATCTCGTCCTCTACTGATCCCTATATATACAATATCCGCCAACTCGCGTCCATCCAGAATTCCCACGATATCGAATCCTGGACTCTCGAATACTCAAGCTTCGCCCCCACCCTATAGCTCCAACCTCCACGAACAAACATGGTCCGCAACCCCGGCTCCCTTCACAACAGCGTTAGCAACCTCTCCTTACGATCTGCAAGGATGGAAGATGATAATGCGAATGCCGCTGCGGCTGCCACGAGAGCGAGGATCGCTGAGCTAGAAGCTCAAGTGGCTGCTTTGGAAGCACGAGAACGTTCTTTGAATATGGAAGTGGACGGGTCGAGGAAGGACAAGGATAGTCTAAAGCAGAAGTCAGACTATCAAACTGAGAACGAAGTGTCGCGGACTTGGGCGCCGGTAGACTCAAAAGACTTCCAATACAGGCGAGCAGGCGGACGCCCTCGCTACCCTCTTCTCTTTTCTGAAGAGGTCATATCCGCACAGTCACAAACCAAGAGTCTATTCGAAAAGTACAACGAGACTTTACAGGAGCAGCACCAGACACCGAAGCGAAGCTTGATCACAAAGGGTTTGATCAACGGAGGAGGTGCATTGAAGAATCCAGCAGCATATGCTCAGCCATTTTGTGACTTCTTGACCGAGAATCCCACTGTCTTCCATGCGGTTGACTACTTTGAGAAGAAGCTTGAGGCTGCAGGATTCGAGAAGGTTGGTTCTTACACCAATCTATATCGTGCTCTACTGACTTTACCAGCTCTCAGAACGTAAATCGTGGACCGAAGAACTAAAGCCTGGTGGCAAATACTTCGTCTCGAGAAATGGTAGCTCGACAATAGCATTCTCCGTCGGAAGAGGATACAAGAGTGGAAATGGCGTAGCTATGGCTGCTGGTCATGTCGATGCCTTGACCGCAAGACTGAAGCCTGTCAGCACCAAGAAAACATCTGCGGGATACGTCCAACTTGGAGTTGCGCCATACGCTGGAGCTCTTAATACGACATGGTGGGATCGTGATCTTGGTATTGGTGGACGAGTCGTGGTTAAAGACAAGGAGAGTGGAAAGATCAGCACGAAGTTGGTGAAGTTGGCTTGGCCAATCGCACGGATTCCTACTCTCGCGCCTCACTTCGGCGTTGGTATGCTCGGCACAAATAATGCAGAGACGGAAGCAGTTCCCATCATCGGTCTGGACAACTCGGACCTGGGTGCAGAAGATGAAGATTTCAAGAACTATACCCTAGGCGCTCAAGGTACATTTGCTGCTACCCAACCACCCAAGCTTGTTCGTGCGATTGCTGGTGAATTGAGCATCACAGACTACTCTTCTATCATCAACTGGGAGCTTGAACTCTTTGACACTCAAGCAGCACAAATCGGAGGCCTCGAGAAGGAATTCATCTTCGCAGGCCGAGTGGATGATAAAATCTGCTCATGGGTTGCAATGGAAGGTCTCATCGCATCCGCTTCATCCACATCTGAGGATGACGGCATCGTCAAGCTTGTTGGAGTCTTTGATGACGAAGAAATCGGATCAATGCTTCGACAAGGTGCTAAAGGAAACTTCCTCCCAGGAACAATTGAGAGAATTTCCGAAGCATTCTCCAAGTCTGGATCAAGCGCGAACATTCTCGCGCAAACATACGCAAACTCCTTCCTTCTCTCCGCTGATGTCACGCATGCCGTCAACCCGAACTTCCTGTCCAAATATCTCGAGGGTCATGCGCCACGTCTGAATGCCGGACTCACAGTCGCAGCAGACAGTAACGGTCATATGACCACTGATAGCATCTCGACTGCTCTTCTCACCAGGATCGCAGAGAAGTGTGACAGTAAATTGCAACTCTTCCAGATCAGAAACGATAGCCGGAGTGGAGGAACTGTGGGGCCAATGTTGAGCTCTGTGATGGGAGTGAGGGCGATTGACGCAGGGATTCCGCAGTTGAGTATGCATAGTATTCGAGCGACGGTTGGGAATCTGGATCCTGGACTCGGTGTGAAGATCTTCAAAGGTTTCTTTGATCACTTCGAGGCAGTAGACGGAGAATTTGCAGAGTAAGATGCGTGGATTCATGACATGGGTTCAAGGAGTCATAGAAAGGGATGTTAGAAATAGTATATCGAGGTTAGAAGGGGTTCGGTTGTCGGGGCCGGTACATTTGAACATGCCGTGTCGTGGAATTCCCGACTGGTGCTGGATACTGTACTTATACATTTGGAGATGTACGTAGATCAGACTAATATCTATATCCTAGATTACAGCTCAATTAAAGACATCTTTAGCCATCGAACGAGTTCCCAAGTCGGTCTCTGCGTCTTAACATGGCTTGTGCATGAATTCCTGGCTTCTGCACCTTGGACATTCATTCTTGTACTCACGCTCCTGGAGTTATCGTACCTCTCGAAGACAAGCACAAGGGTCATGAGGTATAGCTGTTATTATCATTATCTAGCTTTCGGTTGCTCAAGTTTTCTTCTCCGCCAACGCCACAGCCAGAACGTTACAAACCTAGCCAGCCCATGCTTTTGGGTATATCAGCTACGTCACCCATGTATGCTAGCCAGTGCATCCCCACCAGGGCGAAGTCAATCGAATAGTCCCAACTCCATGCTATCGATAAAGTCACTTTACGCCTTGAAGTGATCCATAACGAGCCATTCACCACGCTGGGCATGAACCACAACTCCTGCCCATTTCAGTTACCCCCTCCATCCCCTCCAATCACCGGAAGACAAGACTATCCCATTTTAAGCGTGCTGAGGAACCTCAAATCCAGTCAAGATCCTTCCAAACATACTACACATCCTCCAGCAACCCATTTGCCTCAACGCCATGCTCGCCCTCCTCACCTGCTCTACATACTGCTCCCTTCCTACCCCTCCTGGACCCCACCTTCTCAGCTTCGCGAAAGCCCAGCAAACCATTCCTCCAGTGAACAAGCAGACAGCAATTTCGTACGAGCTATCTGCTGCTGTTCCAGCTGAGATTTGTTGATGACAGAGTTCCAACATCTGGAAAACATGATTCATGGTATTATCCGAGAGTTTGGAATTCGCCCAATGATCCAAATTCTGCTCCGCAAAGTTGGCGTCGTTCTCGTTTACTGACCTGCCTGCTACCAAATGCATGTCACTCAGACTCACATCCAAGGAAACGTATCCGAGATGATGAAGTAAGCTTGCCGCAATACTCGTTGATTGAGTTTTGTAACATTCAGCAAAAGAATCCAACCCATCGACTAGCCAGCAGCGGCGTTCCCGGAGACCTTTGCCCATATCGTGAGCACTGTTACCAAAGGTGCCCATCAAGCCGGTCGGGTTGAGCATCGAGGTGGCTTGACGCCATTCGAATATGTGGGTATGTAGAGCGTACATCAGGACTATCTTTCCGAATTCTCCTGTCTTAGCGATTGGTGGAGGAGGTTTGACCCATTTGCGAAGCAAGCAGCAGTTCAATGCGTGAAGGTAGTATGTCGCGGGAGGCAATTCGGCTGGTCCTAAGAGCATTTTCCAGGCTTCAACAGTAGGAGCTTCCCAGTACTCCTCTGGGCATGGAAACACGCAGTTTGTGGTTTCTGCTTTGCTGACATAAGGTTGATTGTTGAAGAGTGCGGGGTATTGGCAATCGAAGATATAAATGGAAAGGCCGAGTCTCTTTCTCTTCTCTGTCTCGACCCACGCGAGCCACGAGGAGTGAAGGGGGTTGTGGGAGGGTGAGGTTTGGATGCGTGCCGAGTGGCGGCAGTCAAGGAGGCGAGAGCGGCGGCAAGCTGTGACAAGAATGCCACGACCGCCCTCAGCAAACTCGTAGGACTGTTTGCTCCCAGACCAGGTACCGGCGAGGCAGAGGAGGAAGTAGGTCAGGATGTTATCGATGTTGCGGAGCTGCATGAATGTCAGTGATATGAAAACATGGAACTAGAGATTACTCACATAATTCTTGTCTAGTTCCTGGATTCGGATTGCAGCAATACGAAGATGTTCATGGAACAGTCGCGAGAATCGACCTCGATCGACACTAGAATGACTAGAACCAAGGAACATCATAGCCACAAGTAGCAAAGGAGGTGAATTATACAAGTCGAATGTCGGAAGGTGAAGTACGGGGAATCGTGGTTGGATGTATCGAATGTACAGACGAAGAAAGAAGTCCAGTACTTCAACAGGAGGAAACATAGCATCCGATATCTCTGGACGAGGCATGTCATTTCTGAAGTTCAGACCATTCAGATCTGACAGTAAAAGTTGACGAAGATTCTCATTCAACGTTTGGAACGGCCGAATGCTTTGTGGCGACAGACCACTCGCTCGCGCCTCGTCCAGTACCGGCTGCCACGATATTGGCAGCATCTGAATTGGTATTACACGGTTTCGCTCCGGTGCTGCTTCAGATTTGACTTTATCAGGCCAGTCAGTCGTATCATCATCGTCTGCTTCGGCATCATCGTCATGCGCAGTTGGCTGATTGTATTGAAGTGCATGCTGGTACCCGTACGGATCTCTTCCATATTCATCAAAATTATTTAGCATATCCTGATCGAGAAGGTAGTTTGGTGATTGCTCTGAGGGAAGATAGTCCAATGTCCAGGACATATCTGCATCATATGATCCCATGTATGCACTGGCAATGTCCCCAAACCTCATGAACCCATCCCATGGTGATGGATTAAGATTTTCAACAGGCGCAAAGGCAAAGCTCTCTTGTGGCGCTAGAGCTGCTTCCATCAAGCTTGTTAGTCCTTGAGCTTGGCCGTGATTCTGTAACATTGAAACGCTTGGTCCAGGCATTGGCGGTTGGTACATTTCCTCAATCTGATTTGAATAGACATGTTGCTGCATCTGATTCTGGTAGACAACACCCGGGGACGCATTGCCCGATCCATCATTAGAGGTCGAACGATCATCTCGATCAAAACTCGAGGGAGAAGAAGTCCCAAAGTCACTCGTCACGTGCGACGTCGATGTCTCTGTCTGTGAACCGTGAATTCGGCGATGTCGATTGAGCAGGTCACTCCGAGTGAAGCGCTTTCGGCAGATCACACAGGCAAATTTCCCGACGTCCTCATCTACCCATGGTCAGCTCTTGATATCCGGATGACGTGGTCTCAACTGACGGTTGGCTTGATGTCTGGTGAGGTTCTCGATGCGGCTGAAGTTCTTCGGGCATCTTGCACACTGGAACCTCGTCCCCGCGGGATTGGGGAGGGCTTTTGGCTTCGCGGGATCCTTGGGCTGCCGTTTTGCAGAGGCCTTGGGGGTGCTTTTGCCCTGGGCTGTCGAGCTGAGGCTGTCCGGATCTCTACTGGACGCCGAGTCCATGTTCGTTGATGGCGGCCCTGCAAGATGCGGCGTGGACGTTGCTGAGCTGCTCGAATGGGAGAGTTTGGTGAAGGAGGCTGTGCTGTGCTGTGAGGTGGACGTTGATCGAGCTCTTGACTCGCGATGGGACGGACGTTGAAGAAAGTGGAGGTGGGTTAGATGCGGTGAGATGCGGAAGATGCAGGTGTTTGAGAGGAGACGAGACGAGACGAGACGAGACTTGAGATGTCAACCGTTACTGGAGCGTCATGGTCGCACCAGGGGTCTGATCGCCGAAAGAGGCACCTGAGAGCTTGGCCCCTTCCAGTCAAGTCTCATGCGCCCAAACTGAATATCAATTGAGGCATAACCCCCTTCATCCTCAAATTTCAATTCTGTTCTGCGTCATGCTGTTCGATCCTCATACAAAATGGATTGTCCCTCAGAATCCAAGCTGTGGTTCTGCCGTCCACTCCACTTCGTCAGGGTTTTTGCCGAGGGGCTGAAGTGGACGGCGTGAGAACTACCAGTTGCGCCAGTAGACATCTATCCAGGATGAAGTCAACGACCCTCCATATAGCATGCGTTCAACTGCTAGATATCCGATGTGGGCCTCGGTGCCGGTAGGGGTTCATTGTAATTGTTATTATTAGTCTCATTTGAAGGTGCATCGTCGCCGCCAATACGGTGGACGTATTACTGTGACTCCACCTCCATAATCTTGACTATTTCTCAGTTTTCCTTATGACATTGTGCTATTGTCCGTAGTAGTACAACAACTAAACCTTCGTGTATTCACTACCAATAAGCTATGTTTTCATCAGCTGACGAAGATGGATTCGTCTCGTCTACCCTTTCACAGCTGACCATTGAAGAAAAGGTTGCTCTGCTTTCGGTACGTCATAACTGAGTTCATCTCGGAAATGATTTGGGATGAGAGTTTAGACATCCTTAAAATACTGGATAGTCTAAGAATTCAACTCTGCTTCTGCTCTATCTTGATAGCCTAGAATAATTTGGCAATTTACACTAATTCTCACGTAGGGCTCGAGTTTCGTGGCTGCCACGGGAGTAAGTTCAATTTCGCTCCCTTACTTTTGTTCTCTCGAGTTGGTGATCATAACGCCTGAACCATTGGGAAATGAACTGAAGGGTGCTTGAGATCACTCACTCATTCTGACAGATCCCGAGGCTGAACATCCCCGCTATAAATCTGGTCGACAGCGTCAATGGAGTGAAAGGTGCATCTCATTTCAACGGCACGCCTACACTATGCTTCCCAAGCACCACCTGCCTCGGTTCAACATGGAACACATCTCTCATGAAGGAGATGGGAAAAGAGCTTGCCGTCCAAGCAAAGTACAAGAATGCCTCTGTGATTCTAGGACCTACCGTCAACATCCATCGGGATCCTCGAGGAGGTCGGAATTTCGAATGTTGGAGCGAGGATCCTCTGCTAACGGGTAAACTGGCCGCTGCTTTGATCAATGGAATTCAGAGTGGAGGTATAGCTGCTTGTCCCAAGCATTTTGCTGGGAATGAGTGCGAGACGAAAAGGAGATTCTATGAGGTGAAAGCAGAACAGAGGACGATGAGAGAGATCTACCTAGCTGCATTTCAGCATTTGCTTCGAGATTCAACTCCATGGGCAATGATGACTGCGTACAACAAAATGGATGGAGTGTACTGCAGCGAGAATTCTATAATCAAGGAAATCTTGCGAGATGAATGGGGCTTCAAAGGATGTGTGATGTCGGATTGGTATGGGACGAGATCTGAACTCCCGGCGTTGAACGCAGGCCTGGATCTGGAAATGCCAGGACCATCTGTATTCCGTGGTAAGAAGCTGGTGGAGGTTATCAAGCAAGGAGTCATCGGAGAAGACATCATCAATGAGCGTGTCCGGCGGGTCCTGAAGCTGATCGACCAGACTTCCGACAGCCGTGGTAGCGGCGACGAACGGTCGGTGGTCAATGAGAACGCGAATCTGCTTGCTCGACGAGTAGCTTCTGAAGGTATCGTTCTGTTGAAGAATGAAAACTCAGTACTGCCTCTGAAGTAAGTCAACAAAACGTCTCGGCCGAAGTCCTGACGTTCAACTCTAGTCTGAGAAGCAAACTGACTGCGATGCCTGAACTATAGGCTCGAAGCGACGAAGGTTGCAGTAATTGGATCTGCAGCCAAGGAACCGCCAATTGGTGGAGGTGGAAGTGCCCAAGTACCACCCCAGTAAGTCGAGCTCTTAATGGCGAGTCCCAGCAGTCTGGAGCTCGGCTCCTCAAGGCCGAAGACTTACATCAATATGATTCGCAGATATATCCAAGCACCAATCGACTGCATCAATTCTGCTCATCCAGACCCCTCATCCATCTCGTACTCTTTGGGGTGCAAGACGTATGTGACCGTGCCACAGACGCCAGTGTCCGTCACTTCTGCGCGCAATGGGCAGCATGGTATTGATGTTCAGTATTTTTTGCATGGGAAATACTGTCCTGTGCTCGAAGAATTCGTACCGAATCCGAGAGTTGAGATGCTGGTATGTCTACTTCGTTCAGCGCTTGAATACTCGTAGAAGCAGGTTCTGAGATATTGCAGGGATTTGTGAAGCCGCCTCTCACCCAAGAGACATTCTCTCACTATACAATGAGCACCACCATCACACCAACAAGCTCTGGGATTCACACTCTCGCCGTCCAATCCACTGGAGGTTAGTCCAGTGTTCGGCACAAACGTCTTCTTGTGTCTGGGTTCGAGGGGTCCCAAAGTTCTCCCAGACTCTTAAAGCCCTCGACTCGGATCAAATTCGCGGAAAAGTGCTAATTTGATGATGATTGTAGCTTTTGAATTGTCCGTAGAAGGGACCGTGATCCTCACCAGCGAAATGCAACCACCTCCATCTGTTGAAGATTTTCTGTTCGTGCCACAAGCATTGGAGCGAATGGTATCAATCCAAATGGAAGCCAACAAGCCATATCTCGTAAAGGCAGTCATCCAGGTGTGTCAAATCCTGCAACCAATGTCTCCCTTGTTTCAGAAGTGGTATTGGAACAGGCTCTTCCTCCCGAAGCATTCCAGCATAGGCGGGCTGACTCTTCTATAGCCACATGTCCCAGCAGAAGAAACAGGTGAACCACGTGTCCATGCAGCGAAGCTCTGTTTTCAAGAAGAGTATTCCGAGCTCGATTTACGCTCCAAAGCTGTCGAGGCAGCTTCGTCGTCCGACGTCTCCATCATCTTTGCTGGTCGAAACGCTGAAATGGTAGGTCTTGGACGTGCCTTATGCTGAGTAGATCTGTGATCCGAGCTCGTCGCAAGCGACTGCAGTTGTGGTTCCTTCCTGATACTGACTTCTCGATAGGAAAGTGAAGGCTTCGATCTAACCACCATCAAACTTCCATTTGCCCAAGAGTCTCTAATCCAGTCAATCGCGGCAGCAAGCAAAAAGACGATCCTAGTCCTGTATTGCGGTAACCCCATCGATGTATCATCATACGATCACCTCGTCGATGCTATTCTGGTCGCGCATTTCCCAGGACAGGAAGGAGGACAGGCAATTACTGATATCTTGACCGGGAAGACGTGTCCTAGTGGAAAATTAGCCACAAGTTGGCCTGTCAGGCTGGAGGATGTACCTTCCTTTGGAAATTTCCCAGCTGAGATGAAATGTGATGGATGGGAGATCGATTACAAGGAGGGCTTGGATGTTGGATACAGGGCTGATGGGTATGTGCCAAGGTACAGATTTGGGCACGGATTATCGTACACGCGCTTCGAGTACAGTGGGTTGTCTTGTAGTGAGTCTTTTGATGGGATCGTTGTCGTGGTGAAAGTTGCGAATGTTGGAGCTGTTGCTGGACACGAGGTCGTGCAGGTATACATCTCAGAGGTAAATCCCGTTGTGTGTCGACCTAAGGAGGAGTTGAAAGGGTTCGACAAAATCTGGCTCGAATCTGGTCAGGTCAAGACAGTCACAATTGAGATCTCGAAGCGAATTGCTGTCAGTTGGTGGGACGATAGAGTGGAAGGTGGTGAGTGTTGGCGGGCCGGACCTGGCGAGTTCAGAGTGCGGGTTAACAGTTTGAGCGAGAGTTTCCAGCTAGTAGAAGGTCTCTCGTGGAAGGGGCTATGAAGACCACCAGAGGGGCGCCATGTGGACACCATCCGATGCAACTTCAAGGGGTTGAGCACACGAGTTGAGTGTAGGCTATGCAGAGAGTGTTCTGAAGCCATTGTCCAGGAGTCCAGGAACTTCATCGACGCTCTCGGTCAGCCTGGCAAATGTGAGACTTGCATTCAGGAGGTGAGATTTCGCGCCTGGGAAAGGATTTCTGGTGGGGGTCAGAGGATAATGTCTGGGATGATAGAGGAACTATCAGCATCGTTGACAACACGTTACACTGAGATGGTGCGATGGTGCTCGGGAAGGTGCTTCTACTCGTCGCTGTTGGATATGTTGCGTAGGTGGATGGGAGGTGAAAGCGGGATCACTTTCATGTCTCGTGGATCGCCTTCGCCATGCGGCTGGATACCAATCGAAGAACTTGCCACTGTCTCAATGAAGAATCCAAGGCAGCTCGGCGACATCGTGTCCCGTGTTTGAGACCCCCAAGATGCTCTCGGTCCGTGTCTTCCATACTGTCTCGTCAACTCCGAGTCTTCGTGATTGTCCAGCTTTTCAGCAGCATGCACTCCTTTAATGACCCGGATATGGACAGAAAGAAGAAACACATAGGAACTAGAAACCCAGAGGAGTTTTCCTCGACGGCAGGGTACAGTCTCGCCAGTATCGAAAGCGCCAGCTGAAGCAAGTCAGACTAGGATCCCATGTGATTAGATCTTCCTCTTCATCAGCGCCTGGTCTGGCAGCCACCTTCCGAGGCTGATACCCCACAGGGCAAGCGCGCCAAGAGGAGTGGTCTGGAGTTGTGACTTATGGAAAAGAAATTTTTCAGTCTGGTTGCTCGCGTGCTCGGTCGAGGTGTATAAAGTCTCTGGGACTTCGAGATCACCATCCGCCGTCTGACATTGCCAATGCACTACTGGGTGGGCCTGCGTCGAACGCTCTGCTCCCCTCGACCTCATCTTATTAGTCATCGATTCCGCCTCGACAGCATGCCTGGCCAGTACAAGCTCCAGGGAGGGAGGTTCGTGCCTCTGGATGTGGAGAGTAGAGGGGACATCATCGACCAAGGTATGTACTGTACTGCAACTCCTGCAAGCCCTGTCGTGTCTCCACTCTGCCTTCCCGCGTTGTTGTTTTGCATCTGCTGTTGCATTTTGGTGTCCTGCTTTACCAACGTTCACCTGGGCGCCTTTATTGCCAGCCGCAATGCCCAACCCCAGCATACACACATTCCCAGGCGTCCCATTCCTTCAGCATCACGCCATTCTCCGCTCGGATATGGCATGGGCGACTGCTTGGCCGTGGGGGGCTTCATGAGCTTAAGACCTATAAGGTTTCTGTGATTGCCAACGGGCCGGGGAGTCTACAGGAAGTTCCTGCATCGGGGAGAGGCAAGCAGCAAATATCAACTGCTGTTGACACCATCGCCGGGCTGGCGTGTGTCCGAGTTGCCCTACTCTACCCTACCGTAGCCGGGACGAAGCGCAGACAGCCAGGCCAGATGTTAGTCAGTTCGCTGCAGGACATGCCCTTAGGCTCGGAGCTCGCGCCAGCTCTTGGATTTCAGGGTTGTAGGGTCGTGGTAGTGCTGCAGCGAGCGCATGGCCCGGCCAGCTGCCCGCAGCGAGGTGCAGTTGCAGTGCAGTGCAGTGCAGAGGAACACAGCTCCAGCAATTACGTGTCGCGAATATCGCGATGTTGCTGGCTCCCTTGGCTCCATTGGCTCCAGTCGGGCTAAGATGTTAAGACGTGATTGCTCGCCGTGATATCGTGCTCACACGTGACATGGGCGTCACCCCTGAACACTGGCCCCGAGGACGCTGCGTTAGCCATATCTATAGACCCCGCGGCAGATGCTAAGGAGCGAAGCTGTGTGACGGAGAAGGCGCCGCCCTCTTCCAGATTGCTTGCTTTCTTGTTGTTGCTAATACACTCTGCTTGGAACAAAGTTCCGACTGACATACCTGCAGCACTCGCAGAAACTGAAATACCGCCGGAGCGAGCGAATTGGGACTACCACAAGGCTCAGGACATTCAACGCGACTTCATAGTAGATATGGAGGGACAGGAATACACCCAGGGCGCAGAATACGGCCAGGAGTATCCTCAATCTGGAGGCGGATACTACCAGCAGCCTCAACAACCACCCCAACAACAATACTATGCCGCCTCCTCGAGCAGCAGCAATACGCCTGGCTCGCCAGGAGGATACCCACCAATCTACCCCTCCGTAGCAGGATATCCTCCGGCTCAGGGCTATGGCGCGCATGGACCTGGGTACAATTATCCAGATTCACAAGGCTACGGCCACTCATCCGCATCAGCAAGCGCAAGCCTGACTGAGAACGAGGCGGAATTGAAACGATTGAGGAACACAGCGGCCAGCGCCAGGTTCCGCGCGAAGAAGAAGAAGCGAGAACAGAGCTTGGAAAGACAGAGCAGGGAGAAGCGGGAGGAGCTACAGCGATTGGAGAATAGGATATCCGAGCTGGAGCAGGAGAACAAGTTCTTGAAGAGCTTGATCTTGACGCCTAGGTCGAAGAAGGACGAGGACGAAGAGGAGGATGGTGACAACGACAGTCCAAAGGGGAAGGGAAAGGAAAAGTCTGGTGGAGAGAGGCGCGGTGGCAAGGGGAAGGATGGTGTTGGAACTTCAAAGCATTGAGCTGGGGTTGCCGTACCGAGGAGTTTGGATGTGCTTTTGGTAAAGAGGGGTAGACACGCGTGGGGATGCTTTGGGATTCTGCTGGATGTTTGGCCAGCGTAGAACGCACTTGCTAGGATTTCGTTGGGTATATGTCGATTTGCGGGTTTTCAAGGGTAATTTGCTGAACATGATCGAGAAACAATAACGATATCAACGGCGTCTGGCGGCATTAACACGGTGCATCTGCAGGAGTCTCGACGGCATTAGATGCTTCAATATGTTCAGTCTTCGGACCTGAATGGGCGTCCAAAAACCATTAAGCGCCACCCGTCCGAGGGGATTTTGACACTTGTGGCCAACTCTCCGCTTTCGCAATCATCAATATCTATCGTCTTCGTTGCATACACAGATCTTCAGTCCCATCCATATACTATGGCGCAGCCATCATCTTTTTCGGTCCCTAATTAAGTCAGCAACGAATATCGAACACCAAACGCGGCAACCTACGTGCTAAGCCGTCTTGAAAGTAATTGCAATCCCTTGTCATTGTCCGCTGATTCTTTCGCTCTCTCCAACGCCTGCGCTCTGCCTTCCTCGCTCTGTCGTGTAACTTCATCATGACTTGGTGGCAGTCTCTCGTTCTGCAAATCAACCTTGCGAGCATCTTCGAAACTGCTGATGGCATTTTTGATACCCTCAGCACCAAGCATCAGTGTTCCAGCCGGAAGCCTGCCTCCAGATGCCGTCTTCAACTCTGTTACCCTCTCCGATTCTTCTCGCAAGACCTGGAATACTCGAGAAAGTCGGCCAATAGCAAGAATCTTGTTTTTGATCGCTCTGCGTTTGTACTCGATCGACTCGGGGTCTAATGGTGTGTTCAAGGCAGGAGAAATAGGGCCAGGTGTAGGTGGGCTCGCTGCTGACTCTTCCTTGAGTTCGTCTTCAGAGCAGGTGCTGAGAATTGCAATAAGCATATCGGTGATCTTCTCGCCAACGAATGGTAAAGACCAGGTAAACACGTCCATGAAGTTTGGCAACCAGTAAGGGTGGGGAGTGCAGTTGAATTGCCTGATGTTCATGACATTATTCTCGTACTTTAGAACAGCGGCCTTGTTGTTGTAGACGTCGAGGTAATTGGGTGCAGAAAAGATCGTCATAACACTGGGGAATCCTGTCGTCCGTGTCTTACGGTACATGCGATACCCAGCATCTTGAGCTTCGTGTGCTCGAATGACCGAAAGGAGGTTGTTTTTCTCCAGGAAATTGCAAGCGGCTGGATATGAAAAGAAGTACGAGCAACCTCGGACGTGGTTGTGAACAAAGTACTCGGATGTCTTCTCCTGACCAAATTCCTCTAGAGGATCAGCCCAGAGAATATCACACATCAATCCATGGGTAGGTGGTTCACGGAAACGATCAATCTAACATTGTCAGCGCAATTCCAGAGTCGAAATGGTCACAACTTACCTGCTTGATATCGTCAAGTGTATGCAACTCGGGGCTCAATCCTCCATGAATGCACAAAAATTGCTTGTTCATGACAGCAGCCAATGGGAGCGCGCAGAAAGAGTCCATGCATGCCTCATAAATCTTCTCCGAGTATTTGTGCTTGCACTCGAGCTTGAATGTGAAGTAGTCCGTCAAATGTCTGCACTCATGGTTTCCACGTAGAAGCCACAGCGTATTTGGATACCAAATCTTCAATGACCACAAATAGAGCACACATTCGATACTAAAGTACCCTCTGTCGACATAATCTCCGAGGAAAAGGTATCTCGTCTCAGCTGGATCGCCACCAACTTCGAACAGCTTCATCAAGTCATAGTATTGGCCGTGAACGTCTCCACAGACTGTGATCGGCGCATCCATCTCCAGTAGATTAGGTTCTTGCTTCAGGACCTTTGTCCCCTCCTCGATGATGTATAATGCCTGTTCCTCGGTCAAGCGCCCTTCGCGATAGAAGTGTTGCTTCAAGAACGTGAGGTTAGGCTTGGAGGGATCCTGGGGAGAGAAGAATTGTTGATCGGTGGGAGGATGCATTGCTGGAGCTTGTACATCTATATCGTGGCGTTAGCTATTGTTATTCAGGCGAGGGGCGACTGGCGGGGTAGAATAGGGGTAGATTACCTTTGCAAACCCTCTCCTGTGTATTCACCTGAGTGCCATCTTCCATGGTATGTAGGCTGAAGTCAATCTCGGGGATTGGCTTCTTCTGTTGAATTGCCCTCACAGCATTGTCAACCTGGATTTGCTTCTCCCTGGGGGGTAGACCTTGTTGCTCCTCGCCGTCCATATTGCGGGAGGTTTGCGACGCGGCTGGGGGGACCGATTCGGTCGGGTGAGAGAAGGGAAAGGCTCGTAACGTTCGTGGCAATATTCTGGAGGCTATTCAATCTGCGATGAGGAGTTTTCTTGGGTCGAGTGCTGAGAGCGCGAAAAGGCACACGCGCAGAGGATGTCACGCTTTGTCAGCGCTAAAATCGACAATGATCGCACAGCTGTAGTCGTGGTGTGAAGGCCGTGTCGTTCAGAATCGTAAATCGTCGTTATTGTGCAGGTGGTTTGTGGGGCGTAGGGCTGAGGAGTTGTCGTTGGTGAAGTTTGGATGGATGTGAAGGCGGCGAGCTTGAGATTGGACTTGCCTCGCCGCTAGTGTGAGGTGACCCTACGTGCTGAATATTGTCAAGCGATGAGGGGAACAAATTTAGGCCAGCTCGAGACTCGAACAGCTCACCGAGACCAAGACCAAGACCAAGACCTCAACAACGAATCAGCGACTCAAGAATTGAGCTCTGACATGGTGGTTTGTTTTTGAACGCCATCAAAAGCTCTACTCGGCTTCTCGCACATTGAGGCTCTTGCTAGGCAATCGCATCGTATTGCGATATCGCATCGCAGTGCGGAAGCTCAGGTCTTCGATTATCGGGGCTCTGCAAATATTGTCAGCCACGACGTATGGAAGCAGCTACAGGATCGCCTGCTATTGAAACAGAGTGCAGAAATTGCGCCGTTACCAAGCTCGAATGATAAGTACCTGCAACAATAGGCAGATTATCGTGAGGCGCAAACTCAAGATGTACGACAACAGTAGGGTTCCTCTCTAGAATCACGAACGATGCTAATAAAGCGCCAGGAACTCACCCTCTCCTTCAGCAGGTACCATTGACAGTCTCTCCTTTCGTGTCATTACCAACAGCAACTACTCTGCCATACACTTACAAGAACCTCCCATCAACGTTACCACCATCCTCAACAGGCGCCCCATCATCTGGAGAAGAAAAATCACAATATATCGTCTCAGCATCTGGACGTGCAGCGCATCCTGACGAGATCATATCGTCCTGCAAAGCTCTACAATCATATATTCAAAAAGTACAAGACGATGCCGACAAGGAGTTGAAGGCATGGGAGGAGACAATTGCTGCTCGAGAGTTGGCGGAGAAAAGAAGAGTGGCTCCAGGATGGCTCGATAGTGATGCGAGGATACTTCAACCAGAGCGAATGCATCCAAATAGTGGAAATGAAGGGGGCCAGGGCAATCTGATGGACGTTGATGTATCAAGTGCTGAGGCATCAGGTCTACGACATGCTCCTGTTGTTGCGCCTAATGGACCAGGGGAAGAGCTTGATCGAGCTTTTGGAGGACTTGGCTTGTCCAAGTAGAATTCAGTGATTTGAATGCCCTTTGAGCTGTGAATGTCTGTTATGTTTTGGTGATTGTAATTGCTGCCTGATAAAACTGGCACCAAGGATTTATGGATAGCTTCAATTATTCCAAGCTTCCTCTCTGTGAGCATCACAATGCCTCCACGAATACCGCGGAATGTAGTTGGACAGTTTCGGTCATTAAGGCTTCCAATCATTCCCATATCCCGACAAATATGTCCAATATGCTCCATCTCCCAAGCTTCGCGACCACGACCTAGATCTCGAACCTCACCTCTCCAGCAACCTCGAATCCTAGCTCGACGACAGTCAACGGAACAAACCATTGAATCCGACTCGCTCCTACTACCGTCCAGAGAGGCAAGAAAAGCCTTGCGAGAAGCGCTTCTTGATGTGCAAAAGAATGCATCGAACTATGTCAATGTCTCGAGGGTACAACTTGCACTGAGGGGGTTGGAGCAGGAAGCGGGCGACGAGACCATACGGGTTGCAATAATTGGAATAGCTGACGGCGGAAAATCATTGAAGAAGGCCAAAGATCTGGTGCGGCTCCTTGTTGCAGATCCATTGAAGCCGGAGGAAGAATGGGAGAAGATACTGGCCCAGAACCAGCCTGGAAACCGGCCCATACTGCTGAAAATTAGGCATGATGGTGTTGAACAAACAATACAGGGAAATCGGTTGGTTCAGGAACTGCATGTCTCCTCACCTGTGTTGAGTGGACATAAACTGGAGATTCTGGTTCTGGAAATGGATCCTCCAAGGGCAACGGCTGATATCACCGCTGAGAACATTACTGAGCAGACAGCTTTTGCAGAAGCTATGCTCGTTCCTACAATAGAAATACCAACGTCTAGTACGGGAAGACATACACCAGTCACTACGCCAGTCCATAAGTGTCTGATTGTGGACAGTGGATTGGAGGGAGTGAAAGCTGTTTTTGGCTACCCCACAACAGAAAGAACTATCATTAATACTGCCGTGGACCTTCCAGGTGGGATTTCAAGTGAGAATTATAATGACTACTTTGAGATTCTCGACGTTGCGTTGGCTGAAAAGTCATTGGCATCGTTCCGGGAGAGTGTGGACAATGCTATTGTCTACGAGGAAGGTTGGTTCAAGTCGGGCTTACCACAAATCTTGGATTGGCTACGACAGGGTACAGCACCTACAAAAGGAGAGATAAAGGAACCGTTGAGACTTTTGGTGGATTACCTACTAGACGACGCCTGGAGAAGGGTCAGAGCAGAAGGAGCCCGGCAACTCGACGCAGCTCGTTCTACCAATCTTCGCCCATCAACTCTAGCGGCTCTACAGCAGGAGTTGTCTCAGTGGGCTGAGCAAGCACATACCGAACTTCGCGATCAGCTTGACATTGGCTTCAACGGCAGAAGATGGCGGAAATTAGGATGGTGGAAGCTCTTCTGGAGAGTTGACGATGTGTCAATGATTGCGTCGGACGTCTTGAGCCAGAGATTTCTCCCGGACGCCGAGAAGGAAGCTATCTTCCTTGCTGGCAGAATAGTCGAAGCTGGAGTCTTGAAGGAGAATACGACAGTACCGAAGGACTGGGCGTACAAATGGGAGCCCAAGAAGTCCATCACTCCCACATTGGGCTCCAAACCCCCACCTCCAGTCATTCAGGATCTGATGGGGACACCAAATGACGATTTACCAGTAAAGATGAAGCGCCATCCTTGGCCACTACATATTCCAGCAACTCGATCATATCTTGGTCAGGACACCGTGCCTGCATTACAAGCACTGGCCCAAAAGTTGGTGCTCCAGACACTGAGTACATCGTCCTTCTTTACAGCTCTTGGCGGCTTGGTCTACGTGTCGTCTGTAACAAATACTCTTTACGAAGCTGGGGCTGTTGCAGCTCTTGGAGTAGTTTTCAGTCTGCGAAGAATGCAAGGGAAATGGGAGACAGCTCGGGAGTTCTGGGAAGGCGAAGTCAGAGAGGAAGGGAGGAAAGCTGTCAGGGGGGTAGAGAGTTCTGTTAGCAGTGTGCTCAATGCACCTCCTCGGCCTATGGAATGGCCCGTCGAGTTGCAGAAGGCTAGGGATGCTCTAAGAGCAGCTGAAAGGCCTCGTCAAAGCATCAACCAACACGCAATTAAGCGTTTGTTGAGCGAAGAAAAGAATTGAGAAACATGTGCTTGAGTCTGTATACTACATTACTGTAATAACTTGAGATTAAGGGCGCAACGAGACCTAATGTACAATACTCCTAAACGTTGGGAATCCACAGCTACTTGAGCATCGAAAACCACAAACTCCTTCACAATATATCAGATGATTCAGGATACGCTATAATGTTTTGACAATTTATGGTGGAAAAACAGTTAAACCATATTAGCAATAATCGAGGTGAAGTGGAGCATCCCGGATTTGACGAGACGAGGCTGAGGCTGAAGTTCTTTCTTGGCGACACTATTTTTCCGCCCATCATTATTCCGCAACTCCAAACTCTCCTCATCAACCACAGGACCAACTATTTCCTTTGTTTTCACACGGAGTCGCGGCGTATCGCAATCAATTCATACAAAATGGCACCGAGCAGAGACGAACCACGAGAGGTGAGGAGGTCTGCATCACCGAGGCGTCAACCTGAACGTCCTTCATCCGGAGATAAATCCCCTATCGATGCGCGCGATGACCATGGAGATGCAGACAGGGCTTCCGAGGACGACGATCGCGATGAAGGAGAGGCAAGCTCGGAAGAAGAAGAAGATCGTGTGATCACCACGGAGAAGGACGCGGAATGGTTGGAGAAGCACAATGCGATGAGCGAGCAATCGGGTGCAGATGGATCTGCAGAAGCACCACCTCTCCCCGATGAAGCAATTCCTCCTCTACCTGCTGAACTGCCGCCTACAACTGAGGCGGAGGATGATGGATGGGCTCCGGTATGGGAAGAAACCGCTCAAGCATTCTACTTTTTCAACCGCTTTACAGGCGCGACACAATGGACGAATCCTCGGGTTCCGGAAGTAGCGGGACCACCAGGTGTTGATGTAGCTCCTGTTCCAGCTGAAGCTGCTCCATCTCCAGCTGCATCGGGATACAATCCAGCGATTCATGGTGACTATGATCCCAATGCTTGGTATGCACAACCTGCCGCCGCCACGGAATCTACAACGCAAGCCCCTCTCAACCCAGTAGCCCAATACGCCGCGACTGCGGCTTTTAATCGCTTTACTGGCCGATTCCAGAATGCTGAGATCACCCCTGAGAACTACAACGATGAGAACAAGAGCAAAAGACAAATGAACGCATTCTTTGACGTTGATGCTGCGGCAAACAGTCATGATGGAAGAAGCTTGAAGGCGGAACGAAGTGGCAAGAAGCTTTCAAAGACAGAGTTGAAGCAGTTCAAGGAAAAACGGAAAGCCAAAAAAGAGGAGAAGCGGAGGGCTTGGCTGAGAGACTGAGATGATACCACAAGGGAAATGGAAGGTCGCATTGACTGGCGTTAAATGGCAAAATGATGCTGGAGTTGGATGGAAGCATGTTGCAGGAGTTATTGGCTTTGGGCTTCTTGCTATTTTCAGCTTGCATCGATAGATCATTTATTCTGCTGCCCGCTCCAGGCTTTCATGGTGTCAAAGGCGACGCTGGATGTTGATGCAAGCACAGCAATGGACTTTATTTAAGTACATCACATTTAACCTCCCCTTATTTGGCCGCGCATGAACTTTGTTTCCTTTTTTGATGTTGCCTCGAGAGATGGCGATAGCGGTCCCATATCCATGTTCAAAGGGCTGCCAATTTCGTACGTTTTATCTCGAGTTCAGGTTGGTTCTTAGTATCATTGGGAACCATGTCTGGAGCATTCCAGCAATACAAAACGTAATATTATACCAGCTCTACCTTCAAAAGATGTTCACAAAGAGGATCTTCCAAACCATACTTCGGTTAAGAAAGGAGAGTCACGAGACGTCCCATACTTCTATCAAGCCCTTTGCTTACGTTCAGGAAGTCAGAGTGCTAGGCGTATACTTCACCGATTCTTTTAATGTCTGTTCTCTTTTCAAATATCTGCAATATGCGTCCTACCAAGGCCTGTCACTTCTACATGAGACGTTCAGAGAATGGGACGTGAGACACTCAACTTTGATCATGGGCTTTATTTACTTAGCTCTTGATGTAATGAATACTGAATACCAAACACAACCACCTTCTGGGCCTGCTTCGAATCAAAAGATATGGGGCCTCCACGGAAAACCGCAAATATGGCCACAAACACTCAAGACAAGTGGTTCCTTGAACCCAGCACCTCTGAACTCGATCTCATTACTATCCTCTCCGTCTTCGAGAAATTGCTGTTCTCAAAGTTGATTCACGTTATGCGTCTTGGTCTAAAGCTTCACGAGATGGATCGAGCTGGTAGCAAGGACTCTGAGCTTGATGAAGTTCCGGCTGGCAAGGAGTGTAAGAATTTCATCCAGAAAGCACTGAAGGGTTTGGATTTCGAGAACAAGGATAGATTGTTTCCACTCCGTCGTACGGCACCATCATTGACGTTGATCGTGCAAAACCTTCCACTGGATACCACACCATCGGCGATCACGATTTTCAACATCTGTATCCTCAGAGTCTTTGGTGTTGGCTCCCAGAAGGGCATCGCCGCTCTTCTCGATATCTTGCCAAATGAAGGTCAATCGATGAAGAGAGAACCCAACACCAACAGTACCTTACCTGAAACCGAACAAACGACTATACCAAATCTCGATAGCATCACCCAAGTCATCCTACACCCAGGCAAAGCAGAGAACAACAAGGGAAAGGAGAAAATCAAAATCACACGCCGAGTCTATGGTAATTTGATGATCACACGAACCGACGTCCCTGGAATGATCACTAAGTTCTGGGACCTTGCGAAAAAGATGATGAAGGAAGCTGGCACTGGCACGGGAACAAAACCAACATTCGAAGCTACCCACGAGATGCTTTGCAAAGCCGACATTCCGTTTGCGCGGAGAAATTGTTTGCTGGCTTGGCTCATTGTTAGTGATCTCGTGGAGTGGGGAATTTGCGCAGAGCCTAGGTTGGATGATCTGATTGATCATATGAAGCTTTCTTCATCGACAAAAACTGGTCCAGCTGGGCCAAGGGGGGCGTTGAAGATAGTTGGAGATCGGTACAAGGAATTCTGCAAGAAGGAGGGTAAGGAATACTTTGAACCCAGCCTTGGCGAGGCCTTGCGGAATGTGTTGCAGACTTTGGTTTATCCTCCTGCTGGAGTGACTTGGCTTGAGGATCTGGTTGATAAGGGTAGGGTTGCGCAGGGTCGAGGGATTACGTTTGTGGACTTAGAGCATTTCTTGTGCAAGATTGCGAGATATGATAGTGAGACGAAGTAGGTATGATCAGATCATGAGAGATGACTTGTCACTTCAGAAGGCTCAGGCCGAAGATGAAATACAATCATTCGGGCCAATAATAGTCTCTACATGAAGAACTCCATGATCTCTCATACAATATGCTAGATAAGTAGCAGTTGTGGCTGGCATAGCTCAATACAAGTCTGAATCACTGAATTTTCAGCTCCGTTGACAATTCGTTATGTCATAACCCAGTTTCTCATGCTCGAATGTCATTGCTGCCATGAATTAGAGTTCAAGGCTGTGATGTTAGATTTCCACATTAAAGCTCATACGTAACCATAGAAGTTAACTTGTAATGCGCAAAGGCGGTGGATGAATTATTTCTCCTATTTCGTTCCGCAACTCGATAATACAACTTCCCAAGTTCCCACTTCCAACAACTTTCCGCTAGCGGCTACCCGCTAACAACACAACTCTAACAACCCAACAATTTTCGTGCAACTCTGCAGGCTTCTTAGGTTGTCCAGTCAATCATCTTAAAGAAATCAAGACCAGCCATCTTAGAAAGTCGCAGATCCCTTCAATCCACAACAACAATGTTCAACTTTCTCACCATTGCCTTCGCTGCCCTATTGCTGGTTCCTCTTATTCACGGCAGACACTTTCCCACACCACCAGGATGTTCAGTCACCACTTTCCATGCTTTCGATTCCGTTAACGGTACCATCGCCATCGACACTAATCCGCTGACTCGCATCGAACACCCTCGCTTCGCGACCACCAACGGAACAGCTCAGGATCAATGGTACTTCGATAGCGTTGCTTCTAATGGAAAATCTAACATCGTCATCACTTTCTTCCGAGACCCATCATTCGATCAATACCTTCATCAAGGCAGTCTCTGGACAATGGTTGATGCTGTTTTCCCAAACAGCACTCGATATTCAGCTGTTCAATTTGTCCAGGAAGCTTGGATTTTTGAATGCCCTGAATACACATATGGGGTTTGGAACAGTAGTTTTGAGGACAGCAGCCAAAACCTCGAATACTCCTTCAACGTTACCGCAGATCTGAAGAAATCATTCGTTTCGGTTTCGGCTCCAGCAAATCATGGAACACTCAACACCACCAGCTTGGGTCCAGCTCTATACCCGAATGGCTTGGAATATCCGAATAAAGATGGTACTCTTGACTTCGCTCCCATGACCTGGTGGATCGAAGCTATGCCAGATGGTGACGTGCAGACACGTTTTGATATCGAAGGAAGCGAACTATCTTATGGCGGGTATGGAGGAGTTGACTACTACGCTGCATCATACTTCTGGAGCTACATCCTCGATGAGTGGCATTGGATGCGAGGAGTGGTTGGTCCATATTCCATCGTCTTCTGGAAGTTCACATCACCAATCGACAAGAAAACCTACACTTCCGCGTCTCTAATCGCAGACAACGCCTTGATCTTCCACACCCAAAATTCGGAGGTCATTTTGGTCGGCAATCAAGATCCTTGTTTGTCCTATGCCAAGTTATCCCTGACATATGGAGGCAACGTCTCTGCTCCTTTAGGTGTCAATGATACTGGGTTTGCTTTAGACTTTGTTGAGGGGGAGACCAATTCAGGTGCTCCGGGTCGAAGCTGGCACTTTGATTTGACCCACGAGCAGATTGCACTGCAGTCTGACCCAGTTACCAATATTCTGTACACCCGATTTGCAGATTCGGTGACAGGAGGACAAATTGGAAGAGATGTGTATTCTGGAGCGATGAACAGTGAACAATATGTTACGGTGCGAGTTTTGCCCATTCCACCTAGCACTTGAGCCTGTTACACTTGACAGAGAATGGATGATTTTGGGGTTAAGAATGAGATGAGCTGAGCGGTTGCAAGGGGTGGGGAAACAGCGAGAGCGAAGGGCAAGATACATCCAGCCTTGGACTTAGGATCATCATGGGAAATGCAAACAGGAAACGTTGAACAAAACGATAAAGCGATATGTGCCTTTCTTTGATTCGAAGTTGTGAGATGTTGATGTTGCTCGCCAGAGAACGCTAGCTGGCCCAGCCGAGGGGAAGTCAGGGGCAACGGCGGGGTGAGCCATGCCTAAAGCGAGTTAGTGTCGCGAGGCTCCAGCCTGAATTTTCTCAAGTCGAGCCTCGTCATGATCAAAACTTCTAATCCCTAGAGCCTGCCCTTCAATTCATACCTTCTCGTTTCTCGCAGATTCAATCACCTCGAAATCATGCCGCCAACTACAGTACACGTTCAGCCTCAGCTGGATTCGTTCATCTCACTCGAAGACCACCAGTCGCATACACCAGCAACCTTCTACGATGAGAAACCCGTACTTCACTACCACTCGGCCGCGATCATTGCACTGGCTGCTCGTGATCAGGTCGGCAAGCTGCCTTTTCTTTCTGCCACGGATGAAGACGTGCAAGCAGAAGAGGCGAGTGTGAAGGATGAAGTAACAGCTTTCATCAGCTCCGAGTACGCTTTTTCTAGTCCTTCGAACAAATGGAAGCTGATATTAACGCACCACAGGAATGTTACAATCTTCAACGCAAACTCCAACATCGGACTATCGATTCCCTATCCTGCCATCTCTCTGCATGCGATCCAACGACTTGACGATCCGCGAAGCCCGTCGCAACAAGTACAAGGCCTCTACATGCAGCTGGAGCTGATGGATCCTCATGCGGTCAGCGATGACGATGAGCCGGACGTCGTAGAATTGACTCTCATACCTCCAAATACTGGAGACACGAGCGACATACAGAAGCTTTTCGATGCGGTATCGAACTGCTCGAACCTACATCCAGATCCCGCATTCGAGGGCGACGAAGATATGGACGAGGACGATAGGATAGTCTTCGAAGGGAATGTTGGATATGAAGGTATCAGCGGACTTCCGGGAGTACAGAGAGGTGTTGTAGATGGTGGCCTTCCTCCACCATTCCCTGGTAGTGGCGGTTGGATTACTGCAGAGAACGTGTCAGAATACTTTGATGCTGACGGCAACTGGATTGGCGGAGAGGCCGAGGACGGTGAGACTTTGGGCGAGGGTGCGGGCCGGATCAGAAATCGGGACGAGATGGATGGTACAAACGGGGATCACACATCTGATGATAACAAACGGTCGAGAATGGATTGAACATGGATTTGGCGAAAGGAGCAAATGAGAAACACGAAGTCCCGACAAGCTGGCACGCTTGGAATATTGTCAATGCTGAAGTGGTCCTTCCGATGCCTGTAATAGTACCGACTGCCTGGACCCCAAATCATGGTCAACAGCTGCAGCTAAAGTAGATCGGGCAACTTGGGGGACAATAAAGTCGGCGGACATTCAGTCGACGGGCTTCGATGTCTTGTCACCGCAAAATTCTCCTATCTCGAGTCTCGCTCATGAGCCAAGTGATAACACATGCACAATCCAGGAGAATCAGGAATTGCAGCAGCCACACTATTGCCTCGCTCACACAGAATGGGGTGCTTCCACGTGAGGGAGGAGTGCTGATAAGCCAGAGCCTAGAACAGTCAGTGTAAAGGGGCGTTGGCGAGAGCTTCTGTTTGGCTCGCTCGTCGCTGAATTGCCTTTGTCCTGCAGGCTTCATCAGCGTCCCCCATGGGGCCCATGCTCGCTGTAATCTTCATAGACTTTTCCCGCCTGTCCGCTCCCGTCCTCCCATGTGCTCCAACGGCACAGCAGCCCCAAGTTGGGTTGACAGCCCGTTCGAGTGGGCGCGCGTACGAACCTCAGCTCGTGCGAATCCCGCCGTGGATGTCAGGTTGAGTCCATTATCTGAATGATCTGATCTGAGAAGCCACCCCAAGCTGTGTGTCAACTACAACACCTGCACTCTGCCACCGTTTGGTCCATGTTGGACTCAGATGAGACTCTTCTTCCTCACGATGCTCGAACACTTGACTTCCCTCTGGCGGTGACTGCGATGAGATAGTCGGCGCGCGGCGAATTGACAAGCTGGAAAATCGGGCGATTGTGGGAGTTCAGCGACCGCGATGTCGTACTTCCCTGATGGACTTCGCGAAGCTCAAGTTGGAAACACAGCAGGTTCAGCTGCAGATATAGTGTCAAACTCGGACGCTCTTTCAGACGACACCGAAAAGACCGCAGTCTCCCGAGACAATCCGAATACTTCCTCTAATCCCGACATCGAGAAGGAAAAGGCGGCGCCGGTATACACATCAGACGAAGTCAACGGCGAGAATGTTGTCGGAGATGAAGAAGCTGCGAACGACCTTCCATGGCACGTACGTAGGATTGTCAGTTTACACGACGATACGACGCTTCCCACCATTACGTTTCGATACTTTCTTTTGGTCCTGATATTCGTGCCCCCGGGAGCGTTTCTTCAACAGCTGAACATGTTTCGGACAACCTCTGCGCCATATTCGATATTCTTTGTACAAATAGCTGCTAATTATGTTGGAGACTGGTTGGCGAAAACATTACCAGCTTGGGATGTTCGGATACCATTTACGAAGAAGAATTTCAGCTTGAATCCAGGCCCCTTCAGTGTGAAGGAGCATGTCCTCGTAGTTATTACTGCTGCTTCCGGTGCAACATACAACCTAGCCTGGACCCCTTTGTCTTTGTCGGAACTGCACTTCAAGGATCGACTACATCCACTGATATGGATCTCTTTCATGTGGGCTATTGTGTGGACTGGATATTCCTATGCAGCTATAGCTCGAGAGTTTTTGGTCTATGATGCGCAGCTTCCTTGGTAGGTACCTCGTCATAGGTATCAGAACGAACCTTGCTGACATGTGTAGGTTTGATGCGTAAGTGCTTCATGCTTATGCTGGACACGATATTGTGATACTGATCTCTCTAGTCTTTGTCAAACAGCACTCTTCGAAACCCAGACACGCCAACGAGAGTACCCATCTCCAGTCTCGAGAAAGCAGATGCGAGTCTTCTTCATCGCACTCTTAGCAGTCTTCTTCTGGCAATTCCTCCCTGAATATGCCTTTCCAATGCTCTCATCACTTGCTTTCATCTGCTGGGTCGCTCCTCGAAATGCAACAGCAAACTTCTTGGGATCAGGTCTTGGCGGAATGGCTTTTCTCAATCTCTCACTCGACTGGTCGACCATGGCGAATCTCAGTAACATGGGAAGTTTGTTCGTCACGCCATTCTATACGCAAGTCATCGTGTTCCTTGCTTTCGTCGTCAATTGTTGGATCTTGTTGCCAGCGGCAAAATGGGGTGGGTTGGGGTCTTGGGATCTCCATCTCATGTCGAACTCGTTATTTCAGGGTATGGCAACTGTTCTCCCATGCTTCTTCATGCTAATTAGAACAGAAAATGGTACTAAATACCCAATTCTCGAACTCATCACACCTCAGGTCACCCTGAACGAGACAGCCTACGCTCAGCATGGACCCATCTTCGTCAGCACACAGCAACTTTGGAACATGTTCTTCGATTATGCTTCTTACACCTCTGTCCTGGCCTGGATGCTCTTCTTCGGTTATCCTCACTTGAAAACAGTCTTTTTGAAGTTCAAGACAAGACGAGCATCGAAGAGGAGAATCTCTGTCAACGAGCAGTACACTGACCGTCTCAATGTCCTTATGCAGTCGTACGATGAGGTGCCTCTCTGGTGGTTCATTATATTATTTCTATGCTCCTTCGTCATGATCATCACGATACTTGCGACTGGCCATCTATACATACCGATCTGGACATATTTTATAGCTTTAGCTACAGGTGCCGTTGTTGTCATTCCTTTGGGATGGCTTTACGCTGTATCAAACTTTCAGCTTCCTATCGGAACAACGAATGAGCTCCTTTACGGTCTCATGGTCAACGCAGTCTCCGGTCACAAGAATCCTGTCGGTGCATCTGTTTACGGCTCAATAGCTGGCGATGCCTGGTACCGAGCACAATTCATGCTTCAAGACCAGAAGCTCGGACATTATATGCACATTCCACCGCGAGCTGTCTTCTTCTCGCAGATGCTTGGCTCCTTCATTGGTGTACCGATCAATTATGCTGTCATTCGATGGGCCCTTGATACGAAAGGAGATTACCTAGATGGAACAGTCAACGACCCGACTCATGAATGGACTGGTCAGAGCCTCACATCTTCACTTACCATGGCGACACAATACGTCTTGATTGTTTGTCCCCTCCACAACCGCTTTTTTCAATAGCTAACAACAAAACTAGGGGCCCAAACGCCTCTTCTCCGGCAACCTCTACCACCTTCTCCCCTACGGCTTCCTAATCGGTTTCGTAACCCCAGCGATCCTCTTCATCCTACACCTCCGCTTCCCACGCGCGAAATTTAACCTTTGGAACAGCACCATCTTCTACTGCGCTCTCTCCTCCTGGTATGGACAAATATCCACCGGCTACCTCTCTGGCATCATCGGAGGTTTTGTAGTCATGTATTGGGCATACAGGTATAAATATGAGCTTTGGGCTAGGTACAACTATATACTAGCGGCAGCGTTTGATAGTGGATATAATTTCAATGCTCTAGTTGTGTTTCTAGCATTTAGTGCAGGGAAGAGGATCTTAATGCCAGAGTGGTGGGGGAATAACGGGAGTAGTGTTGAGAGGTGTTTTGCATTAGATGATGGATAGTTTCGGAATGTAATATATGTTTATGGGACAGCTGCGGCGCCAGACAAAAATTACAAATCTATTTTTGATACATACTGCATGGCCTTCCTTGCTCTGGTTTATCAGAAAATAATCAGCATGCTTCTCATCATGTGATACGCATCATGAGTCCTCAGAAATTCGGATCTTGCTAACATTGAAATCTCCTAACGAAGTCTCTCGCACTGTTGAAGTCGGGACCATTGAGTGTATCATCCGCCAGTCCCTGACTATGCAGATTATTTATATGCAGATTATTCTTCCATGGCGAGCAAAGTGCACATGAACGTGTGAAGAAAAGAATTTATTGATGCTAGATTGCATTGCTGTCTGATGATACAACTACGAGTAGTCTGGTAATTACAAATAAAAAGTCTGGGTCTAGGTCTATGCTACAATAATGCAAACATGCCATGTAAATGGTTTTCTTCCTTCAACGCCTCCCAACTCCTGTGTAATGCTCCAATTTATCTCCACCGATCCGATCCATTCTTCCATCACCTTATTACTCCTTCCAACCTCTTATATTCACAAGCTTCTCCATCTCTCCACCAGACCCACACTCTCGCGCATCTGTCTCCTCACGCCTTCTCCTTCCTCTCCTTAGTAACTTCCTTCTCGGCCTTCTTGGTAGAGCTCTTCTTGGGCACTCTGACAAGCCAGTATAAGAGAACAGCCATACAAGCATTGAAAATGATGTAAGCCCAAAGGATACCAAAGTTGCGCCATCTGTGAGTATAACTCGCTCCTCCTAGACCAGACAAAAAAGCGTTGGTGGATGACAGGGCGCAGAAATTGCATGTCCCCGTCGCGTTATCATCTGTCAGATATCCTCCTGCGCCGTAGATGTTGATATAATCATTCATGTATTCCAGACAGGTCATGCCTGCTGGCGCGGAGAATTGACGGAACTCATTTGCGGCACAGACGACGTCGGTATTGGCGAGGGCAACCGAAAGCATGGCGTCGGCGAGATAGGTGAAGGGCGAGAGACGATACATGAAGATCCAGAAATGAGGGAATACAGAGGGAGATGCTAGGACACCGCAGAACACGAGGACCAGGGAGAACATCAAGTTTGCGAGGTTACCTCCCGTCTCGGCCGAGTCGATGGCTGCGATGATCATGTTGGTGAAGGTGGACGTGAAGAGGAGGAATTCCCAGATGAGGAGGAACATGAGACCTCCGCGCTCGGTGACTGCGTTGGTGGGTTGGGCGTTTCGATATAGACCGATGGGATAGTACCAGCAGACGAAGATGATGACTGCCATCAAGGAGTTCCAGGGTAACTCAACAACGATGTTGGAGATCATGAATGCTTTCCATGAATAGGTCTTGGATGGGCGCTCTCGAGCTTCGTATAGAGAGCGTTGGGTGACGAAATGAGGCATGATTTGTTGGACGAGTTGGCCGAAGATCGTGAACAGCATGAAGACTGCGAACATTTGGTTTTGCAACTCTTGTTGCGAGGTACCGGCTCTGTAGAAGGAGAATCCGATGAAAAGACCAGACGCGAAACACAGAGAGGCTTTCGAGTAAATATAGGATGGTGTACGCCAATATTGTTCAAAGACTCGTTTGGTGACTTGCCATAGTTGAACGTTAAACCCAGCAGCGAATTCGCGAAACTCGGCTTTAGAGGTACCAGAAGTAGCGACGCGAGTCAGTGCTGGGAGGTCTTCCTTGAGACGATCGAGTTCCTGGTGCACTCCTTGGTATTCGGGGGATGAGCGCCAAGTGTCGACCCAATCGATGTCAGTATGAGATCCAGGGGCGGCACCGATGACTTCAAGCATCCATTCGGCTGGGTTTGCATCTGGGGGACAGGCATGGGCACCGTTTCGTTCAAAGTACTTGGTGAGGATGTTGGCGTTCTCCCCGACTTCGCCAAAGTAGACGGTTCGTCCGCCTTTGGCCAGGAAGAGAAGTCTATCAAAGCGTTGGAACAACATGGCAGAAGGTTGATGAATCTGAAACAGTTAGCTCAATTAGCCATCTTGGAAATGAGTGAACACTTACAGTGCAGAGAACAGCTTGGCCGTTCTTGGTCAGCTTCTCCATCAGATCGCAAATCGCCCATGAGGTCTGAGAGTCAAGACCAGAAGTAGGTTCATCCAAAAAAAGAAGTAATTCAGGCTTAGCAGCAAGTTCGACACCGATTGTCAAGCGCTTTCGCTGTTCGACGTTCAGACCTTCGCCGGGAACACCAACAACGGCATCAGCATATTCTTCCATATCCAAGAGCTTGATGACTTCGTTGACGTATTCTAACTTCTCCTGTCTTGAGACCTTGGCAGGTTGTCGGAGAAGAGCGCTAAAGTTGAGGGCTTCACGGACGGTCGAGGTAGACAAATGGAGATCCTGCTGCTGAACGTAGCCGGTCTTGCGTTGGAAAGAGGCATCACGCTCGCGACCATCAACAAACATCCCTCCAGTGATAACACCCATTGTAGTACGTGTGGCGAGAACATCCAGAAGGGTGGTCTTTCCGGCACCAGAGACACCCTGCATTTGTTAGCAAAATCCGTTGATGATACACTATGAACATACCATAAGTGCTGTCAGTGTACCGGGCTTAACCCATCCGTCGACATGATCCAGAATTCTACGCGGCTCGCCCTTGATCTTGATATCATAGACAACGTCTTCCCAGTGGAAAATCGCAGTCTGCTTCTTGATAACAGCGGAAACATCAACCTTGGTGCTAGTCTTCTCGACTCCAGCATTCTTAGAAGCGCCAACCTCAACATCACTTCCTCTCTGTTTGAGTGCAGCTGGAGTATGACCCCTGCGGAACAGCAAAACTTCGCCCTTTGATTTCTTGGCCGTGATGAACTCGGTGGCTGCAAGGTATGCGCCACACAGACCAAAGAGGAAAGCCCAAAGGATGCCAAAATTCCTCCACTTGTGACTGGGATAATAGGCATAAGATGACTCAATGAAGGCAGTTCCGTCAACATACGCAGACCCAGCAACCGCGCCGACCGCAGAACAAACCCTTTCGAAGGAAGGAACATTGTCGTAGGCTGGCCCGGTAGGAATGAAGGCGGAGCAAGAGAAGTTTCGGCCAGCGAACTCGTTGATCATCAAGCTTTCGAATCCGTAAGCAATTGGGTCCAGATAATTGATCCATCTTGCCCATCCTCGCATGTTCGGAACAGGTAAAGCGAAGCCAGTGTAGATAATCAGGGCCAGAATCAAGACAGCAGTGGGAGCCATGGCTTGAGATAAAGTCCTGGAGACTGAGGCGATAGTTCGGAACAACATGGACATGACCATTGTCAACATGAATGAGATCAGGACGAAGAAGAAAAAGTTTCCAGGATGTCGATTGAGGTTGACCATGAAGTATAACGTCAGGTTAAAGATGATTGTGTTTAAAATCTTGTAGGGCATGTCCGTAAGCATTGATGCAACAGCTTCACATGACGGATGATAAAACGCATATCTCGCATGCTTTTCCACGATCGGACGTTGTGCGTAGAGTGTCAAGATCTCGAGCGCGGAACCGAAGGCGTTGAGCAAGATGGCGAAAAATAGGATAGCAGACCGGGAGAAGAAACTACCAGTGGTCTGTGGCAGGTTGAAGAATACCGACGAGATGACCAAAGCCATCAAGAAATTTCCAAAGAGCTGAGTGAAGGTCAATGAAGGATCACCCTTCAATCGCCAGAAGCCACGGGTCAGACAAAGCTTGACTTGGCCGACATATGACAGCGTGTAGGGACTGGAGACTCGTTGGTGCTTCGATTGCTGTGTTCTGCGAGACTCCTTGAAAGCTTGCAGATGCTCGCCATTAGGTTGGTATCGTGCGTTATATGCGTCTACCTCCTGGATGAGAGCAGCATACTCGGGACTGCTTTTCCATGCCTTAGAGAAGTCGTCTGGTGTACGGGGGACTCTGTTCTCGTAACCTTCGCGGACTACACGCTCGATAGAGCTGGTCATGGACGTCAAGAAATCTGCGGTCGTCTGTCGGTCAGGGCAATGGAATCCGAGGTTGACAAAGTAGTCCTTCGCTTCGGTACATTTACCAAAATAGATTTGACGACCTTCGTAGAGAACAGCGACTTTGTCGAAAGTATCGTAAGCACTTTGAGGAGCTTGATAGATAGCCACTACAGCTGTGGATCCGACCAAGTCGGTGGACATTCGAAGAGTCTTGCAAAACTCGATTGCATTGGCGGAATCAAGACCACGAGTACTGTTGTCCCAGCATTGAAGGGGTGCACCGCTCAATGCAGCTTCAGCAATCGTAACACGCTTTCTCTCTCCACCACTGACTCCACGGACGAAATCATTTCCGACTCGAGTATTGATGGTGTGGCTAATACCGAAGATTGCCATGATGACATCTCGGAGGTATCGGGCAAAATCCTGGCGGGGGAGGTCTCCTGGAATATATCTAGGTGCTCTGGCGGTTGCTGCAAACTCAAGAGTTTGACCCACAGTGAGCTGAGGGAAATGGACGTCGACTTCAGCAGTGTAGATGGCCTCCCCACGGAAATCCTTTTGCATTTGCTGAGGAGTAATACCTTGATAGTTGATGGTGGAGGATTCATCGATGTAGAAACCGTGAGTCTCGCCGGCGATGGTCTTAAGAAACGTAGAACAACCACTAGAAAATGTGAGCATAGAAAAGGACAACGGAGACAGAAACATACCTTCCAGGAGGACCAAGCACAACCAGCATCTCACCATTGTGAACGACACCATCCAAGTTCTGTAAGATATCAATCTTCCTTGGCTTGCTCATTCCCACAACGCTCTTCACTAATCCAATTGCCTCCAAGACAACATTTCCCACTGTTTTTTGGTAATCCGTCGCAGCACCGAACCCATACACGTTCAAGTTCTTGTACGCAAAACCGGCGGTCCTACTCTTCCATTTCTCTGGATCTTTGGCCTGTAGATTAAGCAATGACTTTGCGAATGCATGAGGCTTGAAGTTTGGCGATGCCGGATTCAGTACGGAGTCTTCTCCAGCCTCGAAGGGGTTCTTGTGGTAGACTGAGTTCTGCGATTGCGTCGTGTATCTTCTCGCCAAAGCATGGACTTCCTCATTCCTTCTCTTCTCCTCCAACTCGCTGTCTCGGCCCTCGTCCGAACTGCTCCTCGCCTGCTCGTTCTCGGCTGCGGTAATGGTGGACTGTTCAGACATATCCGCTGTCCCAAGTCGCTCTTCTGTTGATGGACTTCTGGTTGGCACCCCACCGTGCGCCGCTGTGCGATCGTTTCCGTAGGTGAAGTTCCCTATCTTCTATCAGCTTGAATTTCGCAAAGGGAACGACCCCACAAATACACAACATACCCACGAGCGACATCTTAATGACGTCTAGGAAACGAGAAAGAAACCACTATTAGACAAAAGAATTATATTGCTCCAATGAAGGGAAGGGGTTGGCTTTATGAAGCCGACGATCAGTCAGACATGAAAGTAGAAAAGAGTATATTCCACAGAAACAGAGCTTAAACATCACGCTCAGGGATGTGGGAATGGGAACTTTTTACCACCGCAACACGAACACGACGGGACGGACTCTTAGGTGCAGCATTGGCCCGCCACATCGGACTCGGATGTCCTTTACGAGTCGGTCCACCTTCAGCCTGGGACTTGGGGTGAAGTATCACGTCCAATCAGCATACTGTGTTGGGCTGACGGTCCGCTTGTGCATGACTTATGAAAGTATACGAGATTTACGAGATCCGGACTATGAAAGTTATGAAAGTTATGCAAGATGAATGGGAGAGAAGTCTGGGGCGGATTGCGTAGATTCCGGCTCCCGAGTGCGCGTCTAGAACCATTCGCCGGCTGTAAGAGCACTTGTTTCCGAATTCTTCGCACCATTTGACTTTGAGGAAGGGTCGGAAGGTTCAACATTGACGCATGTCATTCTTGGCTGATGGATGCCAATATCATGATCTATGAGCTGGCTTCTCAATTGGTGAGCCACCTACCCGTTCTCGGGTTCTGAGTTTGGCTCAACCTTGAGTTGCTGAGATTGTCCCATGGGGTGATGGCTTATGAACGGCGGGTGAGGAGGACTTGAGGGTCCGATGAGGAAATTCACGTGGTTCGCCCCCCTTTTTGGGCCTGATTATCTCGCCAAGTAGACCTGTGCAGCACGGGAAGATGTAAGATTACTTCTACATATGTTGAACGTCCATCCTAGTGCAATTTGGAATCCAACCTTCGACTCACCAAGGTATCTCCGTCATTCAACTAGAAGACTCTTCTGACTTTTAAGATGAATATAATGTTGTTTTCCAGCACATTTCTTCGCGCTGCTTCATCTAAGGGCCTTTACTGGGACTAGACGCGTATGATACGTACGGAACATAGCATTTATCATGTCCAGATAGCTATATCTGATGACGACCTCGGGAGGCAGAGTGTGGTATTCCTCGTGCCTGGAATTCATGGTCACGAGACAGAATCTCGTGCCAGTGTCACAATTCTGGCTCAGCACGAACACTTGTCACGGTACCTGTTTTTCCATTTTCCATCAGCCAAAGGAGTTTTCTCATATGATACACATCTACGTCCGCTGGGCATTGTCTCTGAAAGGTGTTGCCACGTTCAGCCACTCGAGGCAGATTTCAGTGATCATCCGCAAGTAGCTCTTCATCCACAATGAGTCTTCAACCTCCTGCTCCCCTTTCTCCTCTCAAGACCAGTCTCATCCACCATGTTTGCACAACTTCCCCTCCCAATCTTCCTCTCTTTTTTGTCTTTTGTCTTGCTATTCCTTATCCTTCAGAGCCAAAGATCTAGCAACGATGAACCATCAACCTCCCCAACAACCGCAAAACGCACAACTCAAAACAGCCCTCCGAACAGGCATCAAACGATTCGGTCCTCTCCTCCTCACCGGCCTCGCCGCCGTTGCAGAGCACCACTGGTTGAAACATGACGATCCTCCTTCCGATCCTCCACAGACAACTGTCTCTCGGATCAGTTCCTCGACAGACTCTGGGGTGAAGGAACTTAGACACGAAGTCAAGAAACTCCGACGAAAATTGAAGAAAGATCGAGGTCGAAAGCGGAAATATCGCGATGATTCGAGCTCTGATAACAGTTCGACTACCGAGGAAACAGTGATGAAGGTATACAAGGACTCGAAACGAGCTGTACGGAGTGGAAGTCATGAACGGCGATCGCAGCCATTGGGTGATGAACAACCTCAGCGTCGAGGAGCAACCGAGGAATACCATCGCGACTTTGAGCCTTGGGCAACAAACGCCGCTCCACCACCACCAGTGCCGGATGCTCCAAGGGAGTACCTGCAATATTCGACTTTCCCACCTCCTCAATTTCCTGTTCCAGGTCCTCGAGAGTCAGATGTCCTTGCTGCTCAAGCGGGTCCGTCTCGCGATACTGGACGACGGCCGAGACATCGACATCGACATTCATTGCCTTACAAAGCCGAGCGATTTGTTGAAGACGTGGAGAACGCGAAAGACAGAATAGAGGACAAGATAGAAGACAGCATATCTGACCAAGCGGTCCATGCTGGTCAGGTCGCGGCTGTAGCAGGTATCATCGAGGCATTCCATGTTGGAGATTTTCGCGGAGATTGGATTGGACGGAAAGGTGTCAGGGTAGCGACGACTGCAGCGGCGAGTTTTGGTGCGAATTATTCGAGAGATGAAGCTCCTAAGAAGCACAGAGGGAGAGATGTGGTTATAGATGTTGGAAAGGGCTTGCTTGTATCGAGGGCTGTGCATGGGAGGGTTGAGAGAGTGGCCGAGAATGATGATGATGGGAGAAGGAAGAGAGCGATAAGGAGATGGAGTTCTGGATTCTGACCGAGGGAACTAGGTGGTGAGGATGTTGATTCGGATAGAGCGAGGAGTTAGGGTGTCATGAGCGTCAGATGAATAATGTCTTTGGGGTTGATCAGTTTCTGCTTGGTAGAAGTTTGAGGATAGGGGACCTTTTTGTTGCGTACTTTCATTGTTTCCTCGGGATTTTATTCCATAGATAGCTTACGATACCATCAAATAGTGCCTCATTATTGGAGTCCATAATCCATTCATGTCGAGGAGTTAATGTGGTGTAGAAAGTCCTTGGCTTGTGGCACCAACAAATGTTCGATGTCTTGAATCCCGAACCTTCATCTATTCAACATCCATCCTCTTGATATGAAACATTCCACATTAGCTGCGAGGTAGCTCGAAAGTCAAAATAAAATGTTTTACTCCCGAATAGTCCATGACAGGTAAGACTTGATATAAAAGTGTATAAGACAGTGATCTAGATACGATTTGGTATATTGAGTATGAAACATCTCATAGGAGCTCGGTTGGACGCTTGCACATGCCATCTATTCAAGGCATGTGCTGAACATTTCAGTCTATTTCATGATAACATCCCCAGTAACTCCGTCGGCCATGCGACTTTCTCTTAACGTCTACCTGGCTTATGCTATAAATAACTCTAGGAAAAGTCTAAATGGTGTGTGCTACCCAGCTGGTGTAACTCAATAACTCCTGAATTCCCCGTATCTAATTAAAAGTCCCAAAGAGTGCCGAATGCATGTAATCCCGCTGCACATCAAAAGTTAGTGAAACTCCTTGTTTTCTCGGAATCACGAATGCCGATGTACGTACCTGCAGTACAACCTTGCATCATCTCATCATTACCCTGCTTGTTGGAGGTAATGAAGATGACCTCAGCTCCAAAACTCGCCCACGTATCTTTCAGAAGTTGTACAGAATCTGGTCGTCCTCCTCGTTCCTTCGAGTCCCAGAGAATCATCCTTTCTGGTTCAATGTTGTCATGGATTAGTCTCGATATTGTTGGTCCAAATGTTTTCTCCTGGTTAGATCCTATCCATATAAGGAACCTAGTAAGGCGTCAGTGAAAGGATCTGGAGAGGGTGTTAGAGTGACATACCAGTCTTTGTTCTGAATGCAAGTTGACAGCGCTGCTCCGATACCTGTTCCTGTACATATCCGAATTCCTCTTTTGAACATCGCAGATGCATGTCCAACACCAGCTGTCATGTATTAGTAAATGACGATTTCAGGTAGGCGAGTATGAGCATACCAAATTTGAGCTCCCTGGTCCACACAGCTTGTGGTGGGTCATCAACCAGACTCTTTGTGAAATCACCTTGAACACCGCAGATCATATAATGATATGGAGACTTCCGGCCTTCACTTATGATTCCAAAAGCGTGATACTCCATGACCGAAGTGCGACTGATTCTGCCCAGGAGGCCTTGCTGTATCCCGCGGTTGAAACGTAGAACGGCGACTTTGGCCGAAGGCTAACACGGGATTTCAGTAGGTTTCGAGCACTGGACTATGGAGGACTCACGATTTCTATTTCCACAGGGACCTTTCGAAGTGTAACCCAGGGGATGAGGATACTGTGAACATTAGTAATGGTCCCTGAACATCCGGGACACAACGCACAATATAGTCATGGCGACAGCAAACCACAACTCCTGTGTACTGAGCAATGAGTGGGCGTTGGATCTCCATTCCCCCCGTTTCAGGTCGTAGGTATTCCCCAAGACCACAAAGCACCAGGTCGACTGTTGTTGTCAGTACCGGATCTGAGGTCAAAAAAGGGTGTAATTACCGCTAAGCCTAACCATCCATTGAAGCGATGGTACCTCTCAAACACATTATGATGAGCGCTAATTGAGGAGTCAATTATGGACACATCTTTTCTCAACAAGGAATACTGACTTGCGAATCCACGGAAAGGCGCTCAGAATGGAAATAACGATAAAGATGCTCGTCATTATGCCAGTGGCCAGGACAGAAGTGGGCTGTATAGAGCGATGCCGTATGATGTCGACGATTTTGAGTACTAGCCATCTGAAGAATCAGTCAGTCTCGCGCCTTGCTGGGTCACGAATTGCCTTACGCAGCGCCAGAAAGTGCACATCCCGAATGGATACCTCCAACGTGCTGTAGAATAGAGACTACTCCCAGCTTGATACATACTGGCGCCCACTGAAAAGATAAGAGTGTCAGCTTGGGTTAGCTCAATGGAGAAGAATGACACGTACACTTCGCAGGCC
The DNA here is from genome assembly GCA_000292665.1 of Helotiales sp. EF0021. Classification (NCBI taxonomy): domain Eukaryota; kingdom Fungi; phylum Ascomycota; class Leotiomycetes; order Helotiales; species Helotiales sp. EF0021. Next base: position 49,919 of record AIET01000188.1, read on the forward strand.
ATAGATGGAGATCAAGTATAGAAACCGCAAGAACAACTCGTTTCGCATCATAATTGCTGCGACTAGGTTCCCAAGCACTAAAGCACCTAGGTGATTCTCGGCGTAATCAAATCGACCAGCTGCCGCCATGATTATTCCGACGAGGTTAAGCGACGTGACGAAGATGAAGAACTTTCGATATGTATTGAACCAGAGATGAAAGATGATTAACCGACGTTTGTGTGCTGATAGTTCGATGGCTTGGGGTTTGGAAGGTTGTGGTACTGCGGGCGACGACAGAGAGAGTACTGGTACACTTGAGGATGGTGTTATGCCTTCAGGAATTGGCGAGATAGGAACCGAAAGAGCCGCGATTCGCATTTCTGTTTCTTTTTGGTCTCCATGGGACTGAGGTGATAAGACTCCTGAGTTCTGTGTGCTATCATACACCCCTTTCTCTGCGTCATCGATATCCTGACTACTGCCAGACTGGTTGTTTTCGCTGTGTGTCCATGTTGAAGACATTTTCTAGATATAACGAAGTCAAAGAGGAAAGACGATCCGGGTTGACTCGACAAGGAGATCACCCGCGGATTGTTGCAGGTAGTCGACAAGATGGTCCGTCTTTAGTTTGAGGAAGAGGTATACATATGCGCCGGTAGTCTGACTAAGTGCCTGATCATGTTCACGAGGTCAACGGCAAAAGGCGCTCGCTGCAATATATACAAACATTCGAGAAGTAAAGAGGCAATACAATCCGAGAGGAACCGAGAGGGCAGAGTTGATGGGTGGGGCCCATCCTCTAGTAGTTCAAACATGACGAGGCCACCCACTTTGGAAGGTTGTAAGAACAAGTTGAATGCGTAGATTGAGATGTGGATTTACAGGCCCCTGCCAAGGACGAGTAAATTTCTGTCGTCAGAACAAAACACTGAGCGGAATGCTTATGTTTTGTGCCGTAGTCCACAGTCTGGGCGCAGCTCTTTCATGTGCGGCTACAGCAGAACCAATTATCCATATTAACCCCGGATTACAAGATTGACTCGGCATATCCATAGGTTGGCACGTGGCGACCTGCCGCCAGATTTTTTTTGATAGCCATCTCCAGAGCCTAAAGTGTACCCAAATGTTATCGGGCGACAGGATCGATGTCCGCCGCAATTATGACAGAAAACGTCGCGAATACGAAAATGTGAAATACCTCCGATGGAATACTGGTCGACTCTGGATGTTTGAATCACGACAAGATCGCTTTCAAGAGATGAGCCTGCCCGTGTTGCGCGTATTGTGAGGCGAAGCACCAATGGACAAGTTAACGACATCTGAACGACACAGTTAACAGAAATTCTTAGTAGCTTGATATAGTTCAAATTTTTATATACGAAACTTGCTGCCGTGTCAATACTTCGACCAATATGATATCCCACTACAAGATACTGTACAAGTACCCGTGTACTTGCCCCACAGCGTAAGGCGACGGGGACGCCTTGTACGTGTTAGGGACATCCCTAATTCCCTGTAAGTACAATGCTTATTGGAAACCGAATTTCTCGGCTGTAGAAATACTGGAGAAAACTGAAACAGCAGCTGCCTACTACCGAGATACCACGAATCTCCAGTCCCGAGAACTTCCTCTTTTCTGGTACGTGCATATTTATACTTTGACTACAGCCATCGTATGATACGAGTACGCTCGATTGGATATGGGATACCACAGTATAGGTAAAGAGTCGATTTAAAGGTGCGCAATGTGCCACCGATCAAAGAGATCGAATTCCTGCGGAAAATTCGTCAAGGTACCGCGCCTCAATCCGGTCGGTATAGCAAATCGGAAGAAAGCTCACTTCTTGATTAAGTCTACGGTAGAGTTGCCTTTGTTATGATTTGTAGGGATTAGAACTTCCGGGAACATGTTCGCGGGAGTTCGTCATGGACCAGGTATGCATGCATCACTGGCAGACAGATCGAAACATTCGCGAAATAGAATCGAGAAACAATTCCCAGGAACCAATGAGTCCGGGATAGAAGAACTCGTGTGTAACGAGGATTCGGCACAACACGAGCAACATCGAATGAGTGAACCGACCTTGTCGCCTCAAACCAGCATTGCTGGCGAGCTCTCAGCTCAGTAAAGCGTCTGCGCTTTCTAAAGAGTACAAGTAGAGAAGGGTACATCAGATCGAAACTTCCCAAAACTGAAATATCGGCCTGCAGCTTTCTCAAAGCCTCGTTTCCGAAAAGATGAATGCCATGGGCTTGGCCACAACGCACGAGATACCAGAGTGTCTATGCGCTCCACAATGATTGTCCCTTGAGTCAGAGTAGTGGGGGCGTGACTTTCGTTTCTCTCGGGTTCTGAACTTGCAGGCCGCAGCTGAAGTTGACTCGGGCGAGGAGGCATCAATATCCCAAATGGCAGCAAGGATGCTGAAGGGTATGAATCATGCACCAGAGAGATATCTGTGCCCCATTCTCCTTGCGATTTCATCATCTACTGTTCTCGATCATCAACCATTCTATTGCTAGTCCTGTGGACAAACTTTGAGAAGTTGTGATGCTGAGAGTCTGGGTTGTGGATTTCAACGCGTTGATCTTGTAGACCTTGTAGAAGCCTTGACGTGGCGGATACCGGGCCAGTCATGGAGAGACTAGAATGAATGGGACATCTTTGGCGTCAAGTAGGTCGGTGGGTGGCTTCGTAGGACAGCGTGTGGGAATATTGGCGGCACAAATGGGCATTTGTAGTATTTGTACGGCCGGTATCTCCGCAGCTTCGAGAACATCAAAACAGGATTAATTACCGTTGTCCTTCACCATCTAGGATCGCCCATCTCCATCATCAAAGTCGGGTAGAGTATGCTTCGCACAGTATTATGTGGTGGTGGATGATGTTGACAACGAGAGATGAGGCTGGTGGTTCAAGGTGCTGATTAGTAAGCCAGCTAGTGAACCAGAAGGAAACTCAGACTTCGAACTGTGTCGCAACATCAATGTCTGTCTTGGCAGTCCATATCCGCCTTGCTTCCCAAGGATTGGAACTCATTCGGACAACGTCCGGCTATGACCAGGTTTGAATATAATAGCGAATTGGACTGGGCGTGAAGGAATACATGGTGACGTCGCGGCACCAGGGACACGACAGTCAATCGATGGAGGACAAATTACTTATGGAGTCCTAGAAGAATAGCACAACATACAGCAGATCGCAGAAGCTTCCACCTCGATTTTCCCGCCCTCTGCGGCTTCGTTACTCTGAGACGGGACGAAAGACGAAAACGAAACAAAGTAAATTCATCACAACATCATCCTCCAACCGCACTCTACCTACGTTGCTCTATTTCGAAGCAAATACCGCAACAATAAATTCGAGACCATTTATACCTGCTCAACATACCCAGTTCCCTTCGAATACTGGTGGGCAGTTTCAGCAGATCCGATGGAAGCAGTATCGGCCTTCACACCAGGCTTCTCTGATGGTTGAACAGTAGTGTCCATGTGACGAAATTGTGCCCGTCGACGGCGGATGAGGAATGCTGCGGCTGCTATGAGGAAGAGGCCGCCGACGATACTACCGACTGCAATACCTGCCTTAGCCCCTGCACTCAGTCCACTGCCTTTATGAGCCGTAGTAGCGCTCGAGGTTGCGCCCGCAGTCGTGGATGATGTTGCAGAGGATGCCGTGGGGCTTGAGGTGGTGGTGGGCGTGTCGAATTCAGATGCAGTCACATTGAAGCATACCATCTGATCAGTGAAGGCTTCGGCTTCAATGAACGTCTTGAACTAGTCAGGAAAGGCTCAGTTTTGAGAAGGGAAGGCCTACAATGTCTGCACACGCGAAGTAAGACTCGTTCTTGTTGCTATCGTTCGCCCAGTATTCGAGTTGGATCGTTGCATTTGATCCTGGCTCGACGATGCTTGATTCTGTGGGCACAGAGTAGCACTGGTGGCCTGGTTCAACTTCGGTGACATTGCTCTTGATGGGCTCGAATTCGTTTTGAGTTGTTGGATCTGGCAAGTGTCAGAGTCTGATGTCTTGTGAAGCACACTTCTTCCTACCATTTCCGTAAGCAATGCGCACTGCTAGGTTATATGCATCTTCGGCGATAGTGAGCTCTATTGAGCCAGTTGCTGATTTGCGGTCAGCTTTTGAGCACAAAGCATTTCAAGAAACTCACATCCAAGAGGGAACTCGGTTCGATTTGTCGCTGGAAAACTGCTTCCACATGGTCCAACATTATCTTCCTCGGCGCTCCAAACACGATCGCTGGGCCAAAGGAATGCCACGGGTCCTGTTGATCAAGATTTCAAATCAGTATACTTCTTTGAAAAGCTTCAGCAGCGTTGTACGTCTTGGGGTGCATTGCTCCGCAGCAGTGCACTCTTGAGACAGCATGAAAGAAACAAGTCTTCGAGCATCTGATACTTACCCATTACCGTCCCTAGAGCTCCAACTCCATGCTGTGCTAGTCCATGACGGATGAGCACAGAAAACACTGCGAAGGTTGCAGCTTTGTTGAGCATCTTGGCTTGAGGATGGTAATCGATGTCGATAATTTGAAGATGAGCTTGAAGTTTTTGATGTTCTACGACCAACACAGGTGGGGTGCAGCGTGCTGGCAGTCTGATATATTGCCCACCCACACAGAGTTGCGATCCTCTTCCGATCACCCGCACCACATTGCCAACCGAGTCATTGCATTCTGCAGTTTCCGCTTTCGAATTACCAAGGCTTGAGCGCCGAATACGATATCAGTTTCCCCCTGGCGGCCATGCAGAAGATACTTTCAAAACCAGTACAATGTAGCTGTGCCGCTCCACGCGTTCCACTTCCAGCGACAAAACTATTCACTTGGCTCTGTCTTTCTGCACGAGCAAAAGCATCAGTCTCCAGCGAGCCGATGTCGGTTAGAGTGTCTTATGACCTCCATGGTAACCCACATATCCTTGATTATCATTCGATCTGATTAGATTAGATTGAAGGACCGAGCGGCTTTCTTGATATCGTTGATCTCACCAGCCAATCGTTCTTGAAAACACCTGTGTCGTATCCCACTATTTGGCCTTGGCTGCACTGCCAAGTGTTAACGTTTTAGCCGAGAATCGCCTGTGCTATCATTGTCACCCCACAGTTGAGGGAAAATTCCGTACGCCAATGTTTCTGGAGCCAACTTCTCATTCGGGACCGAACCAACCTCACCGTTCAAGAATCCGGTCGAGCTGTCAATAGTGCATGCGGTCTTGGGAGAGGATTAGACTTTGTCGAGAGAATACCACTGCCATACGATGCCCGACAATGCCCCAGATCTTGAAGCTCTTCCACCTTGCCCCCATTTCCGAGGTCGCTTCTCAGAGTGGGCCTTCTACTCACATGCTCAAGTTATAAAGCTGTGCTCCCATGCAGGAGTTTGACCATTCACCATCTCAGTATCCAGCAACTTCCAAGATGATCAGCATGCAGTCTACCTTCGCCCTCTTTGCGCTCTTGAGCACCGCTTCTGCATCAGTCTTGACAGAGGATTGGACCTCAGCGCTGCTCAAACGTCAAGAGCCTGGTACGCCGGCATACGATTGCCATTACAACTGTGGTAAGCCTCAATTCCAGCCTCCCAGCCACGACCGTACGACGACATTGACCCGAGGATGTTCCAGGAACGGCAATCACCCTCAGCCGCACCGCATCAGACGTCTGCACCAACTCAACCTTCCTCGACGATTACAATGCCTGTCTCGACTGTGCTGGGCCCGATAATTTCGATATCTGGCAGTATTATGGCACGACGTTGACGACTGTTGCGGAGAAGTGTGGACTTTCAACTACGCTTGCTTCGAATTCGACGGCTTCGGAATCTGCCAGTTCGGCTAGTACTACTGCGACAAGTACCTCATCAGACAGCTCTGCTACCAGCGTTGAAACCACCGTTGCCACCACCGTTGCTAGCACGACTGCATCGCCTTCAGTATCGGGTGGCTCAACTGGCACTGCATCGTCCACAGGATCTGGTGTTGCGACTGGCACGGCATCTGTATGTGCTTCCCAATTTCCAACTTTCTGAAACTGACTTGCGATAGATTACACCAACCACAACTGGTTCTGGCAGTGTTATTCATATCAAGAGTATTGGAATGCTTACTCTGTTCGCTGTTGTTGCCGCGGTTTTGGTTTAAGGAAAGTCGTGCAGGGGTCCCCCACGAAGCATCAGATCGGGGTTTGTTGTAAAAATAGAGAAGTTTGGGGATAATGTCAAGCTATAAATCCTATCCTAGTGTACAAACACCTACTTTTTTGGAAATCAGAGTCATCATCCCCAGCCTGCAACAATATTGTCACACGGCACGCGATATCAGATATCTGCATTCGATATTACTGGGTGGTGTGTTGCCTGCTCACTGTTGCCTATTTTGACACCTCATCTTTCTCCTTTGCAAACACCTCAATATTTAGACGCATCTTAGCCTCCAACACAAATTTATAGCATGGCCTCAAGCGATCGTCCACTTTGTCTTTGTACATTGCTTCATACGAGTTGCAATCCCGATACTTGCGACGAGGCTGCAGCCCGCAAGGCAGCAAAGTTCACGATTCCGCTATCCTCATCACAGCTCAGCCCTGGTAATCATGTCCTTGAAACTACTCTTGAAACCTTGCGAGGAGCTTCGAATAAAGGATGCTCAACGTGTTCCATTATATACTATGCTGCGAGGGACTCGCGACAAAGCAGCAGCGCGTCATATCATGACATACCTGTCAACGCATGGTATGGTACCGGATACTTTGCGATCAATGATCACTGGGGCAGGCACCTGATGGCTTGGGATCATGGATATATTTTCCTGGGCTCTGGTAAGAAAGTAAGCTTCTTCCTAGAAGTGTGCTGACTGCGAAGGACAACATAAACCATCTCGACGATGTACCGCTTTTCCAACAGTGGAGAAAATACCCAATCATTCCGCATCCGAACAAAGCTTTCTCCAGCTAAGACAGTGGATCGAAAATTGTCAGCGACGGCACGCTTGCGTTAGCAATGCTAGTAGCATATTTCCTAAAAGAGTGGTTAATGTCGGACTAGACTGTCCTGGTCCCAAGAAGGTAATCACATCATCATCACCTTAGCTTATACCATAAACTTCATCAGCTTCGTCACCTACATGTTCTTGAGAGCGAAGGCCAAATCGGTTCATACATCGCCCTGAGCCATTGCTGGGGCTCATCACCAATAATCTCATCAACCAGAGCAAAAACTCAAGATCTGCGCAGTCACATCCCATGGAACCGTCTTCCCAAAACATTTCAGGACGTAGTCACTATAGCCAGAAAGCTTGACATCGCGTATGTGTGGATAGACTCGCTATGCATTATTCAAGACGATCTAGAGGATTGGAGAGAGCAATCAGCTCAGATGCTCTCTGTGTATGCAGGAGCCTTCTTGACCGTGGCTGCAGATCACGCAAGCAGTGGCAGCGATGGGTGCTTCTCATCCGGCGGTCTAGGTACACAGTGGGATATCGAACAGATACCTTTGCCGGAAAGCTTGCAGATTTCTCAAAAGGCATTCGTGCGATGGGAGGAATTGGGTATGCTGGACCACTGCAATGTTCTGGGTCGTGAAGAAGGCTTTCCTGCCTTATCCAGTCTTTCAGCTCGTGGATGGACCTTACAAGAGCGTCTCTTATCTCGCCGCTTGATTCATTATACGGCGGGGGAACTCGTGTGGGAGTGCCAGGAAGATGTGAATTGCCAGTGTGATCTGCTCTCGTCACGGCCAGGTCGGAGGAGAACGCTCATGCAAAGGTTCCACGGCACTTCTCGCTCAACAACTTGGGCTACTGACCTAAAAGGGTTGTGGATGGATATCATTAGGGACTATTCGAAGCGAAAATTGACGGTCGAAACCGACAAGTTGGTAGCAATAAACGGACTCGTAGAATATTTCATTTCACGTGGAATGAGAAACTATGTTGCTGGGTTTTGGAAGGCTGACCTCGGGCCAATGATGTTATGGCTCGTACGGGGTATTCAGGAAGATGCTGCCAGTCAATCACGCCGCACCAAATACATCGCACCCAGCTGGTCATGGGCGTCTTCACGACACAATATAGGGTTTCTAGAACACCCACCTCCTTCCCCAAGCGGTAAAGTACCCCCGAAGAGGCGGTATGTGGCGCGTGTCAGCTCGGTCGAAAGTGCAAGAGAGAAGAACGGCGAGGTTTGGATGGGTGTCTCAAAGTCGTGGCTCGAACGATTCCACTGAGGCTCATTCGCGGCTCTATGAGTCGGATGTATTACGCCAGTCCAACGTCTTCTACAACTGTCTGTCGCGCCTGTCCGGATTACCAATCCGAGTTTGAGCACATTTCCAAGAGTGGCCAGCAAATTACTGGCCTTCTATGGAGTATTGTACCAGATAGGGCTCGCGACAAATCGGACCGCTATTACAGTCATTTCCTTATATTACAACTTGTTCCAGAGCAGCAGGATCTAGACGTGTACCGTCGAGTCGGAATCACTTATATCCACTGGTCTTACGGCGAAAATTCGCCTATAACAGCCGCTGATGGCACGATGCTGAAACGTGGAGTTGCGAAAGATTGGTTCAAGAATGCGGAGCTCCGAGAGATAACCATCATTTGACAGTCTCGTGTATACACGATGGGGCTTTTGCTCCACGAGTGTGGTTTGGATCTCGTACTTCCATACACAGAAAACGTCATGATGTCTCCTAGACACAAACTCTTCTCAAAGGTAGACGATACTCGTGAGCCCTCTTCTCAACTTGAAGCTCACCTTCCAACAAGGTATCTTTCTCCCAAGAAGACATTCGAGCCTTCCATTACCATGTCTTGAGGCTCGATAGCCAAAAATGACGGGTTTCTGTGTATGTTTCAATATAAGATCAGCTTGACTTTGAGGTTGCGAGCGTCAGGTACTGTTTGTGCCGTCAAAAAGGAGGATATAAGGCTTGGGCTTTCATATCAAAGAGGGAAGAACCAGACTAATACCGTGCACCAGAAGTCATTCTAGGGACAGGCTGGAGCTATAGTGCAGACATCTGGAACCTTGGTGTATTGGTTGGCCCCAACGTTCCTCTGTTTATCGCACGCCTAGCTGATTAGTGTTTTTGATAGCTTTGGAGTATGTTAGAAGGCACAGGCACGAATTTCTTCGCGCAGATCCATTCTAGTAATGCGAAATACATGGCCCAGAGTCACCTGGCACAGATGATAGCGCTGCTTGGACTACCGCCAAAAGAATTAGTAGAGCGTGAGCTCGAAATGCGAAAGTGGAATTCGCCCCTGCAGTGGAGAATGACGAGGGTAAGCTTTGCCATAAGGCGTATCAGTTCTACAAGGGTCTATTCTTTGACAACGAAGGTACCATTCGCACCTACCAACTTTCCTGTGGCGCATTTACGCTAATGCGTGCCTGTAGGCACAGGTTTGTATCCTGACCTCATTCCGCCTAAGCTGAGCCTGGAGGACACAATAAGCTCTCTTGAGGGAGAGCGAAAACGTGCTTTCTTGGACTTTGTGGTGGAGAACATGCTTTGTTGGGTGCCTGCGCACTGAAAGACGGCAAAAGAGTTGCTAGAACATCCGTGGCTGAAGGGGACTGAACTGCCTTGGTAAATTCGAAACGTCCCGAAAGCTATCGAGCAAAGCCTCTTGGGCAGGAGCAGGGTGTCGATGGCGTGAACAACTCGTCTGGTAGTTGTCCAAGGAATCGATTGGGCCTCCTCTTCAGACCTTTCAGGAAGCCTGCTCGTGCGGGAGATGTAAGTGGTTGGTGCGCGAGGGTCGCAATACATGCTTTTCCAGGCCTCAGCATGCAAGTGGATGCGGGCCAGTCAACGGTAGCGAAGCAGGGAGGGAGGATACACTAGCAACGGCACATGGTCTCTCGTCGATCCTCCAGCAAATCGAAACGTTCTGAAGGGCAGATGGCTTTTTAAATACAAGCGTGGACCATTGGGAGAGGTTGAAATATGATTCAAAACAAGTGCCCAGAAAGACAAGGCTGCACTGTTTGGAATGGCGTGGCTAAGCACAAGGCTGAGTTGAGCGACCATGGACTAAACTTGACGAGGAGTGCTGAGCAAGGAGGTCGGCCAGGGATCTTTGCTCTTCACAGATGTGATCTGTGACAGGCGGGACGCTCAAAAGATATAGAAACTGTGACAGGAGGACCTAGCCCGATCTGGTATAGTACAGGAGCAATGCTCTCGTCTTGTCTAGGGGAGCTGATAGACAGACCCCTAGCATTGACGGATCACTTCAATTGAGATTCATGAGACTTTGTCCATTGGGTGATTTCAACCATTTTAATGCGCCGAGACAACCTAGTTGAGTCTATATATACACTGCCGGAAGTGGTGCCCGAAGTCGACAGAGAGGAGCCACTCATGCATGCGCCTTGCCCCTTCAAGTTTGTGCTGCTCAAGTGATTTGCAGTCTACACAAACCAGTTATTGACATGTTTATGTCGTAATTCCCTTACCATATCGAGAAAATCAGCCAAAGCTGTGCTACTCTCACTCCGTCCTCCGCGTTTTCATGACCACAGCGGATGCACATACACGTGACCATGTAGAGGAATCCACCCTTGGCGCACCTCGACCGCCATGAATTGCAAAGTTTGGTGACCAGCTCACTCGGTATAGTGCGCATATTCCTTACAGCTTGAGCGTTCATCTACCTCGAGATGATCCTCTATTCCAGAGGAAATATTCGCCGACCATTCTCTGCGCCTATTACTACCGCACACCGAGCGCCTAACCTCAACTGCCTACCAAGATGCTGCGCTTCTTCCGGTCCAAATTGTCTCGAAAAGTGTCCACGGATTCGAAACCACAGCAATATGAACAATTCTTCCACTATACTAGTGGGAGGTGGCTATGAGGTGAAGAGAAGGAGCTTTGTGAGAGGTATATGAAGTTCAATGTTGAAGAACTTAAGCGCGTTGCAGCCGAGAGCATTGGTGCGAAGTCTTGTGTCTCGATGATCAAGCTGGCCGAAGGTGGATACAACAAGGTGTTCAAGCTGGTAATGGACAATGGTTCTGTTGCTATTGTACGCATACCATGCCCCAATGCTGGTCCAGCATTTATGACCACCGCTTCTGAGGTTGCAACCATGGAATTTGTGAGCTAGCCTTGAATCTCATTTGGAGAAGGTGAGAGCTAATATCTTGCTCCCCTAGGCTAGAACTATTCTCAACATACCGGTCCCTAAGGTCCACGCCTGGAGTGCGGTGGCAGACAATCCCGTTCAAGCAGAATACATTGTAATGGAAGAGGCCCCTGGAATATTGCTAGCAGATGTCTGGGGAGATATGGGACTTCAGTCGAAATACAAAGTCATCGGAGACCTGGTAGCCATTGAGAAGAAGCTACTCTCGGTGTCTTTCACCTGGTTAGTTCCATGGACAATCCTCTAGGAATCCTACTGACTTTCTTTCGTATGGCAACATTTACTTTGCAGAGGACTCGTTTCCTGGATGCAAAAAAGCAGAAGTTTCTAGCGACGTTTCAATAGAACTAAAAAAGGAGGTGGAAGAGCGGTTCACAATTGGTCCAGTGGTAGATCATGTGTTTTGGAGAAGAGGACGAGCGTCAATGTCAATTGAACGAGGCCCTTGTAAGCATCCAAGGAGTTATCATTCACGATCAACATCATGTGCTAATTATTTGTAGGGAAAACTGCTCATGATTACCTTAAAGCTCTAGCTAATAACCAAATCAACTGGTTGAGTCACCATGCAGTTCGGGAACCGCCAACAGACATATTCCAAAAATCGGATGCTCAAAATTCTCCTGACGTTCATGTCGCACTTTACAAGAAATATCTGGACATCTCTCCATACATTTTCCCAAAAGATGAGTGGATGACTCTCTCCACTCTATGGCATTGGGATATGCATGCCCCAAATCTCTTTGTGAAAGATGACCGAATTACTAGCCTCATTGATTGGCAATCTACATGGGCTGGCCCTCTGTTCCTTCAATACCGCTATCCGAAGCTCGCGAGTTACAATGGCGACGTAATGTTGAGACTTCCTGAGGACTACAAGGACATGGAAGAGAGCGAAAAAGATCGGGTCGCAAACCAGGTTGAGTGATCTCTTGTGCAATATCTATATGAGACAGAAACCAAGAAACAGAATCCGTTGCTCGTCGAAATCAATGATATCCCACAGGGGACGACAAGAAGACAAACGATCGAATTCGCCGAGGACACTTGGGAAGGAGATATTTTACCCTTCAGGCAGTGTCTTATCAGATTAGAAAGGTTTGTCCTACCTTCCTCTCCATTTCGCCCGACTAACGAAAAACACAAAGGCATTGGGATGAAATGGGTTTTGATGTTCCTTGCCCTATCCATTTTACCGAGGAAGATATACAGAATCATATGCGAGACGGCGAGGGATGGAACGAGCAGGCCGATTTCTGGGATCGATTAGAAGGTTGTGTTGCCCGCGATGGGTGGACCTCGAATGAAACGCATAAAGAAGCCCTCGAGCTGTTTGCGGGGCTCCGGGAGGAGGGACTGAAGCAAATGACTGGTGAGGAGAGGAAGGATTTTGAGAAGCGGACTAGGTGGGCTAAGAGAAATGACAATTGAACTTACGGATCCTAGACTGTAAATCTGGATACTTAGTCAACGCAGCTCATTCATGACAATAATCACTTATTATGATCAGGAAATCAAGAGAGAAACCAGGGCGCAGTACGCGTAGGGACGGTCCCGCTTTTCGACTGATAGACAGAAGCTGTATATAGTAATCAGCTAACGTCTGATGGTCTTGCTTCTCGTCCACTTGAAAGTTTGAATCCTCGCATCTCTCCTTATCAAGCAGGAAGTCGCGAATTGAAGGATGATGTAGACGAGGTGGGTAGGTTTGATCCTTTGAGATGTCTAAAATGGCATAAAGATCATCCAATGTCTGATCTACCTCCTCTTGCGAGGTATTGACTAGTTTGCTCAAGGACTGGGTAGAAAGTGGTGAGAAGAGAGTCACAATATTTCCAAGCAAGCTTTTAAGTATGCGACGTAGCTCGTCTGCCTCTTCAGCTGTGTAGTCTGGAGAAATCGAGTGCCGAATTAAGAACAGTAAGGTAAATCTCATTAAGATGCTTTTCGGCCGCATCAATAGCAGTGCTGTTACTCTCCCAGATCATATCCAGTCTCTTCGCAGCAAACCGTTTTCCTTCACGGATTAACCGGCACGCCCGTTGCGGCCTAGATAAATAGCCCACTTGCATTATAGACCAGACGCTGGACGATCTGCTCACCTGGCCAGGCAGCACCTAGAGAGCATTCACCGGCAATGAAATTGAGGTTGTCCCGTAGAAAGATACTAATTTCGTGGTTCACAATTGATGGGTGATATGTTGTGGAGTACAAAGTATTGCGTTCAGCATTTGGGATCTGAGAAAAGCCGTGTCGTATCGGACTTTCAGGTCTACTCGTCAGAAATATCCGAAGTCGGACCATCTTCAATGTTCGAGCTTCAGGTAAGAGTCGTAGAATCGTTCCAATATCAACCTCACTATCGCACTCCTCAAGGGCATCGACTACAAACACCACATACGATAACGGACATGAGCTGCTGTCTAGCCTTGACAACGGACGAAGGACGAGCTGGCGTCACTGGTCGCGGAGAGACTGGTTTGCAATATCAAACTGCTTTATAATAGCATCGGAAACGAATGGTTGGGTTTGCGGAAATTATGCCCCGTGAAGTCGAGAGCTTGAGAGACTTGAAGACACCCTTTGATCTTTCTATACCACCAAATGCCAATGACAAGGAAAACACCAGACTCGACCAAAATTAAGTATAAACCTCATCAGTCAAGGCATTCAACTTCAACCCCTCAACCGCAAAATCCACCCCTTCCATAAATTTCAACGGCATCTCAACAAGCATCCCTCTTACCCCATCCAAACACTCCTTCAACTCTGCCACTCCCCCCGGAAACTCCTCTTTAACTACATGTCCATACTCATACTTCGCCGGGATCTGCTCTTTATCATCTTTCTTACTCTTACTCACGAATAGATCCTGGAACCACGTCTCGTATTCCTTCCAGTTCGTCACGTTATCTGAGGGAACGACGTGGAAGGCTTTATCATAGATATCCGTATTCGCCTTCGCCGTTCCATTCCAAAGATTCTGGAATTCTCGCGACAGCGGATCACGGACTAAAACATCAGCTGGAGAACCCCAATCGTAGATATTCGGATTCTTAGTTGAAGGCATGAAATTCTGATCCGGTCTCGTAGGATCCTGGTGCGGGAGGAGACCGAGGTGTTTGCGGAAGAGTTGGCGACGGAGAGAGGTGGCGAATTTGGAGGCTTGGAAGGGTTGGTGGTTCATGGTTGAGTCGATGGGGGTGGGGTCTTCGATCACGACGGCGATTTCGGAGTCGTGGTAGCCAAGTTGGGAGCGGTCGTTTAGGTTGGCGGAGCCGCAGATTACGGTGCGGTCGTCTGCTATTAGGACTTTGGAGTGGATGTAGAGTTCTGGGGCAAGTTAGTAATGGTTACTTGATGGAGTATATAAGTGACGTACCTTCGGAGATAAAAGCGTTCATCTCGTCTTCCTCGCTTCCTGACCATGGGATGGTCTTGATAGAAGCTCCGCTATCCATGTAACAAGCAGACACAGAATCCGAGACATTCTGATCTGAAACTTGACTTCCAGCTTGTTGATACCTGTCATAAGAACCTGCTTGTTGACCATCCATGACTCCTGTACGCTCGCCTACTCCATCATAACCAGCTCCCACAATATCATCGTGTTCCCTCCTAGCACCTTCGTACTCAACACCACTAGCTTGTTCTGTCTGTTTCATAGCCGTACCAACGTTGATCCTATCGTAGTTTCGTAGATTGTAAAAGCGAATATACTCCTTTGCGTCAGGTACTCCAGCTTTGACGGCTGCTTCCATTATACTGTGTCCTCCTCGACAAATACTCTGATATTGGAATTCCATAATAGCTCTCGTGCCCAAACTATCATCCGCGTGGAGATCTCCTGCGAAAGCTGGAACAGCAGGCATACACACGATAGCTTTCCACTTCTCTCCATTCTGGTACGCTCTCACAATCCTCTCCACAATCGCGGCTCCGATCTTGTTCCGAACGGGATGCTGCTCATCATCGGTGGCGGTAATGAAGAATTGGTTCTCGATGTAGATGAAATGTTGGGAGTTCCTGATGACTTCCATGTAGGCGTTTGCAATCGAGTGTTCGGTTGAACAGCCATTCGACCAACGAGCACATGAGCGAACTAGTTGAATGGATACTCCCGACGGCGAGGTGTTCTCTTGGTCTCCGTAGCCTCGAGAGATATCCTGGAAGTTCGAGCGAACACGGTCGAAGATTGACCCTGAGCCACCAGGGAGGTGGAAACGATGTGGCTTCTCCTCTGGTTCTGGGGGCGGTCCATCTGGATCTTCCTCATCTCTGTTTGTGAGATCTCGAAGGACAGAACGAACATTCTTTCCATCTTCGTGGTAATAGCCATCAGGGATATTATCAAGAGTGATGTTCGTATATCTGGGATCTTTTCGCACATTGTATTTCTCATCATAGATGTAGTTCCATCTCTGCACGAAATGAGCTTGTAGATCCTCAATGATTGGACCTCTCAAGCAGATTGAGATATCGGACCATCCCATTCTTCCATTCTTGGTGCGGTCAAGCTTGTTGTCCTCCCATTTCGTGACATCTTCAAAGTCGTAGACACGTGCGTTGTTGAAATCTTGACCTGGGAAGATAGCTTTGCTGACATCCGTGGGGTGTGCATCAGCAATGGGATGAGAGTTGGTATCCCATCGTCCGAAGCACATATCCAGACCACCCATAAATGCAATATCACCATCCACGAGACAGAGTTTCTCGTGATGTGCCCAGTAGAGAACAACATCGTTGTTCATGCCATATAGAGCTTTGAAGGTATCGGACGGGATATCAGCGAGTTTCAGGGATTTGAATGAAAAGTTCTTGATGCTCGAGAGGATCTCAGATTCCATGACTTGGCCACTGGGAGTATGGTCTGGGTGACGGAATACAGCAATATTAGGATGAAGTTCAAGAGCGTGCTTTGTATGCTCAGAACATACTATCACGACTGTCAGTTTCCCATTCAATCCGGTCGAAGATGCACTCACGTGTCAAAACAGCCGCAACCTCCTTGTACACAATAACATTGACCTTAACTCCTCTTTCAGCCGCTGCTTGAAGCATGCGATCAATCCGGTACTGTTCATTCTGGCTCGGTGGTCTCCTCAAATAAAGCTCTATAAAACATTCAGTCAGCTGATCCATCACCCCTCCATGCCCCGCTTCACATCATCATCCCTCCAAAGCTCTTCAGGACCACGAAATCAACATACCAGGACTCAACCACCAATCCAATATCCAAATACTCTCCCTCGCCTCCTCAATCGCAACACTCACCGCCCAGAAATACCCACACCCATCCACAAACCACTTCGCATCATTGCCCGTCCGCGGCGGCGCGAAAGAGTGGAACCGATTATCCTGATGATGGATGTGGTATCTGTGGCATTCCTCGCCGACGTTTGTATGACTGTGTTTCTCGGCTTCGATGGCGTCGGATATGTGGCCTAGATCTTGTTTGAGACCGCTGGTGAAGGAGTGGAGGGCTGACTTGGCGTCGTTGAAGAAGGATGCCATGTTGGCGCGGGGTGTCTCTTTCTCTCTTGCGCGCGGGGCTTGGAGGGGTAGGACGCGCAATGATACTGGTAATGCAAAGGTTGGATTTATGTGATCGTGAAAGAAGAGAACATGGGAAATACCCGGGCAAGAGCTTCAATATCAGTGAATGTGAGCTCGATGATAATTGCTCGTGTTAATGGTGCGACACTTATCGCGGGCTGGAAAAGAGCTTGGTTTGTTGCAAGCTTTACGCATAACCTTGGCTGCAGGAAGCTGAACGGCTGTCGTGAGAGCAGGGAACAGGAGGTGGCGGTGCTGACGTGGAGAGAGCCAATTAGAGGTCATGATCGTCCGTTCGTTCATATCACGTGGAATACCCAACGCCGAGTACAACTTGGAAAAGATCTGGAGATGCAGAGAACATATCGTCTGAAGAGGGCGTCCTAGCCTGAGTCTAGGTCAAGGAATCATTGCTACATAGTAGAATAAGGAGCAGAGAACCTACCTGGAATTTTTATGGAGGAATTCAATCCGGAGATTCCGGAGTCCAGCTCACGGAAATTCGAGAGATGGAGGAAAGGCTCGTTCTAAGATATATTTCATCCCAAGTCCAGCTCGGGAGATATCTCTCATGCTCACTTCCCATCATCATCTCGATCACAAATACTTCCTCCCATTAATCGGCGGACTGACATACTTTCCACTCAACGCACAATGACCCACCCCATTCTCAACACTCACCACACCCCATTGCACTGGAACCAGCGCAACATCCACCTCATCCCCAGTAATATGGCAAGCAGCACTCAGTGCCGCACTACAACTCCCCGCAAGAGGCATCCCCGCCTCATATCTTCTCAGTCCCATGACTACACCGGCTATGAATACTAACCAACCGATACCGATGAGGAAAATAAGTGCGATGCATGAGAATCCACAAGAAAGAATGGATTGAGAAGGGTCGAAGTTTCCATTGTGATCATAGACGTCGATGGCCACTAGGAAGAGGCTTTGTGAGAGGATCCAATGCGTCGCAATGGAGACGATCATGATTGGAACTAGGTAGCGGTATGGGAGGGAGAGGAAGTATGTTGAGCGTTGTTGGGCTCGGGGGGAGGTGACTCGGAGGGAGAGGCGGTGGTGTGCGAGATTGTGCCATTCTTTGGAGAAGGACATGCAAGTGTAGACTCTGTTGTATGCAATGTCTGGAAGATGGTCAGTGAGAGACGTGAACAGGAGCATATTGCAACTCACAGAGTAGAGATAAGATGATTTGAGGTGAGTTGGCGAGAAGAACATTTTTAATGAGACCTGGAGATCCGAAGACTGGAGTACTCCAACGGATCAAGGAGCTTGGAGTAACGGTGCCAAAGCCGAGGTTCCATAAGGTTGTGATATCACTCCTTGCTAACATTAGATTGAAGAATTTAGGAGACTTTGGTGATGCACTTACGCAGTTGTAGTGTGATGGATGGCCAGGCGAAGTATGACTGACAATGCAATGACCGCTAAAACACAACTTTTGACCGTCAGTAAGATCACATGATTTGACTTGATATGAAGAACACACTAAGCATTTGACAGGATCCAACGCCTCATGCCAACCGCTTCAAATCGAAAGAGTCTCTTGCTAATCCATCTCTTCGGCTCTCGATCTGGCCACGCTCCATCCAAAAAGTCTTTCTTCGTCGCTGTACACATTCCAACAGTATGAAAATCTGGATTCTCGAGAAACCCGCTAAGTGCATCCCCCAAAGTGACGAGTGTAGGTTCGTTGAATTTGCAGAGAGTGATGACCATGCATACAAGCTTGATAGCATTGCAGATTAAAACAACCAACATGATGGGGAGCGCGAATTGAAGTCTGCACCGATCCTGTACTTTTTGACTCAGACAATACTCGACAGGCTGGTCAGCCATCAGCCACTCTGTGTCGCTTCCCAGAGCGACTTCCATATTGCAGTCGAACTCCTCGATGGAGATTGTCTCAAGCGTTGAGTTGGGCCCTTGCAACGTCCCGCACACCCATGAGTTCCGAGATCCAGCGTAGTTCCACTCCCGAAAACCTAGAAGGGGTTCCACAAATTGACCAGAGACAACGACAAGCACATGCCTTCTGTTAGAAAGATAGTCCACACCGTATTCTCGGATGCAGGTCTGGAGGTCAAGCTTCTCGTAGGTCGACATATTTTGTTGCATTTGACTGATGATCAACTGATGAGCATCATTGGGGTTGGCCAAGGTCCAGTTCGCACTATTCACAAAGTCCTCCGAGACGGTTGCGACAACGTACTCGTTAGCGGTCAGGCTGACGAATATGGCAGAGTTGAACCTGATACATTGTCAGCGCAGGAAGAAATTTTGAAGAAGGGGCTTACATCAGATGAAGTGGTACCGAACTCACAGCAAGAAGTAGCCAGAGAACCATCCTCGGTCGTTTGATGCGTGTAAGATTTCTGAAGCTCTGAATCCCAATGTCCAGCCATTGCCTTCTCGCATGCGCTCTCTCAACCTCCTGCCTCGTTGGTGAGCATAGACATTGCATGCAGAAGTTGCTTGCTCCAAGCAGCAACGAGCTGAGGATGTTGATTCCAATATGCAACCAGAGACCTTCCTGCTTGATGGTCTCGCAGGCTGCTTGGTGGATGGTTCCGATTCCTTCAGATATGCCAAAATTTGTTGCAGCCCAAACTGTGACGATGACATTGAGAACCAAAGTTGCCGCTACTACAATGACACACGAAAGTGCGCTCAGCTTCCATCCTTCCCACCGGCCATTCCTGCCTTTTATGGATTGATTGAATACTGGACGTGATGGCTGATAGGGGTTCACGTTTGTATGAGGAAGAAGTTTGTCAGTACTGCGATGTGTCTCCGGTGGTGGATCAAAGAATTCGGGAGAAGAAGAGCTCCAAGGCCTGCAAATGATTAGTTGCTTTCACCAAAAAGAGATTTACCCACCCTAATTCTATGATGTCGCTCTGTATACTGTCGTTCCGAGGTGGTCGTCTACAGGGTCGAGGTGAGACTGGCGAGAGAAGTCGGTGATCGTAAGACATCTTGCATCATCTACAGCCTCCCAGATTATTCCAGAGACCCGCGAGGTCGGTCTTTGGATGTTCAGCGCAGACATCCCAGCGGCAAGAACAGAGAAAAAAGCTTTATGATCTGAAGATGTTGCAGCCTGACATGCTGAGTTGCCTTTTGGTCGGTGTGAGTGATGATGGCTACTGGTGACTCGACGATTTTCGTCCAGCACCGACGAGGTGGCTTTCATAGGGCTGAAAAGGCGGACCAGCATGGCGAACTTGCCTTAATATTGACTGCCGTTCGCAAAGTGCCGTTGTCTTCAGTATCTAACGATCAGTGGCTCAGTTTACGAGACTTAAATGTGGCACTTTTCGAAGTTGTGAAGAACGAATCTCTTGACTTGAATGCATGGTATCGGAGGTAACACAGCCTCACATGACCACAAATCAGAAACAAGCTGCAAAGCCTTCACGGAATGATCCGGTAGATGGGATGCAGCCTGCGTAAGCCAGTTGGAGTCAGGACAATGAGAGCACCATCATTGGACATTGTCAACAGCACTGGCCGTCGAATGATCAAAGTTGCCTAGATCTTTGAGAAATGCCGATGCTTGGCTTCTGGACCAACAGTTCATAGTTCCTAGGCAGCTGAGGAGGTGAAGAACAATATCCACAAAGTATGGCAGTGAGAACAGTACGCTCCGTAGTCAAATGCTATTTTTGATGCACCGACAGAGGTTCAGATAACGAAGCTGGGGGTGGAGGATGTGCTCACTCCACTCAGAGTTTAAGCGACGATCAATTTCCAGGCCATGTCGTTGGGACCCGTTTCGAGACGTCTTTCTTGGATTTGGAGATTTTGAAGCATGGCCTCCACTGCAGGTGGCTTGCAGTGTCCTGATGCCAGGAGGAGAGCACACGTGATATCGAAGTGCCAATGGCCTCAGACTATTATTAGAACAGAAAA
Source organism: Helotiales sp. EF0021 (assembly GCA_000292665.1). Classification (NCBI taxonomy): domain Eukaryota; kingdom Fungi; phylum Ascomycota; class Leotiomycetes; order Helotiales; species Helotiales sp. EF0021. Next base: position 70,574 of record AIET01000188.1, read on the forward strand.
CCATCCGATAAAAGCATCTTGAGGATACCTCGATACCCATTCGTTGAATCGTCGGCGATGGTATGAACGCATCTGATGAGGGTAAGGTATCGTCATGGCTGCGATGTGAGTGTCAGCGCTGGCAGCCAGTATATTTGGTCAGGAGATCCGGTGAATAGTATCGTGAAGGATGCCATTATGTGATTGCTGGCCCGAAATCACAAATGCCACCCCATCGTGTCTCGACGTTGAGTACGGGTTTAAGATGAGAAGAAACAAGCGAGAGATGCAAAAAGAACAGAACGAGATCAGAGTGGGGAGTGGTGGACAAGATGTCCAAATCCAGCATGCCACTTTACCGGTTGGGGAATGGACGAGGGACCCTAGTCAGGTACCATCTCTTTTCGCTCTGGGCTCGCCTCGCCTCTCCAAGGTTAAAGTCTCTCCACTTCATCCGCCTCATCCAGTTCATCCAGTTCATCCGATCTCTCGCTCGTCATCGTGTCGTGATTTATATCTTCGTTTTGCCCATACTCGTCCTGCAAATCCACAGAAAACTCCCACAATATCCTAATCACTGCTGCCGTGATACCGCGTCCCATCTCCACCACGCGCGCGCGTTGAGCCCGGTTGCTCGTTCCCCTTTTCTCTTATCGGATCATCCTGGTCAGGGATCTCCACCGTACAGACTTCAAGGAACTGCATCGCACTGCAGCTGCCAATTCCAAGCTCGTAAAGACTCCACCGAAAACCTTTCCGGGACCCGACGAGGATGTCTGGGCTACCCAATCTTTCTTTAATTCCCTTTTCATAAAGCGCCCTGATGTCTTCGATTCTTCTTTCTCTCTTCTTCACGTCGTCGTCACTCTTTTATCTCGACCCATTTCGTCAATCATTTCCGTTCTTACGGACCACTATCGTTAAACTTTCTTCTTATTGGTTTTATAATACATAATGCGTGTGATTATTCCCACCGCCCTGTTAGGCCTTGCCGCCTTTGCAGCGGCCGATTCCTGCGTCACCTCGTACCAATCGTGCCTAGATAACGGAGGAGCGGACAATACTTGCCAGAGCGAGAATGCGAAGTGCAAAAATACATGTTCCGATTCCAATCGAAGCTGTCTCGAGAGCGGAGCCAGCAATGCGACATGTACATCCTCGTACAACAACTGTCTGGACGATTTCACGATATTCTCAACGGCTGCCAACTCGGCCGGGATAGATTGCGTCTCCATCTTCAGTGATTGTCACGACTCAGGAGAAGCAGACAACACTTGCAATGCCGGAAATGCTCAGTGCAAAGACAAGTGCTCTACGATTTACGGAACGTGCTTGACCAGTGGAGCCCCAGATTCAGCCGCATGCATGACACAATACAACAACTGCTTGGATTCATTCAGCGTCTTCAATGCTGCTACTGCAGCAACTGGAATTGATTGCGTTGCTAAATTCAGCTCGTGTCATGATAACGGAACAATTGATGACAACACTTGCAACAGCTACAATGCTCAATGGTCAGTCGAACTTTACCATGGACCATGATCTTCAGGATTACAGGCACAAGAACAATGTACTAACAATTTCGATAGCAAGGATAAGTGCTCCGCTATTTACGGAACCTGTCTTTCATCTGGGGCCGCGGACGACGCCCAATGTATGGGACAATACAACTACTGCTTGGACTCGTTCACTCCCTCGACCTCTGTCGACTGCGTCTACTCCTTTACCGAGTGCCGAGACAATGGCATTGCTGCGAACACTTGCGCTTCATACTCAGCTCAGTGCAAGGACAAGTGCTCCGTCAGCTACTCTACCTGCCTTTCCAGTGGAGACGCTGATGATGCTGCCTGCTTGAGCCAATATACCGGCTGCCTTGTGTCATTCACCGATGTCCCTGGAAGCTCAGACTGTGTTACCAAATACACCTCATGCGAGAACAACGGAACTGCCGACAACGAGTGTTCAGCAGATATGGCCCAGTGCAAGACTGATTGCTCTACCTCATACAGCACTTGTCTTAGCTCAGGAGACCAGTCTGTTGCGGAACCTTGCCAGAAGCAGTACAACGGATGTCTCGTCTCCTTCGATTTCAACACCACCACTACCGTTAACGAGGACTGCGTTTACAAGTACATGTCTTGCGATGGAGACGACAACACCTGCTCAGCCAGCAACGCGCAATGCAAGAACACTTGCTCTACCTCTTACGATGCTTGCCGAAGCTCTGGTGATTCAAGCTTGGATGAGCAGTGCTTGTTGCAATACAATGGTTGCTTGGTTAACTTCAACTCCACCATCACCAAGCAAGACTGTGCATCTGAATACCTTGAGTGCGATGATGAAGACAACACCTGCTTGGCCAACCTGGCACAATGCAAGAACACATGTGCCGTTGCTCGGGATACTTGCGAAACCAGTGGAGATCCAGCTTTGAAGGCAGGATGCTTGAAACAGTATGATAGCTGCTTGGTCGACTTTACTGTCGCCAAATCCGCCATTGAGGAAGACTGTGTCGCGGAATACCTCTCTTGCGACGGTGCCGACAACACTTGCTCCGCTGACAACGCTCAATGCAAGAACAAGTGTGCTGAGGTTGCAGATACCTGCAACAGCTCTGGTGATAACTCAACCGCCCCAGCTTGCCTCAACCTTTATGACTCTTGCCTTGTTTCTTTCTCTTCCAATGAGACCATCTCCCTTGGAGATGACTGTGGTTCCAAGTACACTGCTTGTGGCCTGACCGGAGAAGCCGACAATGTTTGCAATGTAAGTCACAGAATTTCATTTGACATCCAACAGGGTCCAATACTCGATGAACTACGCTAACTCCATTCCAGGCCTTCTACGCTCAATGCAAAAACAAATGCGCAACAGCAGACGACACCTGCCGCTCCTCCGGCGACGAAAGCCTAATCTCCATGTGCGACTCCATGTACAACAAATGTCTCGACCCCGTCCAAAACACCAACATCACCACCAACGCCACCGCCGTCGTGAACGTCACTGCTATGATCAACTCTACCTCGTCGTACGTTCTCCCCTCCGCATCCGCTGCTCTCAATGCCACATCCACTCTGGCTTACGTTTCCAAAGTAAGCGCTCCAACCGGTTATATTAGTGGTGTCCCGTCAGCTTCTGCTGGACTCTCGCTTTCGTATCCAACTGGAACCGCTGGCTCTGGAGAGAAGTATTCAAACGCTACTGCCACCGCCAGCATCCCAGTCTACGCTGCATCTTCCACAGCAGCCGAAGCTCTCTACCCAACCTCCATCTCGTCATCAAGCATCAGCGTTGAACTCCCAGTTTACACCGCAACTCCCGAGCGTGTGGTAGAGGTTGGAGATGATGAGTGTGATATTGACTTTTGATCGGATCGAGCGAAGGAGTTGTGTGAGGTATCTGAATGGGTTGGTGCATGGATATTGGGTGGAGTGGGAGCGTTGATATAATAAAGGCATTATGTGTTTATGTATATGAAATGTGTAATTATGTCCTCGTGAGAGGATTGAATCTGCTTCTTTTGCCGCTTTTTGTTGTGATCTTTCATGAATGGTGCTGTTGACTTGCATATTTGTCTTGACCATATTTTTCTTTTCTTTCGTCTCGCCCCATCTGTTCTCTACTCCTGGACATACAAGTGCTCCGGAATGTAGAGTCGATTTCGAACCCATGACAAACCGGGAGAAGTACGCTTGTCACATGTCAACTTCACCCCCTTCTCCTCGGAGAGGGAAGTCCGGTCTTTTGGATACGACATTAAAGTCTTTACTTCGAATCAATGATATCTACGTCCAAAACAACATATATACCATGTCTCTCAAGTTATAACCTACAACTTAAACCATCCAAAGGAACCGACACCTTCCGACCAAGCAGATCATAGATCTCTTGCTTCGCAGTCGCAGTGCATACGTTTTACTGTCGGCTGGGATATGTAATTTCTTTTCTACGTCGAGTAGTAAGCTGGTTTCCTTGCTAGTAGGCAAAGGGAGGCAGTTTGAAGCGAGAAGTGGATTAGGATGAGAGGTAGAGGAAAGGGTGGAAGGAGAGGATATAATGGAGGGGGGGTGAAACATGTTGGGTGTGAGAGAGATTTCGAGAGATTGAGGATAAGGAGAGAAGCACACCGTGACCGCAAGGTCGATACTTGAAAGCGGTGATTATCGTAAACGCGATAGCGGCGGCGAGGATATCACTCGTCGGTCTGTACCGGCGATTGAGCTGAGGGATTGGTGTTCTTTGGAGGCTTTGTGTGCTACTTCCGTTCCCTGTTGGTTCAAACAGCAGACAAGACGAGATGCGGTGCGAGAAGAGGAAAGAAAACGGAATAAGAGAGAAGAGGAAAGAGTGGAAAGGGTAAGCTATGTGCGGAGGTCAAAAGGTAGGGACATAAGAATAGGATGATAAAGAGACGAAACAGGTGGGAAGAGAAAGACTTACCCCAAGTGAACTTTACCCGAGATATAACGACTTTTGGGGAAGCAGCTAAAAAGACCACCTTCGTGATTGATGAAACACCGGAAAGAAATGGAACAGAGCAGAGGAGAACGAGGTCTTCATGTGCCTTTGGAGGGTGGTTTGTCCCAAAATAGAAACGAGTATGAAGATGAATAAAGCTGGCTATGTCTTAAAACAGGGTTGAGATTTCAAAGAGTGGTGGAGATGTCTAATCCACGTGGGCAGAAGTGCTTTTGTTAGGTAGTTCGGATAGTGAGACTCGGTAAGTAGTGATATTTAAGCCCTGCCACAGGTGAGGCGTGATTGTCTTCTTTCATGTCTTGCTGGTGGTATGCAAATGCAATCTCTAGTGTCTGTCATTGTCGCTTCGGAGATTCTCGCTTACCTGGGTTGCCTCCAATCTCTTTGAGGTTTCAATCAAGGCCAAAACATCTGGTCTTGAGAACAATGGAATATGTATTTCAAAGGAATGTATGTATTGTTCAATTGTACAATAGTCGAGCTTGCCGAACGTAGAAGGATGACCGACTATTAAACCCCAAGCCACAATCTCTGACCAGCAGACACCTCAGACACCTACTTCACTTACCTACCTCCCCACCTCCCCCCACAACCAAAAGCTCAGCTCTCTAGACTCAAAACTCAGGAAACGAAACATAAACATCAGGCAACGGCTCCTCACCCGCTCTCTCCCTCCTCTTCCTCTCCTCCTTCTTCCACTCCTCACTCCTGATGAAATCCTTACAAGCAGCACATTTATCACAAGGACATTTGGTCAAACTCGTAGGCGTACATTCCTCCTCCAGACTTCCTTTATCGACACGGATCCGGGTCGTGCATTTGACGAGGGAGTAGCGTTTGTGGCCGCAGGAGAAGGTGTTGAGGATGGAGTAGCACATTTTGCGGAGGAGGCGGAGGATGGAGTGGAGGATGTGGGGGAGGGTGGTGCGAGACATGGTGGTGGGAGGGTGGGTGGTATGTATGAACAAGTAGAACAGGAAAAGAGAATGAGAGGCGTGTAGAAGAAATGGGCAGTGAGAAGGAAATGCAGGATATTAAGTTAAAGTGGTGGGATTTGAACAATCTTTTCTTTCATGATGAAAGGGATTGACAAAGAAATCGGAAGAAGAGATTCTTTAGCATAATGGAATTGTTCTCAGCTTGGATACAAAGCATTCTTTCGGTGTTTGTTTTTCCTCAAACAAAGGTTTTATCCTTCTCTTTATTGAACAACATCAATATAACATCTCCTGAGAACTCCATCTTTAGTTACTTTCAGAGGTTTACCCTACATCACTATCGTACTTCACCACCCCAAATAACCACTCCCCGAAAGTCAAACATCAACATGACCGACACCGACCAAACACTAAGTAACCCAGAGACCCCCTGCTGTTTGCAACTAGTCACCTGCTCCATCTGCGGAACCACAAAACCCGTTCTCCGCCCCTCCTTCGACTGCCCCTTCCGCCTCTTCACACCCGAGAAAATCGATTCGTCACAATGGTGTACCAAGACTTCGAAAGTCTGTACCGCATGTTCCTCCAGAGCAAAATCCACAGCTCCTACGCAAGATTCTTCGATAGGTAAAGAGATCTTCGTAGACGATGGACATAAACCATGTGGAGAATGCAAATCGTGTCTCAGGAAAGAGAGAGAGGAAGAAGAAAAGGAACAAGCACAGAAGGATAGGGATTGGAATGATGGGAGGATGAGGACTGTGGAAGGAGCAGAGCGGAGGAAGGTCAGTGATTGGAAGAAGAAGTTGAAGTCTAAGGGATTAGGCTTTAACGGGGCGGCGTCTAAGAACGAGCGTGTGTCTCCAGCATTGCCCACTGCTTCAAACAGAAGGAGTTGGTTGGAGATATGGGATGGAAGCAGTGATAGAGGGGAGAGTTCTATGGTAAGTGCTTCTGGAGAAGACGAAGAGAGGACTTCTGACGGATCTAGGTCTGGTAATGCGACTCAAAAACTATCTGATGCGACGAAAAGAAGGAGTTGGTTGGATATTTGGGATGAGGAGAGCATGAAGAGCAAGCAGAAGGAGAGCTCTGAGGTAAGTACTTGCACAAGTGACGACGAGGATAAGTATGAAGCAGAGAAGGAGGAATGAGAGGTTGATTGAAATGATACCCTTATTAGTGATTAACAAGTTCGTGCCTGTGACAGTGTCCAACGTGATTGCAGTGACTTGACCAAAGCCGAGACCTAGACAAAGAATGTGATCCAAAATGCTAGCCAAACATCAGAATAAAGTGCCTGTCGTGCCGACAAAGAATGGTAGTGGTATCGAGATGCTCCGCTCTGCTGATTATAAAATGTATGTTGTCGATATCGATAAACAGAAATGGAAAGAACCGTATCCAAGAAGTTTCCCCACTTGGCGCCTCCAAAGTCCACTGGATGATAAGCAAGCGCTCAAAATGGTCAGGCCCGCGTCACATCACAGCATGCCACTGATCCACGAAACTCTCCGTATCCCTCCTCCTCCTCTCCTTCGCTTTTTCCTTCAACCTCTCCCTCTTCAAAACCTCCTTTGCCTTCCGAATATCAGGACTACTTTTCAAGAAACCCTCTTGGTCATACAGCCCCAAGCTCTTCGGCCTCTCATTCTTTCCTCCACTCGACTCTTCTTTCGTTGAGAGACCTTCCTTATCCGTACCGAGCAATCTCTGCCCTGCCAATCCTAGACCACTCATCGTCCATTTCGGCGGTGTCGTAGGCGGATGAGGCGAAGGATGTTGCATTTTACTTTCCCTCCTTACAACATTCGTCATCGGTTTTGGCATTGCATCGCTCCATCTTGGTGTATCTTTCCATCTCGTACCGAGGTTATCCTTGTCACTGTCCTCCAACTCCAAAAATTTGGCATCATAAATATCTTCAGTGTTAAAATCCAAGATATCAGCCTGAGTTGGAGATATAGTATCCCACTTCGGTGGTGTGACCAAATTACTACCTTCTCGAGAAAGGATTGGAAATCTCAGCCCGATGATCCCGAGAGCATTGGCACCTGTTGCTGATGATGGCGAGCTTTCTGGGACGGGCGTCAATTCTTTCTCTAGAAACTCTTCCGTGCGACGTTTTCGTCGACTGTTGTACAGTGTCTGACTATTTCTTTTCTCTGGCCCCTTCGAGATCCTCGTAGAACTGCGACCATACCGACTCTGCCTATCTTGCCCGATAGCAAGGTAATGACGAGAGCCATGACTCCGACCACGCTCCTCGGCCTGCGCTTCTTCGAGTCTGAAGTTTAGTGAAATATGTTTGTGAGGAGGGAGTTGTGGGGACTCTTCAGTGATGGTAGATTGAGAGCTAGATTGTGATATTTGGCTATTCATCCTTCTCAGCATACTTATTGAGCTGGCAAGCGAGTCTGGCGGGCTAAGTATACTATCTCGATTCGGAAGGTCGCGGGGTCCATAGAGTTGCGATTGACCTGGCAATGTAACGCTTGGCAGTGAGAGGGTGGATATTGAGGTAAAGGATGTCATCGTTGATGCGATTGTTGGCAATGGTCGCACGGATGGCGGAGTGAGGACATTCGTTATTGGAACTGAAAGATCTGAGAGTTCGGGTGGTGGAAAGGACGTAAGTTTGAGTTGATGGTCTTGTTGCAGTTGATATGTCGGAATGCTTATCTGGTCATCGGAGTATGTACGGCAGCTTCGACGAGCTTTCAGAGTGTTCGATGAAGTATTTTTGGGTTTGAACAATGCATTTTCGAGGCCGCAACCCTCGGCGTAGCTTCCGACGGAAAGACTTGGTGAATAAATTGCAAGGCTGTCTCGACTTTTAAACTTCGAATTTGGTGAGTTACTTGGGGTCGATGGAACTCCTTCCGAGATGGTCAAGTCAGGGCTGAAGGTCGCAGAAGATGGTGGTCTAATGCTTCTCCTCCTCGATGTAGTTGAAGACGACGGGCTAGGGCTCTTCTGAGGCTGAAATACACAAAGAGAAGTGGCAGGAGGGAGACTGAATGGTAGTGAGAGTCTTGGGGACTCTTCCGGCTCCGCAGGAACCACATCCACAGTACCAGTTTGCCGAGATTGGTGTGACAAATTCGACATGCGAACAACATTTGAGCGTCTGTGCCCTTTTCTATTTGGTGATGCTCGACCTGAATTTGCCGTCGTTTTCGTCTTCACAGTTTCTTGTGGACGCCATTGGAAAGGATTGCGATCCGAATTATCTGGCACAGCTTGATTCTGAGGAGCGTCTAAGGAAGACTTAGCATTGCCGGAAATGGGACGAAGAGGGGAAATGTAGTCATCGGGTCTGTTAGGGGACTGTTCATGACCGAATGTGGATTTTCGAAAGTACATTGGACGAGGGCCTTGGACTTTTGCAATTGAATGGATAGTTTTCGAGCTCCTTACAGATGAGACGAAGGGATCACCGGCAGTTGATGCTCGATGAGGGAGGTCGAAATCATCCCTTGGCCGCTTGACAATTAGCACGGAGTCTGGAGAATCTTCGTGTATAGACTGAACAACTGTACTATCATCGGACATTCGCGCTTTGCGTCGCTTTTCTCGGGTCTGACTGAGACCGGTTCTGCTTGGTGATGTGAGCGCTGCCGGAATCATGATATCGGATGACTGGTCATCGCACAGACTGTCCGTTAATGATGATGGCGAAGGAAATCTCCTCTCGTTTAGCGGATCAGCCAGACTTCCACTCTTCGAGTCAACACTCATGCGAGTCAATTGATTTTGGCTGTTCCTGGCGCCATTTGGCATGTATTGTACGAATTCTTTGTTGATGAGTTGCTCGCGACTCTCGCTTGCCTGTCGTGGCGGCGTAGGAAGACGTTCCGATGGCGCCCGCCCGATTGTAGTCAAACTCCGCACCAACGACTTGCGTTTGGGGCCATTTGAACGCTGGGATGCGGATCTCACAACCATTGAGACATGATTTTCCGAGATGGAGCGTGTTTTATACTTGTTGACTGCGAGAGGGGCAGGAACCATATCTTTCACAGGCGAATTCGATCTGACCGTGCCTTTGGATCCAGTAGAATCTCTGCGCCGTGAGAGCTTGGTGCCTTGACGCTTTGGTTCTTGGACAATATAACCAGGAGGAGCGACCGGGCTGAAAACCATTGTTGATTGCGATGGTAAGAGCTTGAGAGGTATGTTTGATGCCAATGGCCACGATTCCCGGACTCGCACCATACTTCTTTGGAACGAGTGACGCCTTGCTGTTGGAGGAGCTGGGTCTGTAAGGTCCACATCCTCCCATTCGTGAGAGGCGCCACTTGCCTCAACCGGGGCCCATGGGTTGTATGATAAACCACGAGACATCCTCCGAGGGAGGAAGATCTCTGGTGTGCGGATGGATCGCATAGTGATATTTGGATCTGATCGTAGGATTTGGTGATCAAGTACTTCATTGTGTATCTTGGTCTTGCGGCGATTCCTCCTCTTGATATGGACAATAACAATGACTGCGATGACGCCGAAGAGCACGGCTGCCGAGCAGATTGCTATTGCCAAAATCACTCCTAGAGACAGGGTCGTGGATCCAATGGAAATGTTCATTGAAAGCGCAGTCGTGCCTCGTTTTGTCACTTCCAATTCGAACAACCATCTTCCCGAAGTCATCTTCATTCGCTTGTCGTGTAAAAAGAGCGGGGTGTCTCTCAGATTTGAAGCATGCTGTGTTGCTCTCTAACGATTCTTTGACATCAATGATATTATAAAATGATATATGGCGTATGAAAACAGAGCAAATAACTATAAATGATTGCGGCGGGAGAAACTTGGGCAGAACAGCAGCAAAGCGAGGGAATAGAAGCCAGAAAAGACAGTGATGGAGAGTAGCAGCATTCGACTTCGAATCGCAAGCTTGATGGCGAATAACGGGATAGTAGGAAGGGGATGCTCCGGGATGGCGGAAGGCCAGGAATGCACCCTTCGGAGAGCATTCCTTGCCTGACCTCGTAGAAACGTTGGTTTGTTCGTCTCAGTGAGTCGAAGGTAATTCCATAAGGAATGCCATGTTTCATTGCATGGAAGTCCAGTGGATGAAGGGAAATCGTGACATTTTGATCCCTCGTTGCCAGGGCAAGACTTTGATATTACGAGGGACGGCTCAACTTGGCCGATACAGTGGCTCGACATAAGCACTGGATAATGAAGATCGAGATACTGGAGAAGTTGAGATCTGAGAAACCACGAATAGTCGAGATGAGCGGATCTGGTGACCTGCAAACACCAACTCCGCAGATCTGATCTTAGTTGCGCAACCGCACACGTTCTGCTGTTGTACTGTCAACCTCAACACCATCACCAACCATCACTTCACAACTACATACAACGAATGCAAAATACTTGAAAACAGTCCTTTCTCTCAATGCCACGAATAATCATCAAACCCAGCCCTTCGCCATGCCATTCTCCCGCCTGCAGGACCTGAGTCGTTGCAGCCCCTGTGCGAAAGTTACCCCTCCATCCCATCCCTTGAGGCCCTCACCATTACTCCGGACCTTATCCATATGCGGTACTCCGAGAGTTATACAAACAGCAGGTGGACCACCAGCTCAGAGTGGCTCTTCTGCAAACAGAATGAAAAGGCTTCATTCGACTCATCATCACAGTTGCTCCACTGTGTTGGGTCTCACATGGATGACCCCGCTATGCTCTACCTCTTGTTCTATATATTAACCCTCAGGTATATTGACACTTCCAGCTCGATTTTCTTCCGGGACCGCAGAAATCAGTACCTCGTCGAAGCATAAAATACAGCACAACATTTAGCATCATGGATGGCGCATTGAGTGGTGGTGATTTCACCCACAACAACACAATAGCCCCGCCATCGGATAGGGTCCTCCCACTCTTCTCCCTCAAAGGTCGAACGGCAATTGTGACAGGTGCTGGAGCAGGTATTGGACTCGGAGTAGCACAAGCTCTCGCAGAAGCAGGAGCCAATGTTGCCATCTGGTACAACAGCAACAAGCAAGCTGTTGCTGAAGCAGACACCATCGCGCAGACATACGGTGTCAAGTGTAAGTTCTTCTTTCCTCCTCTCGGGACTGGGAGTCCGGTCGAATTACGGGCTTTATCGTTGGAGCGCATGACTAACCTCTCCCCCCACAGGTAAGGCGTACCAAGTGGATATAACCTCCCTCGAATCGGTCGAGACTGCGATTGAAGCCAATATCCGCGAATTCAACGGCCGTCTCGATGTCTTCATAGCCAATTCCGGCATTCCATGGACACAAGGTGCGGCCACACTCGGAAAAGTGGATCACTACCATAAGGTTGTGACTACAGACCTTGATGGCACCTTTTACTGTGCTAGAGTCGCTGGTACACATTGGGACAGACAGAAGAAGGAACAGACGACCATTGATGGGAAGAAGTTGGATCCTCCATTCCGGGAGGGAAGCTTTGTAGCTACGGCAAGCATGAGTGGACATATCGTCAATATCCCACAACTTCAAGCTACATACAATGCTGCCAAGGCAGGTGTCATTCATCTCTGCCGTTCCTTGGCAGTCGAATGGGTTGGCTTTGCTCGTTGCAACACCATTTCTCCTGGCTACATCGCTACTGAGATTTCGAACTTCGTTCCCACGGCAACTAAGAAGATTTGGAAGGATAAGATTCCAATGGGACGAGAAGGGGAGGTGAGCGAGTTGAAGGGAGCATTTTTGTATCTAGCTAGTGATGCTGCGAGCTACACTACCGGGTGTGATATCAAAGTGGATGGGGGTTATTGTTTGCCTTAGCTGCATGCTACTGGCCATAGAAGAATGAATGGCATAGAATATTATCTCACCGAGCTTTATTTTGCTTCCCAATCTCCCCAACGGTAGCAGGACAATCACAATGGTATTCTTAGAGGAAGTGCTGTGAAATTCAGAAGGGTCTGCATCTGAAAGCAGCGCAAACTATCTAACCCTCAGCGAATTACCTCTCTCATCCAGCCGTGAGATCCGGCCCTGGAGAGATAGAGAGCTGTCTCCCGCTATAGAGAGGAGATAAGAGGAGAGATAAAGATATACCCTCGGAGAGATAAAGAGATAGAGAGATGGAGAGAAATAGAGAGCTAAATTAGAGAGGAGAGTTCCAAAATAAGAAAAAAGCGGGTTTAAAATACGAAAAAGAAACTCTATTACTTAAATAGGATTTTAGGCTACATTATTACTATGAGTAGATCCCTAGGTAATCCGCTATATAAATCAATTTATAATAGCATAGTAGGTAGGGTTGATAGAGTTAAAGATGCCCTTATTATTTATAATTAGAGTTTTTATAAGGTTTGTACTCTTTCTGCAAGAATCAAAAAGCTAACTAAGCCGATTTAAACTAATTAACTCTTCTTAAACTCTTATAAAGAGCTAGAGAGATGACCCCTGCTCCCCTCGAATCTCTTATAGAGAGATAGAGAGCTAGAACTTTAGAGGAATAGAGAGATAGAGAGATAAGGCTTAAAATATAGAAAAATCGCTGGCGCAATGGAGTGAAGAGTTAAAGAAGTGGCATGGAGAGATGGAGTGGAGGGGAGAATTAATTCGCTGCTAACCCTTTGCATCAAACTTTCAACCTTTCGAAACTTATTATAGAAATACCGGATTAGTGGTATCTAGTAGGCAAGGCTGGTTCCTTACGGCTGAGAATGTGTTGGAGATTAGAAAGGTGGGAACGACACATTACGCTAGTGTCAAATTCGACCAAACCAGGGCACAGTGGCCATGCGGCCTTATACAGCCTCAGCCTCGAGGCTCGGGTTGCAGGTGTATTAGACAACATCACGAGTTCAGAGCTGTACGAAATGCAAATAAGGACTGATAGTATGGGAGCAAGTCAATTCCTTGCTCAAAATCCATGGAGTGCTTTAAAAATCCAACGAGCAAAAGACCTTGGTATCATGAGGCCCAAAACGCCATTCAGTTCCCCTCCATCCATACCCAGAATACCTCCGGCGCCCATGTTTATCCACACCATGCTCGATCGTAGTTTTCTTTTATGGAAAGACGAAGCTACTCAATAAATCCTGTAAGCGTATGTTTATAAAGTGGAATCATTAGAAAAGCTTACCAAGCTGTAACTTAACCTCCAATAGCCAAACTGTACTTGTCGTGCGAAACTATCGAGTCGTTGGCGTGATGTTGAGGGGCACTGTAGATTGTTCTATTAGTATGCTTCTTACTAAATTGAAAAAGAAGATCAACCCACTGACTTTTATTTCTTGAGGAGAGCAATAAGAAGACCAAAGACCATGGCACACACTGAAAAGATGCCTCCGAAAGCGACGGTAACCCAGAAGAAACTGTTCTTGCTAGGGCTGCGTCCCGACTCGAGGTCATTTTGTCGCGCAAGGGCGGCCTGGGCCAACACCTGAGCAACCTCGTTTGACATTGGTTCTAGCATGATTATTGAATCGTATCGTTTGTATGTTGGGGGATTGTTGATGTAAGAAGTATGGTCGTAGGCTGCGGAGTTGGGGTTCTCGAGGGAGTTAATATACTCGAGCTCGCCCCGAGCGGAATCGAAAACACTATTCCGAATTGGGCGGCCACCCAAGGCTGCGCTGAGCGTTTTAGCTTGATCTGATTGCATTGCCAACATAACAAGACGTGCTTCGTTTTGGTAGTGATGGGACATTGATTCTTTTAAGGGGACTATGATATTTTAAATCTACAGAGATATGGCTTGTGCATTGTTCTCTCGCTTCGCGGGGCAGAAAAGTGAGTCTAGTAAAGTATAAAGGCGGTCACAGAACAGGTAGGAATATTACAACTTTCCTGGGCCTACCAGTTCTTAGCTTGTCGTTCAGTTGCATAGAACGGTGAAGAGAGGCAGACAGACTCTCAGCCTTGTAGAAACTCACAAACCAAATCCCAGCAAGATCTATGCCTTAGCTAGTGCCGCTGCTGAGAGATCAAGACTGATAGCCATTTGCTCGTAGCGCTACTGTATGACATATAACAGAGAAACAAGCTGTATGGGTAAACAGCAATATTAACAAGAAAGTCAACAGCTAGATGAACGCCATGGCCGTGCTTTACCCCTGCTTCTGAGTGACAGATACAACAACAAAGATCTTTTAGATAGCTCTCCATAGCTGCGGCACCGAAGGTACCAACAAGAGAGCAGAGGCTTGGGAAGAACAAACATACAGTAGTAAGATCCAGAAGCACTGGCTTTCCGAACATTCAGACTAGTTCTCATTCCAGTCTAAACCTAGTGCTCTGTACGTCTCTACGCAATAACTTGGCAGATAACACTCACCGTCTGCGGTCCACACAAGACATGGACCATACTAGAAGCTTGAGTTTACAAAAGCCGTTTGCATGATTGAGCCTTTAAGATGAAGACAATGATGATACAAGCATGCAAACAGCCTTAGCATACACTAGACACATCCTCATCTCATTGTTAACATTCACAGCGATGTGCTGTGATTTCCTGACAAGAAAAGCAAGATCAGGGAGCTACAAGTGTGGGTGTAGATTTGCTTCAGGTCCAGGATTTTGATAATGCTGTAACACCTCAACCTGAGAATCTCGGTAGTGGCGAGTTATTGTAGCTGTGGATATCGATTCCCGAGGACTTCGAAACTGACGACTGTTGGCCCTTGTGAAACCATGCTTTTAACAGCCCAAAAATAGTATCCATGCTTAGATGATTCTTAAGAAAAAGGTTGGTGATGTTCATCCACAACTGAGTCGATACTACGGCGCAAACTCAGCAACATATTCACCTTACAAATCTCGTGACGGATCTTCCCCAGTTGCTCTTCTCCTATCCCTGAGCAAATCTCCTGCATCAATCAAGTCCTGCTCATCCGCCTCGTCTACGTCATCATCATCGCTACTTCCGCCAGCCCCATCCTCATCACTGCTCTTATTCTTCATAAGACTTTCTTTGTCTGCATTCGCCGGTTTTCTCTTCTTTTCGAAATCCTGAGTATGGGCATCCGCCACAATACTCGTCAATGTTCGTAATGGACGTCTTCGAACGGTTGAAGTGCGAGATTCTTGAGCTTCGAGAGCAGCTCCCGTGCCGGCTCTGCGGCGTGTCATTTGAGGACTTATGGCTGTGGTGGTTCCTTCTTGAGCAACAGAGTCGCGATCTGCATCCGCGCGCTGGAAGGATTCTTCGGACTCGTCAGAAAGGGAATAAGGCAGTGGAACGTCTCTCGATGCCTTAAAGCGCGCGACATTGGCACAATGTTCGTTTTCCACTCGGAAAAGCGTCCACATTCCTCTTCTCGTGACTTCTGAAAGAGCGACGAGAAATGAGCATATAGTGCTATGCTGGATGTCTTGTGTGTAGATGGCGTAGAAGATCCAGTTGAAACGGAGGAGGGGATCTAGGCACATCGCTAAATAGTACCAGTATGGATTCTTGAACCCGCGGACCTCACGGAGATATCTCTTTGAGGCGTGAGGTTGGAGGAGAGACCAATCCATGAGGAGATCCCAGATTGCTAGATCATATTAGCGAGCTAGCATAGAAAAATAATCTGAACATACAGGTATAGATGGAATTCAGAGCAGAGAACAGGATGAAAACAGCTCGGTTCTGTGGTGTTTGATCGATACGGTAGACGCTCAGCGTGAGGGCGCCAGCGATTGTGAAAGCGTATTTTCCACAATTGACCAGATGTGGGAAGACGTTCCGAGTGTCGTGATATCGTCGAATACACTGTAATGCACGCCAGATTCCAGGAAGAGTGGTGAAGAAACCTAGAAGGCGGGAGTGCGTTGAATTACATTGCGCAGGATTGTTCCAGTAGTGCGCATATAAGCAGAAGAATAGCTCAATGTTCTACAACGGATCAGTATTTTTCAATATATCGGGGCAGCCACTTACACCAGTAAAGTAAGTCAGAGAACAGTACATGTCGCCCAAGAAAAAGTCGCGGAATTCGACGGGGTATATTCCTGCAAGCAATAAACGCCACTATTGGTGTCAGTTAGGGCCATCAAGATGGAGGAAGCGCTTACATGTGAATACACAAACCATTTCCTACTTTTATGGAACAAGATCGGCGCCGGAAGGAAAATTAAGACCACCGTAACAAATATCAAGATGACAGGGTAATATATGTACATCTCAGGGGCCCCATATCGAGAGAAAGTCAACCAAACGAAGAGACCCAAGAGCAAAAGCAAGAACGAAGGAAATGATGCTAGCTGTCTCCAGTCCAGTTGATTTCTTGGATCAAATTCAAACACAAACTGGTAGTTGATTTTGTTCCGGCTCCATATACTGCAATCAAAGCAGAACCATGAGAATAGGTAAAGCGCGAGAAAATAACCAGCGTAAATCTGGAATAGATAGCTTGTTTGTGTTTGAATCGTTGGATCTTGATGATTGAGAAGATCAAAACCATAGATGACACCTTGAATCGCAAAAACTGCGCCAGTACCAATCAATAGCCCATTCGTGAAGGCATTCATAGACTGATCAGCTGGCCTGCCAATTGCGGTTCTCAGCTTCCCCACTGCAACCTTGTGATTACCGCGTTCGAAGTATCTAGCATATAGATCTTCTACGGCATGCAAATGGCCGTCAAGAACATCGCTTTGCACGAACCATGCCTTGTTGACCTTCTCAGACATGAAACGCAGAGGAGGATGAGCACCGACCGCCTTGTCATACTTCTTATTGATTTTGCGGAAAGCGGTACGATTGAGCAGGGCGTAGGACTTTAGCAACTCCATCCCTCGGTAAAACTCCTGGAGAGCAAGTTTCAACTTTCTCTTCGCTGTCCGATAAGGAATATCATCGCCGTAGTGAGGTCTTCGGACATAGTCGCGGCCTTCATCCGCACGTTGTTGCTGTTCCGCCTGGCCGCGAGCTCGCATTTCAGGCGAGGCTTGCATGCTCTGCAATGCTTTGGAATTGGAGCCTGGGCGAGGGCCTGTAATCTTAGCTTTGGCATGGCCCACGGCTCTTTCGAAGGGGTCAAGCCAGGCGGTCAAGTGGTCTCTTGAATTCGGCCGGTAATCGTCATCCTTCTTTGATTTTCCATTGGAGTGATTGTCCTGTAATTTGAAGACATTTCTTTCATCTTCCTTTCGAATAGTCTTGGCACGCTGAGCTTCAGCGACCTCCTCAATTCTTCGATTTCGCATCACATGTAGTTGTTCTCGAAGAACCTTCAGTCGTTCTCCAGCTTCATCCTCCTTGGATTTGTAGAATGTCTCGACCTTGTCCAGCTCGCCCCCAATCCATCTCGAAAAGTCCCTCTGACGTTGCCTTAAATGATCCACCGCAACCATATCGATATCCGGACGACTCGTCACAGAAGGGGTGGGAGGCGCGCCGACCGAGAATATTCTTCGCATGAAAGGTCTGGAATGATCGCGTATGCTATTGAAGGTACCAGTCCGTTTCGGACTGAGTGTTTGTCCGACCTCATAAGCATGCTCTGGGACAGCGACAGAAGCACTCCGTTGCGATGAGAACCTGTTAATACTAGGTCTGGCAGACAGCGATTGGAAGGCTCCCGAATGTTTGCGAGGAAGTGTTTGAGGAGTCAGGGCAGGATCTGGGAGCTCGAATGATTTCGTGGCTTTCGTGGGAGGTGTTGGAATAAAACTGCCATACTGTCCCTCTACAGGAGCTTCGGATGTCTTCTTCGCCGTAATGGCCATGGGAGGTGTCTTGGAAGATTGGCCATATGGGAGTTCGTCTGAAGACTCTGAATGGGGTCTCGAGTCTGCCCCAAGAGGGGCTGGCGACCCTCGCAGTGGGCTGGCTGGGCCATCGTTCGTGCCGTCAAGCTGCAATCGCGAGGGAGCGGCCTTATTTCTAGGTTCAAATGGCGAAGTCGAACCGTAGATGCTGGTGTTTTGAGGACGTATGTTAGGTTGAGCTGGGGTTCGTGGGGTAGCATTCATTCGACTGAAGGCCCTCGAGACAGCTTTGACCCGTTTCTTGCCCGCTTTGTAGTCGAGGTATTTGATTCGCCATTCTATCCACCAGTCAGTCCTCCTGCTCGCAGATCGGGAGCACGTGGAGAGTCGTACCTGGAACAAGATCTTGTTCCAATTCTTTGGCAAACTTCATGCTTTGGATGCAGCTTCAGCAGGCTTGACGAGGCTGACAGCAAGTGCTTGTAGTGTTTCTGCAATTGGCAGTGAGCAATTGAATGTCACCGTCCAATGTTCATGAAGGCCGGAAAGGTGTCGAGGGCAGGCATTAGGAGTTTAGAATAAGGTGATTCTATTCAAAGAATGTCGAATGAGTTCGAGTCAGTTGCGTCTTTTGCTGTTTTGCACCGTCATGGGGGCAAGCGTCATTGCACGGCAGACGAGGATGCCATATGTGGCAGTTTTATTCAGCAAGGTTCTTTAGCTTCTGGTCTTCTCACCAACGTCCTCTCTTTGTCAAACATCCAAACGTCCACAATATTTCTCAACTTCAGGCTGTTATGATTGTGATCACACTGCGTACAGTACTGTTCCACGTTGAATTAGATGGTCGGTAAGACAGCAGTGTTGACTGCTACCTCGTCTTCGAAAGCCCGCGTCAGATTTCTGAATTGCACAGGGCATACTTTTTATACTCGAATCTTATCTATCCTCCATAATGTCTCTTTTATATCTATAGCTATGGTTGAGAATCCTAACTCGGCTTCTGATGGCTTTCTGTCCTGATTCTCCTAAGTCACGTGGCCTACTATTCGCCCCTGCCAACCTTGAATTTTAACTTATCTTGTCGTTGAAAGGCACTCTAAACCGTCGAGTGACATAGCATTTCCCAAAATGGCAGCCACGAAGAGCACTGTGAGAATTTGCTTCCACAAGATGGCTGCTCACGTTTACATCCAATGTTTCATCTTGGCAAGACCGAGCATCTCTTTTAGCAGAGCATCATTATAACTGTCTTTACTATCCCAATCAGCTTTGTAAATTTCCATAGAAAAAATACGACTATCACTGTATATCAACTCCCAGAGCTCACTGTACCACTAAAGCCTCAAAGGAGCTACTGCAATAGTCGATCCCAACGCAGCCCCGAGGGAGGAGAGCCTGGACTTGCCACCAATTAGACAGTGTAAGTACGTTTTCTCGTTTGTTTGACTATTCTGATTGCTTGTAGTGCTATCTTCGGTATTGCAGCAGGTCTCGGAATTCCAGCAGCAGGAACTCGCTGCTATTTCACCCTAGACACCATCGCGACGAACAAATGCTTTCCCAACTCCGCAAGTACCCTCTGAAGCAGAAGCAAGCAATCTCAATAATGATACACCCATCTCAGGTAATGTCGCAACAACTTCTATCATGGATGTCCTTTTTACTCATGTGTAGTATAGGTCTTGGATTCTCTTCGGTCTCTAGCTTTCCGTACCCGCCTACCAGCCCTAAACCAATTTTGTGTAATGAGAGAGGTGCCTCTATCAATCTCAGGCGCAATGCAGTGGGCTGCAGCAAATGCTTCTCCCTTGATCTCATGCAGGATGGCAACGATGTCAATCTCGATCAGCCAGAAGAATTCCAGGCAAAACGACTGATCTACAATTGCTTCCGATGGCTTACCAGCAAGGGGAGGGACTTCAAGTTCGAGAACAACTTTTCGGGAGAAAAGAAACCTTGGCTCTACTCTTTGACTCGTTGGACATGGAATTGTCTCAGAGGGGAACGGGAAACGCAACCCGATCATATTGATGAGCGATACTTTTACGCCTACCACTACTACCAATACGACGGCACGTGGTGGAAATCCAAAACAGGAGACGGTGATCCATTGGAGGTAGAATTCAGGGAAGTCGGACCTATGCTTCATCATACTGCAACTGGTATCAACTCCGAAATATTTGAGCGGAAGGTCCTTGCCAAACTCAAACTCAAACAACCACGGGCCGTTCTCCACTATCGGTGTCAAGAATGCCCTGAGAATTGGTTTGTTGGTGCGCTATGGGAGCTGGATGGTAAACGAGTACCCGCGTATCCTGTAAACCTTGTGGCAAACCCGGAGAAGAAGAAGATATTTAGTCCACAGGAGTGGATCCCTTACCATGGTAGCAGAGTGTCAGAGTAATATGGCAGTATTAATCTGGGATAGGATAGTGTGAGCCATCAAGATCCACTCAACAGCTGTGGCTCACTGACAAGTCCATGTTTTTTGAAATGACAAATCCATGAGATTATTAAGTGCTAAAGGACCTCCTACGATATTGAATGTGAGTTTACTCCTGTTTGAAAGCCCTAATCTATCTGGGGCATTTCCAAACACTTTGCTTGAATCATGTTCCGCCATGACTCGCCTCCGAACTCTACTGCAACACCAGCTCATCTTCCCTCCAAGATCTCGCATTTCGTCCAAACACCCAATCTCAGATTTGATGCTATATGTCAAACAGCTATTCAATATGGACTGCAAGTGTCAAGGTGCTTGGTCTCCAAGATCCTTGATAGTAAAAGAGGAGGCGATCGCTTCACGAATCGTGTGCTGCATAAGCGATTGGGTTCCCGAGTCGAGCATCTCACATCACATCTGTTTGCACACCTCGAGTTTGATTACAGTTTGTTATAATGTATTATCTACAGAGAACGTTGTTCCTTCTGCATATGGTCCCTTCTGCTTATGATGTATCGCGCCTTGTGTGATGCAGTCGTGTCAGTGTCCGGCGTGGCGGCACTGAGAAGTGTGTGGAGAGGCGCGAACAGAGTGTGCTAACCAGAGACTGAAAAAGGTAGGATGACTGTCGTTGGGTATCGTGTCGTGAAAATCGTGATCCATAATGCGTAAAGAAAAGCCAAGGAAATAACAGAAATCTCCCTAACCAGAAAACGCCTCCTCAATCCTCAATGCTGAAATGAAATGAATGCCCCAATAATACAGTCGTAATCAAGATACAAGCCCTCCCACGTCTCAATCATATCTCAAAAGAGTCTTCACTTGACCCGGATCACCAAGATACGCCTTTAACCTCGCAGCTCTAGCTTTCTCGGCAACCCTGTTCTTCTCCTCTTTCTCCTCCATGCTCAATTGATGCAACTCCAAATCCACATCCTGATTCGTAGGCACGAACTTCTCTCCCTCAGGAACATATTCCATCATACAAACACTGTACTTCGCCCTATGCTCCTTGCACTTCAGATCAATAGCAAAGCCATTAAGACGAACTAATCTTGGATTAGGAGATCGATTTGCACCACATTCTCCGACGAAGACTGGTCTCGCGCCTTGGATGTCCATGTGTATCAACCAACCCATTTCGTATTGTCTGACACCGTAGATAATAGCTCCGGGAATGGGAGAGGTGGTTTCGGTGACGGAGATGTAGAAGTTGATCTCGTTCCACATGGGTGAGTTGCGGTAGCACCGCACGGAACCGATGGGGTGGAAGTCGCCGTAGTATCCGAAGAATTGGCGGAGTTTTCCGGCGCCTGCGGTGCGAGGAGCGTTGGGGGATTGGAGGGTGAGATTGTGGCAGCAGAGGAGGTTTGAGAGGTCGGGGTCTGAGAGTGGTGGTTTTCGGGGGTCGATGATTAGGCCTTCCGGGAGGTCGTTCTCGGGTCCGGCGGCCAGGGGGTATGGGTTGAATGGGGAGGTAGCAGCTGCTGGTAGAAAATGGGTTGCGTTTGGAAGAGTTGGTGTCATGGGTGGTGAAGGAGAATCTCTAGCCAGCTTGGCGAAAGAGTATGAGTCAGAATTACCTTCAGAGCCAGGAACGGAGAAGTCCTTAACAATTATGTTTTCGGCAGACGAATCAGGCAGTTCAGAAGAGTTGCCAAGTGATGCGAGAGCTGCGGCACCCTCTAAGTATGCAGCAGCTTGTGGTCGACTCATTTGGCGGCCAGCAGACATGATTTGGTCATCAGACACGAAGGCCGCCTTGCTTGATTGGAGAGCATCATACTTGGAAGTAGGTGGCACGCTATTAAGATGGTCACCTCCCCAATCTGCAGAGAATGCTGGCGCAGGAGCTGAAATGGTGGGGTCCAAAGACGTAGCAGCGTATGTCTGGTATGCTAGAACGTGAATTCGAGGACCAGTGACATCTGTTCTGCGTTGAAGAGGTGGGATACTGTATGGGTTCTCGGTTTGCTTTGCCCACCATGGGAGATCGGCAGGGCGGTTGAACGGTGGCGGCATACCAGGGGGCCTAAAGTCACGACGGACATTCGTAGGGTCGCAACCTGGAGATGGAATCAAATGTGCCTTGGTGTATTCGTATTGAGTGCCCATAAGGCAGGAATTGGCCAGGACCAACAGCTTTTCCTCAAATCGAAGATGCTTAATACCCGGTACCCAACTGTTCTCGAAGGCTTGGAAAGATGTATAGGAGATTGCAGGCAGTATGGGATAGACCATGTAGAGCTCGGGGAATACGTACTTCGGGAATTCCTTAGGGCCATACGGCTTCAACGACTGGGAGGGATGTGGCTGCTTTCCAATAGTGTGCTGTCGGTGGATTTCCTCTAAGAGGGAGGTGGGATGGCCCAGCCCATAAAGATCTTGTTGGACCAAGTTTGGGTTGATAGCTACAAGACATGTTAGAATAATTTACAAGTTGTAAGTTTGTCACGGCTGGTGTTATGGGTTCCCAAGACTCACTTCTATCATAGCCATTAGAGCCATCTGGAATGTAACCATGGTCTTGAGTGAAAGGATGAGGCTTAGGGACAGAGCCGAGGAATTGGAAGGCTGTTGGTGTAGTCAGCATCAGTACAACGAGAATTGAAAGGGTCAGTTTTGATTTAAAGTTCGATGGTGAACTTACGTTTATCACCCATGTCAGAGCCGAATCTGAATTGAGACATGATGTCAAAGTTGTCAGCATCATGAATGGCGCTGGAGGATTCGAAATCGTTCAGCTCATATTGATTGCTGTAAGCCACGGTGCTTCCACTTTCCACACCCGACGATGACTGTGCTTGATCCGCGGTGGTTTTGCGCTTCTTGGGCGCTGAAGGTCTCTTCGGAATCATGTTGGAGTTTGTATTGTTCTTCCTAGGGGTTAACTTCCCGGTACGCAAGAAGGAGATCTCTTCTCTCGTCAACTCCACTTGCGGACAGGGGTCGTTGTTTCGCTCGCAGAGCCAGCAATCTCTGTGGCCGTGCAACCGAAGGCACTTGGTGTGTCTGCGATGGCAATCTCTACAAATGATAGCGACCGGAATGAAGAGGCTGCACTCGCTCTGGTTGTCCTTCAAGCAGCACTCGCAAAGTCCTCGCTTGCCTTGTTTTGGGATCTCGCAGATCGAGTTGTTGTCGATACAGTACTGACAGCGAGGGTCAGCGGTCGCAGGTTGCGCATGCTGAGTAGGTTGAAGAATCGATGACGTGCTTGTGTTGTTCGAATATGTAGATGCGGGAAGTGAATTGCTCGAGAAGAACGCATGGCTCGAGGAAGACAAGGCTGAATCCATGGTTAATGCCGACTAACCCTTCTCGAAGCAGACCCGTTGTGCAATAGCCAATTGCTACCAGCGTAAGCAGATGTCCCTCAATTGAAGGTATAATGCCAGAGTCTGTGTTGTTAGTGTAAGTAAAAACCGTGTTGATCGGTCGAAGGTGATATGTTGTGGAAAATATAGACGCGGGTCGGTAAACATTCTCGAAAAGCTCCTAATCATCATGGCATACTATATAGGCTTAGCGCATGGTCCGAGCTTTTCCAAAGCAATAGGGACATATCTTGCATATCAAAATGTCGCTGCAGATTCTTATATGTACTGAGCGCATTCTGGAGGTAATCAGATGGAATTGAGGAGACCGGAATGATGCACTGTCTTTTCACCAGCAGTAGAGTATCCAATTTTTAACCATTACAATCTTGTGGGTGATTTCTCTCATGAGTTCAATGGTGTTCTTTGTTGTCTGTACTTGCAATTGTCAAGGCTGATGCGAGGAAAGTCTGGCTTCCACTCCCATAACCTCAACAAGAACTACTTATCATAAGTGGCTTCATCCTCAAAGCCGACAGATTGAGCCGAACACCGTCAGGTTGAGCCGAACAAAAAGGCTGCTTATCGATACAGAATCCAGGACTTGATCATGTGATGATAGAAGCTGGCCAAGATTTGGGAGGCTTCTGTTCAACAGGCGACCAATTCAAACATTCAACAACGAAGAGCAGTACATCAACGAGAAAAGACATGTTCAATAACACGATGCGGCTGTCTTTGGATTGAAAACACTAGGGACAATTGGCAAGTGGTGCCGAGACCCATCTAGGCTCTTTCCTGATGGAATGACGACCGCACCAGAATACGCTGCACCTAGAGTCCTCACGTTCTCCTGGCTGGGGGCCAGATGAAAGAAGGGACTTATTTCTCGTGCTTCTGGACATGAGAAGCAATCGACGGGACGCACAGAGTCCTGTAGGGATGGTGGTAGCAGCCTTCACTTGTCAGCCAGAACAACGTGGTGCAACTCTCGACAGATGACGATACGCAGCAGTTGTAGGAGGAAGCCACTGAGCTATTGGAAAGTTGAAGAGGATGAATATCGTGGCATACAGCCACAACTCACTTGGTGTTGATGCAGGAGAGAAGCATCGTCGTCGGATTTAAGATTTCATGCTGGCCACACATCTTACCTAATGGGAGGGCCGTGCAGTGCATCTGGGGTCCGGGCCAATCCAGCGCAGATCTTAGTGGAGAACCTTTTTTTTTAGCCAGGGGCAGGAACAGTAACAGGAACGGGAACAGGCTAAGTGTTGATGCGTTTTCCTTTGTTTCAACCACCAACAACACGAGCTGCCATGCATCTCCAACCCCTCGATCGCGCACCCTCAGCCGTCTCCAGACACAGCCCAAGCGGTGGGGGTCCGAGCTATGAGTTAAAGTATCTCTCATCTTCTCCAACTTTCATCTTGTTACCACCAACAGCTCTACGATGCGATGCCTCGACCGCTGCACCCAGACCCAACCTCAGTAGCTTTGGCGTTATGGTGCTAAAGACTCGACCCATCAGTACCATACAAAGGTGTAAATTCTCGAGCCCTTTCTGGCTGTTCCAAATTATCACTCTTTGTTTTGCTTCACTTGTTTGCTTCACCTGTTCTGCTACAACAGGCTATGGCCTATCAGTATTTAATACATCTTAATCGCTGCATTACCCAACTCTCCAATTCATCATGCTCACAGCATTCACATCAACCATGGCATTACCCTCTTCAATACTAGCATCACTGCTCTTCTTCGCTCTCCCCCACCTCTCAATCGCACAAACCGACAACGGAAACGAATGCTCCTGCTTTCGAACAAATGGCTCGTCGCAGGGATACTTTACAAACCACCGCTTCCATGATTTCCGAAAGGTCGCGACAGTATCCGCCACTGCTCCAGCATTACTATCGAACGCAGGCAGTACAACAAATGCTGTGGCAACATCGGATTTCTTCCTCCAAGATGCGTGGACAAAGGATTGGGCCATCCAGAATTGGAACAATAGCGATAGTATGGATGCCTCGGATGCAGCGGTCTTGATGATCACCTCGCCGAACAATGTGTACATACAAAAGAGTACGGACAACGACCCAGGATACGATTCCTACCTCACACTCCGTACCTCCCGCCTCCCAACCTTTCAGTCCTCCGCGGAAATCGATTCTGTTGAGAAGAATTACCACTACGGATCCTTCCGCTTCCACGCCCGCGTCGTCGGTAGCCCCGGTGCCTGCGCAGGCCTCTTCACCTATCTCGCTCCTCCACCGGACGACCCTCTTCTAGTCCAAGAAACCGATATCGAGATACTCACCTCCGGTCCTAGAAATGCAGTGCAATTCACAAACCAGCCAACCCACGATAAAGACGGAAACAGTCTCCCACAAGCTACTGTGAACGCAAGTCTGGGACAAGATTGGACAGTGTGGAATAAATATCGGATGGATTGGATGCCGGAGATGACTTCTTGGTACGTGAACGAGGAATTGGTGGCCAATATATCGATCCATACTCCAAAAGACCCAGCTAGTCTGATCTTGAATATGTGGTCCAATGGTGGCGTATGGACAGGGCAAATGAAAGAGTCCGACGAAGCGTACTTGCAGATCCAATGGATGGATTTTGCCTACAACACAACCGGAGCAAATGCCGGAAGGAAGAGAAATGTTTCTCCCAGTCATCCGCATGGTACTCGTGGTGTGTTGGAGAAGCGAAAGGGAACTCCGAGTTGCCAAGTCGCTTGTGGTGTCGACGAGGAATGCGATGTCACTGGGACGCCGGCGGTGCTATATAATAGGACTGCGTCGTTGGGTTTGAGGGAGGAGGGGATGGGGACGATGGCTTGGATACCAGTCTTCATTGCTGGCTTGGCGATATTTGGATCTTTCTGAGCGATTGATCTTGGATATATCGATGAAGATCTAGTAAGACGTGAATGAAGATCTAGAAGTAGTTTCGATATGGATGAAGATCTAGATAGAGTTTCGGAGATTGAGATAATAGAAAAATTGAAGTGAATGATGAAAAGAACTTAGAGTATGGTGCATGATTGGTGACATGGAATTGGATGAATATATGAATGACATAGCGGCCAAACTTGATGTAATATCTGTAAAACTTTCATTGCCATCTCTATCCTGTCTATACTTTGTGACGTAGACGCTGGATATAGGAGGACTCGATGTCAAGAGAAGAGATGAAAGGCCTTTCGCCCATGGGTGGAATCGTTCAACAGAATGAACTGCATGTTTTACAATATCATTGGTGCATCTAGCTGCTACGCGCCTTTGCAAAAGGGTCTTGCAGGTATGTTACGGGACATGAATATATGGTGATTTTCTCTTCCTTCAATAAAAAATGTATATCATTATATACCTACCCGATTTTCTATTTTGTGTGCAAATAACAGACTATATAAGCCGGTAGATTCGTCACAGAAATCATGGACTCAGCTACGAGGTAATGTCATAACAACGGCTAGATTCATGAACGAAACACAACACACTTTCAATTGAAGTGCTGCGATGACTTCATGAGCTGACATCTCATATTCGTGCGAGGGGCTTAGTCCGGCTTTCAACCAAGACCTCTCCACCTTTGACAATAACTAAAAGGCCACGAGAACAGTCAAAGATGGGAAAACCATTATCCACCCAGCACACTAATAAATCGACTCATGTCTCCTCTCCATATGCTCATAACACTCCCCTCCCCTCTCAAAAACATCCATACAAAACCAACAGATATGCGCCCGGCAGTTGGCACATTCCATATGATTACACCCATCCCTCTTCTGGATCCCAACCTTGCATTTCGGACAATCTCTCACATCGTGTTCCTTCTTGTATCGTTCGAATGCCTTGGTTCCTTCTGAGCTGATGTCTTTGTATTCGTCGCATGTCATGCCATCGTGGGCGATGACGTTGCAAGTTGTGCATATGGGAGTTAGGCAGGTTGAGCAGAGAAAGATATCTCCTTGTTCATTCTTCCGGTAGATTTGTGGACAATCTGTTGTTGGGCAGTGTTGGAAGTCAGCTGGGTGGCTGCGGATATAGGTTTCGAAGGATGAGTGGAGGAGATCCTCCAGCTTTGTATGCGGAAGCATCACTTTCAATTCAGCCATGCCGAAGATGTAGGTGCATTTTGACTCTTCCCCAAAACAGCGGACTGGAACAGCGTTCGAAGAGGAGGTTTGATTGATGAAGCATTCAGTGCAGTATGTGTGTTTGCAGGATGTGATGAGTGGCTCGGAGGCTGGGCACCAACAAACGACACAATCCTCTTCCGATCCTGGGACATCCTCGCTGCCGCTCTTGGCTTTGTCGATGATGAGTAGAGCATGGGCTTCTGCTAGCTCTGTTTTCGAGCCGACGAGAGAAATACTTTTGGGGTTTGACGTGATGTTCAATTTGACTGCGTTCCCAAATCTTGCTTTCAGTCTCTGCATGCCACCATGCATTGCATTCCTCAGTTGTATTGGGTCCAATATAATGCTGTGCGAAGCATTTTCAAGTGATGTGATTCGATCGAGCAGGGCTTGCTCGACCTCTGCCACGGAAGTCAGGCGAGAAGCGTATATCGTAAGGTGGCATTTCCTCGAATCACGATGAATGTAGACCCCGAATCGAGTGCTAAGATCGTTAAGGTACACGAGCGAAGTCGACTCAAGAAAGTGTGCATCCCACAAAGGAGTATCTCCTCTCGTCACCGTCGCTCCTGCTAGCATGAGCTCCAATTTCGCCTTGACTTTCGCCACATCCTTCAGATCCTCCCCCGAGATTTTTAATGTGGTGAAAGGTTTCTGGGGATCAATCTGGGGATAGGACTTCAACTGGATATGTGATTCTTTCCATGCGCTGTTCCGAAGGTTGTCCACTTCGCATTGCAGTGCCTTGAGGATCGGATTGAGGACGTTATACTTGATCGAAATGACATGAACCATGAAAAGCTTGGTATCCCCAAGTGCCTGCATCTTAGTGCCGTTGAGTCGCCGAACAGCATCTCCAGCTGTCTCTCGTGAGATGAAAGAAGCCGTTGCCTTCAATTTGTTGCTTCCTTCTACGGCAGAGTAATGGAAAGATTCAAGACCGCCGGAATCTCCTAACAGACCCTCAACAATAGCGGCTGACTCGGAGTCAGAGCTAGAGTATGAGGGATTACTGAGTTGTATATCCGTGGGCTCCAAGTTTCCAGTCAATACACGATGCAAGAATCGTTTGCCAGTACTTCCATGCAGATTCGTAACCTGGAGGGTCCAAGTAACCCTTCGAGATCGAAACCCTCCTCCTTGTTCGATAGTGCAGGTTAAGGTGCGCTTCGTGAGTTTCTGAGATTCCAATGCTGATTTTGCTGCCTCGGCTGCTTTGGAAGATGGATAGGACAGCCATGCAATTCGAGATGCTTGATACCATGAACAGCTGATGTTGCCTAACTGCAACCGATTCCCTTGTGCTCCTGCCATAGCTGCTCGGACGACAAGCTTAATCGTGAGGGTTTTAAGCTTTCCGTTTCCATGTTGGGTTTCCAGGCTGTGTATGGCGCTGCTTGCGAACTTAGGGTCTTCAAATTTGACTTCAGCCACAGAACTCTCCTCTCCTAGCTTCCTAATTGTGATATTCGAATGAGGAACAGTATATCCTAGAATGGACAATATTTCAGAGACCTGCGCAGCTGACGAATTGACAACGAGGCCCTCGATCTGTAGGGTAGAGAAGTCTGATGGGAGCTGTACTTTAACAACTTCTGCCCCGGCTTTGAAAGTCACACTAGCGTCGTTGATCTCTCGGGATGGTTGGGAGTCTGCCGAGAAAGACGTCTAAATTGTTTAGTACTGTAGTAAACCAGAAGGTTGCAACGTGCTTACTTCTCCAGCAACGCTTTCTTCTTCAAGCATGGCAGTAGCAGTGGGATTTCCACTCCCGGGCTTGAAAACAGGCGCATTCGGTCTCCAAGCAAGCTTTGACCTGTCCGAAGAATCTACAGGATACTTGAGACGTGTTGGGAAATCGGTTTTAGAAGGTGGTGCTGCTAGTAATGTCTTGCCAGTATCGTGAAAATGCCGACATTCATCACCGTATCTGCAAGTGCCTCGCGCAAAGAACACGCAAACACCACTCCTACCCACTGCTGATGCAGCGTCAATACCCGAGGTATTACTTCTTTTTGGTCCAACGCTTGAACTTTTCATCTCGGGCATCGGTGACGCATGACCAAGACCAACGGTCTCGTGTGAATTCTTGCAAGTTGCTCCGAAGGTACACCGACCTTGTGCAAAAAACTTGCATGGTGCCATAATCTTGACCTTGAGTGCTTGAAGTGAGAATGTCAGGTTCTCAAGGGGGACGTCGTCGTTTTTGGACGTCAAAGCCTGCTGCGTTGGTGTTACACAACGCGGGAAGCGACTGGATGCAAGACTTTACCGACCGCACCCCTTCGAGTGTCGTGCAGCAAGGCAGCAGTGGGGATAATCAACCACGTAGCCACATCATGTAAAGGCGGCACTTTGCAGGGTTGTCTCTTGCAGCCGGAGGGTCTTTGGAACAATCATTCGATGGGACCTCGACTCACGTCGAAACATTGTCAGGTGGAATAGATAGTGACACAATTGCCCGAAATTGAACCATATCCGTGATGGTGCCTTTCATAGGTACCTTCTACCAGGAGATAAAATGCTTGCCTTCCGACCATCAGAGCCAAAGACCTCCTGCTTAATCTCGCCATTGAGTCCGAATCCACGATATACTGTCCTACCATCACCCGCAAGGTGAGGAGTTCCGTGATCAGACCTCACTTGTCCATATCCCAATTTCACCTCCCCAACACGTTGCTGATCTCCGTCCATTCTCCAATCCAGATGATCTAGACATTTAGCCCTCGTCGCTGCCACGATACTTGAAAACTTTACGTCTCTCATATCACCACCGTTTTGGTAGACGGCCGCGACGCCGAGAAGGACACCCACCCCTGCGAGGAGGATTATGGAACCGTAGATCAGCCAGAGATCTCGAGCCTTGTAGACGAAGACGTTTCGTATGCGGGATTTGGTGCAAGGATATTGTCCGGATGCAGGACCGGTTTGTACGCCACTTGGTTGCGAAGGATTGCTCGCCCAAGCAACGACGAGAAATTGCGGATTGGAGAAGAGCGACAGGATGGTATCTTCGTAAAGTGATTGCACACCATCCATCAGATTTTCGACGGCGAGATAGGTATGTTTATCGATCAACTTTGTTTGAGTCGCTTGTGTCTTGGTGATAGGCGAAAGGGGGTTTTGGAAGTCAACTGTGCTGCCGATGATTTGTCGTAAAGTTGCGCCCAAGGAATGGTACGTTGCTGTAAGGCGATATCGCTCAAGATCTTTAGGATGAACGTAGCTCTCGGATGGAACTGCAGTGGTGTTGTCCTTGGTGCCATCATTGGCATCTTGGCCAGGGATGAAGGTAGTGTTGATGATGGGCGAGAGGAAGGTTCTGTTGAGAATTGTCGTATTCTGGGATCCTGAGCTATAGTTGAACCTGACTGTATAGTGTGTCTCGTAGTGCTCACAGAAGAACATGGATTGTTCGAATGCAGTCTCATAGGCGGGGTCGGAGGAATTTGATGGCAAGGGCTGCGTATTGTTCTTGAGGGTGGTGTATCCAGCCCATATGACAGGTTCAGTGCGAAAGACCCCGAGATTAGGCGGGAAAGGCGGAGGATCGATTGGTATTCCAGCGTCGCCACTGTCAATTTGTATCGGGTTATAGTCCCCAAGGCCGGTCAAAGCATAGTAGCTGAAGTTGCCTTTCGGTACTAGAACGCTGCTGTTGAAGGGTGGACCTAGGAATTATCAGTCTCATGACGTTCCGGACATTGTAAGACATTCAACCATAAGTCTCTCGAGAATCTCACTCGTACAATTAGTAGCTTAGATCTAGCTCAACTACTGCAACAGAACATTTCCCTGACTTTGACGACTGAATAAATGAGGTTTGACTCACTAGAAACCGTAGATCCATTCAGGGTAAGGTCATCATCTGTGAACGGGGAGCATTTGTATCCAGGACCAGTGAAAGCGATTATAAAGCTGCAATTGAAACCCGAGCCACAAATGTCAATCCCGGCATTCTGTTTTGCTTGAACAGTCTGTAAATAAGCACTCAAGGTGGCTGTTTGCTGCAACGGCTGGCTTGGGGTTGTGTAGTAGTCGAAGAAATCCGGGTCGCTGGTGTTTTGGGACGTGGTGTTCCAGAAGGAAAGAGACAGCTCATAAAGTCCAAGGATCTTGTTCGGCTTCCGCCACTCATTGGTAGATTCGGGTTCAAAATTCAGAGTACGAACATTTGGACACGTGGTTTCCATCACCTGACGAGAGGGCTGAACGAGGAGGGTAGCTGGTGCAAAGATGACTATTAGTGGCGCGAGCCTATTCCATCAATTAGTAGTAGCCCACTTCTCCGAGACTCGACCTACCAGAGTAGTAGTAATAAGAAAACAGCAGCCTTCGCCTTGAGGAACACTTCCAGATTCAGTAATGCGTCCACATCAGACATACCAGAGAACAGGCTATCTATGGCATTGATGGAGAGAAACTTCCGTCGAAAGGTAGCCCAGATTTGCTGTCGGGATGCCAGCAAGACTGATGCAGCCAGGAAAGCTTTCGTTAGGTACGCAAGCGCTGCCCCGTATCGAAGCTTCTGTACTTGGTCATGTACCTCCTTGCCAGCAAGAGAAGAGTAGAATGCATGATGGCCGACAGCTCCAACCACTCCGAGAAGGAAGAGCATTAGCATCATCCAGGCTGAATTCCACCATCGTCGTTGAGTTGAAGAGTATGATGGCGGGTTTTGTGCCGGAAAAGCTGTCCTGAGGTCTGGAGAGTTCGGATAGCTCGTGGATCCGAGAAGTCTTGATTGAGGATCCACATTGTAGCTGCTGAATGAAGAGTCAAATAGAACAGACTGAAAAGATGAGGAGCTTAACAGCTCCGGTCTTGGTGGAGACTTCGGACTTTGGGCGATGGATTTTGGAAATGAAAGACCGTTTCGATGCTTGGGTGATTCAAACTCCTCCATAAGTAGCCAATTGACGTCTGGCCGCGTACCATGGGGTACTCTTGGATCAGCTTGTACCTCCTGGCTGAAGATGAATTTTGCCATCCGTGGTATCGGAGGTGTGTCTTGGACCAGATCCATAGCAAGGTTCCCGATCCGAAGCCCACCAGGCACGTCCCGTGCATTCGAGGAAGCCATGATAAGGTATTATGATTAGGATATCAAGGTATTAGGACCATGATGATAGACTCGGGTATTTGACGAAGCAGAGGGCTATTCTATGTGAATTGGACCGAAAATGTATGCATTGATGGTGGGTAATGGAGAGACAAGGAAGAAGCAAAAGAAACATGCCGATAAGAACAATGACACTGCACACCGCTGGCTCACGCCATTTCGGCATCTCGCAGATATTACAGCCTCGTGGAAAACGCCCCTTCCTGCCAATTTCGCATTCAAATCGGCGCAGCCAAGAAAGCCACCAAACATAAGCCCAATGAGCCAGGGTGAATCTTACAGCCCTTGCCAAAGCTAAGTTCTAGATGCAAAACAATACATGAGCTGAGCACAAAGTTCAAGAAATTTTGAAGGCTGACTCAGCTGAGACGGAGGATTCATTGGGCGCATCGCGAGCTCTCGTGAGAGCTGTACGTGATGTGAGGAATCGAAATGAACAACGAAGAACTCTCCACAATAAAGTGAGAGCTCGATCGTGCATCAAAAGAAGACTGACTCCGGCGTTGCTTCCACATAACCTCAAATGATTTGGATACATGAAGTATTGGCGATTAAGATCAGAACTGCATAAGTTCCGAGGAGATGAGCAATCTAATGTTGTTTGCAGGAGGAGGATGTTTGCCTAGGAAGATACAGGCCGGACCGGAAAAACTCCTCATCCGATGAATGTCAACTTCGATCTCGAACGCCTCCTGAATATATTTCCGTTCGTTGGTATCGTACCAAATGACTCAGTTCTTGGGTTCTATACATGAGCACTAATATGTCCTCTTTGAGCTGCTGCCAAAGCTACACAAGCTTCCTAAGCTGGGGCCCGACTCCTCCTCGACTGTTGCGCGACAACTCGTCTTATGCGACGAATATACAAACATGCATGCGCTCATGTGCAGAGAATCTGAGAGACCGTGTTACGATCTGCCATAGTAGCACTAACGGTATCACGTTGATCGAAAGGCTCAGGGGCTCGAGGGCCGGAATAAGGTGTGCGAGCTTTTGTGTTTTGATTCAAAGTTGGTACAAGCACATACTTGATATGTGACGAGTCGGGTCACTCTGCTAATCCCGTGCCTTTGAAAGCTGCTAGTTTACACTCGGAAGATACACAGACTCTCAACCGACTTGCCCTCCCATCTGGTGTTATACAGTCCGAACTATTCGGCCATGTTGGAACCTCTCGCCCGGAATTGGACATACGGACCGTCCTTGAAGCTTGTGAAGCAGTCTTTCAGCTGGTACTCCTCCCTATCATGTCGACCCCATCCCAGTTCCGGACTACCCTCTCCCGTCGTTGTTTTCGGAGCAAGTCTGAAATCATACAAAAAGATGGTGCGCGCCAAAGTCATCATGATTTCTGCATATGCCATTGGCTTGCCGATACATGCCCTGTTGCCAATACTGAAAGGGATGAATGCGGACTGTGCAATGGAGACGCTGTCTTTTGTGACACCAGGAATAGACTCTGGTATCCAGCGTTCTGGAACGAACTTCGACGGCTGTTGGAAATACTCTGGGTTACGGTGTAATGGATACGCTGCAATACCAACATCGATGCCCTCCGGGACATAAAAACCATCGACTTCCAGACCGCCAGGAAGTACCCTTCGGGGAATCATGCCACCGACAGGAGGAGAAAGACGCATGGCCTCATCAACTACGGCTCGGAGATACACGCAAGAATTCAGGGTCGCTCCGTGGCAGATCTCCTCCACATCGGAGTACGTCGAGAGTATCTCCTTGGCTAGCGTTTCGATGGTCTTGGGGTTGTGCGTCATGTAGAAGAATGCTGATGCAAGTGCCGTGGAGGTCGTGTCTGATCCAGCGATAATCAGAAGATTACTCTCGCCGAGGAGTTCTGGTGTGGTAAATCCCCTTCCCGTCTCCAAGTCCTTGGCGTTCAGCAGGTAGTAAAAGAAGTCTTTCCTATCGCTGTCGAGTCCGACCTTCATCCTCTCTCCAAATTGCTTCCTGCTATACGCCATATATGCCATTCTCTTGTTGTTAATTTCACGGAACAACACTTTGTTCAAGCCGAGCGTTTTGATTATCGGATTGGTTCCGAGCTACGAGGTCAGCTCAATGTCCATCGTCACCATGCAATTTACTCACAATTAAGTGCATGTAAGAGGCATTTGCGACTAGCTTGATCACATGCCTTTCTTCTTCATGGCCAAGCATTTCGAATGCTTTGCCAAACGCTAGGTCTCCCATAACGTCGAAAGTCAAGTAGTTGCACCAATCGGCCATGTTCAGTGCAGCTCCCCACTCTGACGGCCCTGCCGACTTCTTCACGGAAAAGGTGTTGATCTTCTCGCAGAAGCTCCGGATGTTGACCAGGATGTACTTCTCCATAGCTTTCATGGAATTTTCCGAGAATGCTTGAGCAAGCACACGTCGTTTTCGAGCATGGGCATTCTTGTCGATCGCGCTGTGAACACTGACGACATCTTTCTTTGGTGGAAAGACCGAGTAAAATTGCGATTTCTCCACATTTGGCTTGCCTCCATAGATGGCCTTATTTGCTGTATGCGTGTTGAATGATAGGCTGTTTGGGCCATACCGGAAGACAGGTCCTATTGCATCTCAGTGATTATTCAGAGCAGGCTTTTGGAGTTTACCAACCATATTTCTGGTGATTGTACATAAAACTCAAGTGTCGGTCGCCACTCCATGCATGATAGACAGAGTACCAGTCTGTGATCTTTGCGAAGAACGGTCCTGGATATTTCGCCAAAGGATGCAGTGTTAATCTGTAGGCCGCGAGAGTTGTGAGCTATAAAATGTCAGGTATCCGCATCATGGTCAGCTCTGAATTGGGGCCTACATAAACGCCAAAACTGAGAATACCCCAGAGTACCAACGTCGAGGCCAATCCGACAAGGCCGCCATCGAGGCTCAAAGAAATCATTGTGAGTTACTCCTGTCAATGCACTTCTCAATTTCCAGTCAAGATCTTTCGATTACCAGCCCGAGGAATGTTCAAGTACTTGATATTTCACAGACGGATCCGTTCCGCTACCGAGATAGTGATTGGAATGAATGTTATCTGAAATACTTGGGAACAGTATGAGGAAAAGACGCTACCCCTTCAATTGAGTACCTAATCAGGTCAATGACGACGGGAGCCGCGTCTGACTCGGACCAACAAAGAACCAAGAAAGAGAGATTGCTGACCATCAAATGTCATCTTGGTTCCTTCTTATAGTAATCTTGACATGGAGATAGTCACAGGAAATCCTTGAGAAAGTCCGGTGTCACTTGTTCCAGATATCGACGGTCACACGTAGGCTGTAAGACGGTTACTCGTGCAGCCACATGTGGGTCATATCTTGGCCTGTACAAGATGTCCGACGACTGGGGTTGGATGGTGAAGCTCTGTGAGATGGGATATGAGATAGGAGCATCGGGTTGGTTCCATCTGAGCTGATACTCGCCCCACAATATCTACACAGGGTGATTCTGATGTAGGAGGACAGAGACATATGTGCAGATGCAGCACGGTATACTGGCCGCAGTTGGCTTAGATATCCCATCAGCATATGAATGGCTATCACCTGTCGCTATTGGCGTACTACTTGATGCTCCCGGCTCATGTTGAACTGTTAAACAACATAAGCATCTAGATAACCCCAGAGTGTCCGGACATCTTACAGAGATTACTGTCGCACATGAGGGACCACCACATATTTTGCAGATCTCGCATAATGGTTCCTTCCGCACTATACGACGGTTCCTGGATGGCAAGGGAGATGAAATGCACCTTGGGTCACTCTTCAATCACATGAAGGCATATCAGGTGATCTCGTCCATTCTTATCCAACATTAATCGAGCCAATCCCAGAAAACATCACAACAACAACACCAAAATCCCTAGGCTTTACAACTCGTTATTCATCTAATTCTCGAGCAAAGCAGTGTGCTATTGATCAGCTGACAGTGTCTACCACTGACCCCACCCAATGCGTCA
Organism: Helotiales sp. EF0021; assembly: GCA_000292665.1. Classification (NCBI taxonomy): domain Eukaryota; kingdom Fungi; phylum Ascomycota; class Leotiomycetes; order Helotiales; species Helotiales sp. EF0021. The sequence continues at coordinate 107,613 of AIET01000188.1, forward strand.
GGTCCAGCCGTCGATTGCAGCAACGACGCAAAAGCGAAGCTGTCAAACATGCATCTCGGAATGCCCGTCTCCACATGCATTATATCTGCTCCTCCTCTCGATCAATATAAGCTTCACATATAGCTGGACTGTTCGGACTTCGATGGAGAGAGTGGCGAAATGGACGTCGGCCGCCGAAAGCGGAAGGAGGGGTACATGTCGCAATATCGATGTCTACCAAATCCACGATCAACAGCCAAGGGTATCAAGCTTCTAGGCACCATCTTTCAGAGTCTAGAAGGGATCGCATCGGCCCTATAAGCTCCAATAACTCAAGCAGCCTCTTCCGAGCGCAATGCTCTTATCTCACGATCTTCAATTTATAGGCTAATATGGACTTCCGCGGACGGGTCGACAGCGAGGGTATATCATGGGGATGGACCAAAGTATCAATGACTTCATTTTTGTGCAACCTTTCAAACTGTGATCAGACAACACATTCATGACGCGCTGAAGAATTAATAACAACCTCAAAAATGCTCACACTTATCAGTGCAACGCCCTCGCCTTATGCGCGTAAAAACCGCATCCTCATGATCGAAAAAGGCATCCCTTTCCAACTCCAATCCGAAATACCCTGGCACTCTACAACCGAGACTCCGAAATACAATCCTCTAGAAAAACTCCCCATCCTTATCTTCGACGATGGAAGACCGCCTATCTATGAATCTTGGTATATCCAGGAGTACATCGTCCAAAAGTACAGAGGTACTGGACCTGATTTCATGCCTGAAAGTATCGACGAGCAACTTCTCGTACGCCAGATCCAGGTCTTGGCTGATGGAGCATGTGACGCGATAGGGCTTGTGTTTTTCGAGAATGGAAGGGGAGAAATGAAGAGTCAGGAGTGGCATGATAGACAGATGAGAAAGGTCGAAGGGGCACTCAAGGCGAGTGATGAATTGGTTAAGAAGAGTAAAGGAAAGTTCCTTGTTGGGGAGGAGTATTCGGTTGCGGATATAGCGATGGGAGCTATGCTGGGTATGATGAATATGGTTGAGACGAAGTTCGGGTTGCTCACTTGGAAGGAGCAGTATCCTGACTTGAGAGGTTATTGGGAGATGCTTGAGGCGAGGGATAGTTTTAAACAAACGCAGCCGGTTATGTTTGAGTTGACAGAGAAAGTTGCTTGAAGGTTCTGTGTACCAAGTCTACGATGAGAGATCGGATATATATGTACGAATTGTATAAATTGGATGGAACCTTTGGCTTACTTATTCCCCTTAGGTCCATGACTAAGTCAATGACATGGATCGCGGTTCTTGTGAGGGTATCACCGCAGACTCTATTCTTATTATAACGCGGGGCTCGAGACGCGGGCTGGTTCTGAAGGTAGACGTGTCCCATGCGGTGATGGTCTCGTTGTTTGTATGAGTTATGGAAAGAGAAAATTGGAGGGAGGACTCAGGTATAGACTGTGGAGATGCGGTCACAACCCTCACCTTTGGCTATTTGTTACTATGGTGAGCAGTGTCGGAGTGAGCCATGTTTCGATTGTTCAATGTCTTTGAAAACATTGTAACTACTCGACGGAGCCTCCAATATGTCATAGTGTTTGCTGAACAACGGCCAGTTTGTGAAGGAATCATAACTTGCCATGGGCCGATCTTCCACTAATCATCCTTGCCTTTGTGCATTCCTCCCATAATGTCTACCACGGATATCTTCTATGATGTGCTCCTGTTCCACCATCCAGGACACGCCGGTACTCGTCTTCCACGGGAAAACAACACTTTCGATCCAAGTCCCCTTTGTTGATCGATCTTCGTACCATTTGGTCAACTCAAGTTCCTCCTGAGATCCTGGAATTTGGCCATATTTATCAACAGGGAGATACCGGTGGTATGCGTATTGACCAGGTCTGTAATGCGGGGCCATGAAATCCTTCAATAGCATTGCGAGGAAAAAATCTCCCGCTTCCAAGTGGGGTTCGAGGATGGCCGTAGTCGTAGGCGAGTAAATGGACTGGGTTTGGATGGTATGACTTGAAGATTCTGTATAGTTTCTTGCTTGCGAGTCCGAGGCAGGTTGCTGCGCAGATGCCATATTTGATGAATGTGTAGTCGAATATGAGTCTATGAAGTTCTTCGGAAAGTCTGAGGAGAGGTGAGAGCATGGATAAAAATCGCTGAGTGACAACTGGGAGTGGATCTAGCAACACTTAGAACATGCTTCGCGACTCGACTTGAACCCTTACATGTGGATCGCTGCAAGGCTACCGCGCTTTCAGCTCCCGAAGTTGTCAATTCTTGCTCATGGGAAGACATGTCGGACGGTATCTAGATCCATCGGAGTACTGTTTGATGATTGGTGAAGCTTTTTATCGTGGGCTTTTGGTTGGGTATGGGTATGAAGCCGCTGAAGTCGTGATCAAGCCATTCGGTCTGGATTCATGTGGCTCGCTTAATCTTGTGTACCATCGGTTTACATACCTCAGAATAAAGGTTAGTTGTTTTCGGATAGCTGTTTTCATTCGTTAATATTAAAGACTGAATTAAGGCTAGCGGGCTCTCCTTGTTATATAGTTAGAGCAGCGACGGGGCGGCACAGCTTCAACATGACTTCAACCTTCCGCAAACTTCTCACACATCGCCGAAGCTTCAGGTCATAGCACGATGTTTTCGTAAGCGAATTCCCTAGGCAAAAATAAAGTCCTTATGCTAGTTGAGCAAAGTAACCAGTGTCCCATCTCTGGGGGCACTTTCAAGTTCAAGCAACAAGTTGATGCCAAGACCATCGACCTCTCGAGAGGTAGGCTACCTTGCATCATGCTGAAGTGTCGCCAACTGATCACGGATAGCGTCTTTCAACCTCCGCGGTCTACCTAGGGATCTCATCATAACGATCTTCGAAGTCCTACTTGCCAATGGCGACCGACCAGCAAGCGTGAGCCTAGGCCTATCATGTCGGTCTTGCTATAAGATCCTCAAGGCTCTCCACCCTAAGCCAATAGAGATGACGATGCCTGTGGAGCAGGAGGAGAGGCAAACCCTCAAAGGGTACTTCTGGTGGAGCTGTGTGAGTTTCCCAGTGTATGGGGGTTACCTGGACTTTAAGCTCAAGAATATTGTGGGGAATTTCCTTGGCCCTGGTTACCGAGGTACCTTTGCATATACGGGTCTCGACCACAAACGTAGTTACCACTTTCTTAGCAAAGAAGGGTATGGTGAGCAAGGGAGTCTAGCAGAAGGTGAGTTTCAAAGTCGGGTGCAAGATTATCACACAGCGGTACATCTAGATGCAGGCTCTAAGGTGGTTACCTACCTGCTATGCAGTCCACTTGGCAAAGGGGAGGATTGGTACAAGGAGGCTTTCAAGATCGTAGACAAGCTAGACACGAGCACTCTCAAGACAATTATTCTGCGAGGAGGTTTCTTTCCAGGAAATAAGATTCTCAAGAGTATGGAGGAGAATATGCTAATGTCTGCTTGGTTGGCCGAAATGGGAAGTCTTTGATATTCGCAGAATAGCAGCAAGCTGTGAAATACTTGGAAGGACATCATAACATACTCAGCACATGTATTTAATCGGATAAAGACCAATGACGATTGTCAAAGCTCATTTGAATGACTTGTGCACATACACTGGTGAAACAAATTCACGTCAGTGTCAGTGAAGTTGTCGGGCTCAACATTCGAAGTCTCAAGTAGATTCTGGAAACCTACCATCGAGACAAGTTCTTTCTTTCGAAATTACGTAGCCACTGCGGTCATTCACTCTTTTCGAGGCATCCGATGATAAGCAGTCTCCTTATTGCCTCAAGCTTTTCATCGTCACTTCTTCACACCACGCCAACCTGACGACACAACCACCAACATCAACCTTGTCAACATGGTACGCTTCCTAGACTACTATCAGTCATTGAGAACTTCCTCGGCCAACAATATCGAGGGGTCTGGACTGGGGGAATGATGAGACGATACGTCTTCCTCAATCGAATCGTTTTTGGGGACGCATGGGGCATAGCGGAGGGTCGATTCCATAATCGGATGTATGATTACTCATTTCTTCTGAGCCAAGTCGAGAGCGAAATGGCGGTACCATCCCCTATGGGTAGAGGCGATGAATGGTATAAGGAAGTGCTTGAGGTTGAAAGACAGGTTGATGTGGAGACTTGGTCGGGTTATGGTGAAGATTGGTGGTATCGCGCTCTCCTTCCATCTGCACTTCATAAGGTACAAATGATCGAGATGATGTCGGCATGGGCCGGTTGGATTGTTATGAGCGGTATGTAAATAGGCGGCCACGAGTAGCTTTTGACTGGTCTGCATGTATGGCCGTAAGTACCCTTTGTTGAACATGAAGGCAATCCTTCGACACTCACAGTTTTATCTGCAATCTCTTTGACCACGAGGTCTGTTTAGAGAGGGGTATTTGAGAGAAATGAAAACATGACCAATGACAGTGTCTTGGCATGGCGCGTTTCGTTGCAATGATAGCTGCTAGAAAACGTCTTTGAGATTGAGCATCGGACCTTTGACCTTGATTGCTGTATCTTGTGTTGAGCCCATTAGAGCCCACCATCCATGCTGCTGGCTCGGGCCATCCTCATTCCTCTCCATTCGAGCAGGATCCATATATGAGCCATTATGGCCAACCTGGAAAACGGTACAAAAATCGAGAGTCTGGATTTTGATGTATACAGCTTTGTCGAGGCGAATGGAGGGGCGCCTGTGAATGGGTCGTCGTTGTGGGAGCAAAGCACACTAGTACATATCCGGTACTTGATCACGAGGTTCTGTATCGAAGTACCTAGATTTTGGGAAGTCCGCACATTGCATACCTAGTAAGACCTTTCAATAACTCTTTCTATACACGACATTGGTTGGTGCTAACCAAGAAGACACACAGTTTTTCCGACAGTCTAAGCACAAGACGTAGCACGTGATCCAGCCACTGTTTCAACTCTATCCAGGAGCCCGAGAGGTTATGCTTCCGCTTCCCATCTATTTACATTGAGATATCGTAATTCAACCCTATCCGCTCATTGATGACTGCCGGAGTACAAAGTTCCAACCCTCTTTGCTTTTGATTGGTTCGCGGTACTGTAGGTCTCGACCATCAGGCCGCGCCGCTTGTGTTTCAGTCTCAATCTGCCAACTGCTGACGATCACTCACACTTACCGCTATCAGGTAGTCCGGACAGGTTGAGATGGCGGTTCGATGCTGTTGACTTGCAAGGACTGGCTACCATCAAACGACGTTTTGTGAAACCCAGTCCACGTCGTTCAGAGGTCTACCCATGGTTCCTAGGTAATCGAAGCTGATCTCACTGCCAGGTTTTTAGCCGCATTCCAGTCTGTGGCTCAGAAGTTATAAATGTACGCTCTTGCCATCAGTCTACATAAAGACACTCTCATGTCCGATCAATTTAAACAACCCATTTCATACCCCACATACCCGACTCAGGTCAACTTCTCAAATCATGGCAGGGACCAGAAAAACGCCAACCAGGAAAACGCCAGCCAAGACACCCACATCAAAAGTATCAAAGAAGAATGCACCGGCACCTCGTAAATATGCTCTGAGGGGTAGAGGAAAGAAAAAGGGAAATGGACCGACATCGTTCACCACTCTCACGTACGCCACCAACACAATCTCGCCCGACTTCATTGTTCGTGGTACAAATGATAAGGCTCTTTTCACTCTTACCTGCTACCGTGGGGAAGGAATGTGCCTTCTTGCAATGAATTGGAAGCAAGATACACCACCAAATTCCTTCGTCGGCTTCGCCATTGAGTACATGCAGCCCAACGGCACTCAGTTCTACGCTCTACCAAACCGCATAGCGTTTCCTGGAGAAAGCGGTCAAATCAATCCCAACACCCTTTCTAGCCGCTTGTCGCCATTTCAGAAGTTCCGTTGGACCCATTTCCCATCGAATGCTACCACCGTAGGCGACTTCACCTATCGTGTCACATCGGTGTTCATGGACGACAAAGGTGTCCTCAGTTATGGCGACTTTCAACAAGCTAGCATCCAACTAGAAGCTGAAACGTACCCTGGAGAGCTGAACATCTGCTTCACGCGTGGGTTCATCTCCTCACAGGCTTTCGTCGACCAGTTTGGTACCAACGGAGGAGTGGGAACCCTTCTCCCACCAAATGCAAACGCAGGCATAACTTTCAGCTCCACAGATCCGAAAGAAGAAGCGGCCCTCGAATGGATGGGCTTCGAAGCCAGGACTGCCATTCTCAAAACTCTGGATGCCGCCATTGCTGACTCAACGGCACAGGTCCGAGTATCTGCCTATGATTTCAATGACCCGGAGATTGTGTCTCGCCTCGAGCAGCTCAAAGGAAGACTAAAGATCATCATCGACGACTCTGGATCGCACAAACCAGCCACTGCAGCCGAAACCAAAGCTGCGGCCATGCTGACAAGCTCTGCTGGTGCAGAGAATGTTCAGCGCCAGCACATGGGCGACTTGCAACACAACAAGTCAATAGTTGTTGACGGTGATACGACCAAGATCGCCATCGGTGGATCAACCAATTTCTCCTGGCGTGGTCTATACGTCCAGAACAACAATGCAGTCATCCTCCAGGGTGAAAAAGCAGTCCAGGTCTTCAGCAATGCTTTTGACAATCTCTGGGGAAATCCCAACAAACCTGCCGGGTTCGACATTACGACCTCGGCGGACTGGAATGATCTTGGCTTCACCGATGTCGATGCTCAAGTCACGTTTTCACCTCACAGCACATCCAATGCCAAGCTACAAGAGATTGCAACCGATATCTCCAGCACCCAGTCCAGTCTGTTCTACTCTCTTGCATTTCTCTACGAAACCAAGGGCGTCATTCGAGACGCCATCACGAAAGTGACTGGCGAGGATGATATATTTGTCTACGGTCTCTCGGACAGGACAGTGGGTGGTTTAGACGTCCAGCTTCCGAATGGCAACGAACCTATAGCCTATCCCGCAGCATTAATGCAGGACGTCCCGCCGCCATTCAAACAAGAAGCGACTGGAGGCAGCGGCACTCGTTTGCACCACAAATTCATCGTTATCGATTTCAACAAACCGACCGCTCGAGTGTACACGGGCTCATACAACTTCTCCATCGCTGCTGATACCAAGAATGGGGAGAATCTGTTTGTGATCAGAGATCAGCGTGTCGCTACCAGCTTCATGGTGGAGGCCGTGGCTATGTTCGATCACTATACATTTCGTGATTCGGAAGCTAAAGCTACTGGGAATAAGCCTCTTGAGCTGCAAAAGCCGCCGGCAGAAGGATCGGGAGTTAAGCCTTGGTGGGACAAGTACTGGACTGATCCGCAGAAGGAACATGACCGCGAGCTGTTTGGGCAGTGAAATCTGGAGTTGTTTTGATACTAATATCACTGGTGTTAGACGAGGGGGGATGCCTTAGCCGTCCTCTGTGAATCGTGGCAGTCGAGTCAGGTTGAAGCTCGTGAGATCCAGCAGGCTCTAGGGTATGATCCAGAACTCATTGTATATATAGGGACCTAAACATCGAAATGTATATACGGAGCAGTACAACTTGAAATTCCCGGAACACTGGTAGAAAAGCACACTTGTAGCGTTCATGTGCCATGCTACTTTGTATGTGTCAAGAAGCCTATCACCAGCTATCAAACAAGTATTCAAGCCCCCATTCTCAGCCCTACCTTGGCACTTCCGCGGAGTTAGTGATACATCCAATGAGCATATCTCTCCACGGTAGCTTCATTGGGGTTAAAGAAAGATGCAGATAGGCTTCTTATGGCTTGAGATCTGGCCAAGCGTTGTGAGATACCATATTCTTGATTGGTGATAGCTGCCCGAAGGGCTGCATTGAACCACTAGCGATGCAGTCTCAATGTTGAGTTTGGAGATATGTCCACATATCATGTTGCTGACTATAGCTGGACGCGACTGTGTGTGTTTGATTGAAGATTTTGCGGAATCGACGTAAGCAAGGGTCATATATGGTCTGTAGTATAAGTGATATATGCTGAGGCCCAATGTACATGCCACGGCTGTGGGGTTTGTGGAGTATATTATATCTTTGCACACATTTCAAGGTAAGCAGACAAGATGAAAGGTATCATTGTTGAAAAGATTGGTGGTGAGTTCACTCTTTTGGACAGTCTCAGAACCGAAGCCAGGCCCAACACACATCCTTGTCAAATCACTCGTCACCGCCATCAATCCTATGTATGCCGCTCCTTCCAATAGTTAATACATTAGGCAGTGAAGGTTTCATCCAGAGCACAGGCATACTTGTAACCTCTTGGCCTATTGTTCTTGGCTGTGATGCCTCTGGAATCGTTGTTGAGGTTAGCAGTGACGTGAAGAAATTCAAATGCGGCGACGGTGTCTTTGGTTGCACTCGCCTTGGAGTTCCAGGCTACTCGACATTCCAAGAATATGGAAGTCCGAGCAAGGAACAACTGTGATTATCTGGGAGCTGATAGTATGAAGTTCCTTATGGAAGGAAATCTTGCCTTCAACAAACCCAAAGGCATTACAGTAGAAGCGGCCGCGACCATTGGAGTAGGGCTATTGACAGCTTGCTTGAGCTTGGTAGGTGGGACCAAGATCAAACTTGAACCTCATAGTGCTCCGAGCCCAGAAGAATGGATCATCATATTCGGTGCTTCAGGAAGCGTAGGACAATATACAGTCCAGGTCAGTGGAGTTCCAACACTTTCAGCTTCACAATAGCTTGTCAGATTACAAAAATGTGCGGCTACAAGGTCTCGGCTTCATGCTCGCCCTCATGTGATAAGGCATTTTACTCATCCATGTCTGATATACCTGATGCTGATCAAGGCCATAGTTCGTGAAGAACCTTGGAGCAGACGCAACATTCAGCTACAAGAAACCACTGAAAGAGCAACTTGCAGGGGTTTCAAGCATCACGAAAGGAAACTTTCCCGGTGCTTTGATGCAAGTGCTATGGCAAGTGAGACAGGTATGGAAGCACTCGCCTAATCTTCTCATGCTCAGGTCGAATACTTTGCTACCACGAACAATTGGTGAGTCCATGAATGATGCTCTCGAAATTTGTAACTGAATAAGATGCACAATGATCCCTGTAGATGCAAAGGAAGGCATCGAAGTATACTTGGCAAAGCTGGGTATGATTGATCGAAGTGGAACGAGCGAAATCGCCGAAGTCAATCGAGGTATGAAGCATTTCATACCCGAACTTGAGAAATATCTTGACGAAGGCTTGTTGAGGCCTATGGAGTATGAAATTGTGGGTGGTGTTGGAGTACAGGAGGTGCTGAAAGGTCTTGATGCTTTCAATGCTCCCGGAGGAGGCGAGAAGGAAGTTCTGGTCAGAATTGCTGCTGATTGAAAATTTAGTTTTACCTACTGAGTGTCATTGTCTGGCCAACAATCCAAGAAGCATTGAGTATGAATTATCCAGACCAATTTGATCCTTCAAATTTTGGTGAAAGTTCGGTGGCTAGTATCTCTGCTACTCGCTCTTCATTCGCCGTCTATGCTGCCATCTGTAAAGTACTCGAAATCTTTGGGTATGATCGCATCTTCTTTCCTTTTCGCGTCGTCATCCACGATAAGAAGCGGTGCTTGCTTCTCTGGTGTTATGTTGCTGATTGTAGCAGGCGGTAAAGACAGAAGTCCGCTTCGCACGTTCTTGGTCATGAACGCTGCCCATTCCCAAGGTCTTGCCCGGTCTCCGGGGAGAGAGTTGAAGTATTCCCAACCCATCACACCTCCAAATCCTGGATATCTTGTCTTCAATGTGATCAGAACTTCTTGCAGAATCTCGAAGGGGACCCAACCACTGCCATTTCCTGGATTCGTTACCATACCAATCACGATCTTGTCTGCCGGATATCCTCGAGCAACCATGAAGTCGAACCCGTCTGTTTTGGACAAGTCGCCCCATCCACAATAGAATTGCGTGTTGTACCAACCGATCTGTTTCCCTCTCATGACCTCCAATGCTTCGTAGCTGAACCCACTGAGATTATGCTCCGGTCTGTCAGACATCAATGCTGCTGCTACAGGCGCCAGAGTTATTATGAACTCTTCCCCAAAGTCGCTCTTCAGTCTATCAATAAGTCGTATTATGCCTGCCAATGTCATCGGTTCTTCCACGTCCAAGTCCAAGCCATCTAAACCTCGTTCGCGTATGAGATCTCGTAGAGGTGTGTAGTATGCTTCGAAAGTGATTTCGTCAAGGTCCAGTCTCGTGAAAGATCCTTTGGCAGCTCCGCCGAGCATACCTAAGACCTTGATGCCAGCGGCCTGGAGCACTCGGAGTTCGGCCCATAGGGAGACATATCGCGGGTCGGAGGGGGCATGATCGTTCTGCACATCTGTGAGCCGTCATGCTGTCCATAGACTGTGATACTCACGAGATTTATATTCCCTGGTGGGTCCATTAGATGGATCGCAGCCAGGTTGACATGTGTTACCGCAATGTCAGGCTGGGTAATGATTGGGAGAATGGAGCAGGGAGTGCCATCTGGATTATGCTGGGTCTGATAGTAAATGACAATGCGCGGAGTGGTAGGGGGAGGTATTGGCGGCATTGGGGTGGTTCTGTAAGTTTATGTACAAAGTTGAGGTTAATGATGGTGGGGCAGAACGCGACTCAGATTGACGTGAGGTTCGACCGACCGAGCTTTGTGAGTCGGGTCAGTGACCCTGCGACACTTTCAAGGACGAAAACACACATCGCCAGTCATATGGAGCAGTTGGAGTCTGACATCCAGCCAAGCGACTCAGTGATGTGGAAATTGGTTGTGTTTGAGGTTTAACTGTCGTCATGAGAGACACGAGGTTTTTCGAGCCGACCTCCCCTCGAGCTCCCTTCTCGTCCCTCATCAACCGTGTGTTAATCATAACATGCGTATCGCTGGATCAAAGTTTCTAATATGTGCTTTATTCTCGGATTGAGAGAGTTTTATATTCTAGTACACCATGCATGCCGTCATCGAATGCAACTTATTAACCATTGATGCACAGAGCAGTAAGATCTCGATGCACCAGCTAAGTGACCTGGTGCTTGAGAGGATGAATCACAGATACAACAGAAACCGGAACGAGCAAAGTAGTTCTCTCGATCCTACTGTCCACTGGTTTGATGACAGCAAAGTACATGTGCGCCTTCAGGCGTAACTCCAGCCTCGCAACATCTTGAGCATCTTTCGACCCTTTGTCACCTCTAGGACGTTACTTGCATGCCTCCTGGGAGTTGTGGTAGCCCTGTATCACTGTCAACTATCATCATTGATATTGAGAAGCAACTCACAAGTATCAATGTCTTCTTGGATGTACTGATTCTTGACGCATTCATTTCCTTGAGCAATGGTCTGCGTCTTCAGCTGAGCGCAGTTGATATTGCAGTTCGCATTCATCGCATTCTGCAGAGAGTCTCCCTTCCACCCGAAGACATAATCTCCATGCGTCCCATAACCAGTACTTGTTTCGTTAGCACATCTCTTTGCTTGTTCAAAAGCAGCTTACGCATCGCCTTGGCTCCAAACAAAGGGTTGAGACCCATCTTCAGGCCAGAGGGATTTGTCGTTGAACTTGGTGGTATCCCATACAGTCTCATAGAACAGCTGAGGAATCTGTACTGGATGGGTTGATGGACAAGGTCCATTGTTCTCGAAAGTACCACTGCTTGGATATGCGACATGGCTCATGTGATCCTCGCTGTCGAGGTTGACTCCATTCCAGCAAGTTGGGAATCTGATGTTTGCCATAATGCCTGCTGGGCAAGACTTTGTTGGGAACGATGTCGTTTCTCCAGTTCGAGTGTTGGCATTTTGTAGACAGGTGTAAGTTAGTTGCCGGAACTGGGAAACTTGGGAAGCATTTCGTGCCATGGCATCTCCGATCAGCATACGGAAGCCCTATGCTCAGTCAGTCTTCTCAAGGGATGTGGCTTCCAAGACTGACTTACTTGCTTGAATGCCTGAACTTTTCCCGTCGACTGAGGCGAGTAATACACTGTCATACCACCGCCATTCGCTGTCTCAAATCCCACATTGCCTTTCTGGGGCACACGCTTGAAGGTACCGTTTCGAGCACGGAAGTACATCACGGCCGTCCAGTAATTTGAAAAGTCCTCGCTGAAAGTACAAGTTGTACATGTCGCAATTTGCGAAATGTTATTCGCTGGATCCATCGAGACATTGAAAGAATTCTTGACTCTATTAGAGGTTTTTGCAAGATATATGCTGGAGAACTTACTCCTCCGATGATTTGATGCAGATGCGGAGACTCAGTTACACCTGGATTCACCAGACTATCGGGAGAGAATCAGCAAAGTATCGGGATGAATTATTTCCGACTTACGGATCCAGGCGTTCAGTCACCAGCTGTGAACAAGAGAAACGGAGAAGAGCATTTGCATTACAAGCAAGTAGCACGAGACTGAATGTACTCCATCGCATTTTGAAACTGGTCATTGTGTTGATGTCTGAGTCATGAAATCAAGAAGCGATGAATATTTGCACGCATCTGTACAGACTAGATGTTCCGGTTCTTAACATCGCGTTCGAGCGTAGGTGGGTGGTTCTCAATATCCCTTCTCTATGGATAAACACCCAAGTCCACAGAACCAAATATAGCAAGCACCAGTGCAAGGATTCAAAGGCTTCTTTACATTCAATATTATATTGATCCTCACAAGTGCCGAACAACCTTTGAACCGTGCAATATAAATCTTCAACTAGGTTCTCCAAAGAAGCACCAGAATGTGGGTCAGACGATAACATCAGGCCTCCGGTATATCGCTATCAAACAAGGAACCAAGAAAGGCGTCCCACCAACAACGTCAAGAATGGGAAGAGGTGTTGGATATATATTGCTACATAATGTACTCAAATGAAAAACACCAGAACGAGCCACTCATGTCATCTTGCATTGCCGAAAATGTTCTTGAGACGGGCGAAGCTTGCCGATGGAATTTTGCGGGGAGCTCGTGGTACCCTTGACAGATGGCTGAATATGACAATGACGGGTGCTCCCAGCCCCACATACAATGGTGGTAAGATCTCCATCTCATGGCCGGTCCCATGTATAGCTGTTCTGGAAGCCATTTGCTGATTTAGTCGATTCCGCGTTGGGGGGGAGGGGGGGGTCATTCTCGCCTCCAGGTGTCTCAGAAACGCTCTTCATGGAATCCGTAATCGGCTGCAGAATGCCAGTGTACAATGACCTTCGTTGGATAAAGATGAAGAAACAGGAAGCAGAAAACATTGCGTTCCTAATGCTATCAACCCGGACTTCTCAGCAAGTAGATTCCCCAATCACGTGCAAGATATCTATTACGATAGGAATGACTTGAAGCTTTTAGTCCTCAAATGAAGTCAATGCATAAATTACTTAAATTTTAATAGAGAAGGGGGAAAGCTCACATTTATATAAATCCTTGAACAGAGTCCAAGTACCTTCGACGCCGGAATTGGTTTCGGGCTTCCCTTCACAGTCACGACATATAAACGCAGCTGGGGTGGCCACGCAAAGAATCTTGCATCACTCCCACTTTGGCTCTCGAGACTCTTTCTGGAAGCGGTGTCCAAATGCATACTCTCCTCCGTCCCTGACCGAATATCATGAAGAAATGTCACGTTACGTCGGTGGCCTTGGCCAATGAAATATATTGCCGACGACACGCTTTCGAACTTCTTGTTAATCTTAACACCACGCTTGAGACAAGATCTACGAACGTACCTATGATGAAGGAGGTACTTAAGAGTACATGCCTTCCGTCTCAAGATGCCAGTCATCCTAACCATCAATATCATGATCCTGAGCGGATTGATATCGCGATGGCTGATCGCGTTCCCTCTCTTCGCGCCGCGGGAGGCCGAGCCTCAACCACCGCTCCGTCTTGATGCCAACAATGAGTTTCATATCGCTATATTCTCAGACTTGCACTATGGTGAGGAGCAAGATGGATGGGGAATCGATCAGGATGTTAACTCGACGCGTGTCATGAACAATATCCTCAATTCCGAAAAGCCAGACTTTGTGGTCCTCAGTACCTATATTTGCCCTCATAACGCTATACAACATGACTAACGTTTCTTAGATGGCGATCTAATTACTGGAGAGAACACCTTTCTGACCAATTCGACGAAATATTTGGACGTCGTTGTTGCCCCGCTGATTGAGCACAATGTCACCTGGGCCAGTACGTACGGAAACCACGATTCACAGTACAATCTCTCCCGAGAAGCTCTCTATGAAGAGGAAGCCAAATACGCTCAATCATACACTAAGCACTCTCCAGCTGGAGTATCAGCCATCACCAACTACTATCTTGAACTCTTTCCTCACGAAGAAGAGGGCAGCGCATGTCCGCTAGCAATCCTGTGGTTCTTCGACTCTCAAGGCGGAGCACCATTCCAGGCAGCTGCTGACTCAGAAGTGATTCCTAACTGGGTTGAGCCTTCTATTGCCGACTGGTTCGTCCAAGAACAAGCTGCACTCAAAACCAAGTATGGCAAAGATCTACCATCATTGGCATTCGTGCACATCCCACCAACAGCTTTCATTAAGGTGCAGAACAGCTTGCTCCCCAATTATGGAGAAGAATCTGTACGCTTCCCAGGTCTAAATGATGATGTACCCCTCGCCTATGAAGGTGATGGTTGGCAAGATGTGCCTTTCATGCAAGCACTTGTCGATACTCCTGGTCTCCATTCCGTGTACTCTGGTCATGATCACGGCGATGCTTGGTGCGGAAATTGGCCCACGGGAGCGAACGACACGAAGGGCGTAAGCTCACCTCACATCTGTTTCTGCAAGCACACAGGATATGGAGGGTATGGCAGCTGGAATAGAGGAAGCAGGAACATACGAATATCATTCACGGAAAATGGAAGCATGGAGGTCAATACATGGGTCAGAATGGAGAATGGAGAGGTAGTGCAAAGCGTGAGCTTGAACTCGACATATGGGATTGACGTCTACCCATTGGAAGATGGGGAGAACTACAGTGTCCAGAGTCCGTAATGCTCAGCTATCAAAGGATCAGAAAGGACCCCATCTCTTATCTTTCTCGAAATCCGCTATCTTGGTAACAACTTCTTGATTAAGAAGTCGTTCTCGACATCTACTATAACTCATGCTGGTACGTTTCAGAGCCTGCGTATGACATCTTCATTTCTTGAGTAAGCTGAGATAGCTTGGGCATACAACAAGGTCTGGAAAGGATATGGATTCTCTAGATCGCAAGCTACTCGAGGAAGCATCAGACAACTGGTGTTGTACTATCTCGCCGATATTTACTCTCGTATCTCATTAGAGCTCCATACTTGACAATGTCATCTGTCCAATATCAGATACCCAAAAATATTGCTGGATTCTCCATACTTTTCTCAAGTGATTTTCTGTACGATATCACGTGTTTTAACCCCGCTGCTGCCTAGAATGCTGCCCGACTATCATATAACCTAGGGGAAGGTAACCCTTCTATGTTGCAGCTGATTACGTTGTGTTTTTCAATCTCTTCTGACATTACACACATCGCAAAGCATCCGACAATGGAAACTCCACAACATCTATCCCTTCAAAGGGAGGAAAAGAAGCCACGCTCTTGCGAGACATTCCCACTTGAGATCAAGCTCGAAATTCTCCACCATACCCTCACCTGCTCTGAGCCTCTTGCTTTCTGTCCACTTCCTCTCAGCTCGGCAGAAGCAAAGGCCAAAGTACAGAAATTTCCTGCATCGTTCTATCGCAGGAACAGGCTTTCATCCAATCTCCGTCTCGCTCTCCTAAATCGATGCAAGCACGACGAGCCTATCGCGAAGTCTCTGATGGAGACTTACAGTGCTCTGTGCTTAGTGTCGAAGGATACGAGAGTCCATGCAAGAGCTATCATGTTTGGAGAGAATAGATGGGTGTTGCATGTGACTCACTCCTTCGATGCCATCTCGTGGGTTGCTAAACATTGGGGGGTCGCAGCATTTGGAATGATGCGCGAGGTCAGAATAGAAGCACAAGTTATGGAACAACGTTGTTTCGATTCGCTTCAGCTATTTACACATTCTGTGCAATCTCGAGGCAATTTGAGGAGTCTTCAAGTTCAGTGGATTGACCGGAGTCGTAACCTACAAGTTGCGATGCAACCTAAATCTAGATCTTGGCATTTTCATCCCACATTAAGAGATCATGGTTTAGAACGAAACTCTGAGGGTAGGAGAGGACTTATAATTCCTCCTGGGGAGGAAGATAATTATGATGACGATGACAGAGGGACGAAATATGAGGGCGAGGACTCTGAACCTGAGCACTGGAAATCGGAGGAAGTTGTGTTGGCACCCTTAGGTGAGCTGAGAGGGTTACAGAGCGTTAGGATCGAGGGGACCGTGACGGAGAAGTGGGCAAGATGGTTGGAAGCTTCGCTTATAGCTGATGGAAGGAACTTGGTGGAGGGATTTGAATTCACACTTGAGGCTCGGGATGCTTTGACACGATTGAAGAGGGAGGCAGACGAGAGTGTGACAAGTTGATGTCATTTTGCCTCGTCATCTCGTTGTTGCTAGCCTACAAACATCAAACTTATCCATCCCGATGCACTTCGGCTTCAAGTCCAAACTCTCATAAAGTCAGCTCTCGCCCCTTGCAATGTCCAAGTAGCAATTCTTTGCTTGTTACCGTACTTCACAGCTTCTGGCATCTTCCCGCTGTTCAAGTCCTCCTTCCAAGCGTCCCAGCTATGGCTCAGGCTTTGATCCCGGTAACGACCCCCCATTGTACTAGGAACGATCTCCGCGGTCCATTGAATCCAAAGCTCCCTATCGACACCGAAGTCTTTGCTATATTCACTTTCCTGCCCTCGAAACGTCAACTCCCCCTTGATAGCAAATAAGTCAAGTTTGATCTTCATTTCGAGCGCGTCGTCCCAAGAATCCCAGCCTCCTACTTGCTGACCCATTCGGACCCTTCCTTCGAACTCGCCAAGGTACATCCCTATGAGGAAAATTCGCATATTGAGGCTGGCTCCGGAACTGTCGTCCAAGACATACCCATGAATGATGAGGGGCCCAGAGCAGTAGTCTATGACTTTACTCGACTGGTATGGATTGTTGAGGGTCGCAGAGATGATCAGCGGTTGTTGGGTGACCCAGTAATTTCCTCCACTTTCAAGAAGCTTGAACTCAGCTCCTGTTGGGGTAAGTCAGCAGTGTTTCCATATCAGATGAAGTGTTATTCTCACCTGCGATGGTTTGAGATGGGATTTTAAGATCCTCAGGAGGTGTGTCGCTGCTTGAGGATGAAGCCATCGTTGGAGAATACTTGAAGCTGCTCCCCGACTATGATGAAGTGGACGAGAAGATGAAATGCCATAGTTCTTCCTTTCAAAGCTCTGCTCTGTGGGCTGGCAAAGGAACATTGTCGCCTGTGGGTACCAGAGAGAGCCAAAGGAGCTTTAAGGGGAAGGTTTCAACGGCTTTCTCTTCACATTGTCCATTCCGTACCTTCTTTGTTTAATTAAGCATACGTGCATAACAACGAAAATCCCACGCACGCCTCTTTTCTCGTTTACATGTTAACCTCTTCCCAAAGTTTTTGATGCAGGTCACCTAACCGAACTTTGAGGCATGCTACAGGCTTTGAGCAATTATCGCGACCTTTGAGACCTGAGTGTGGGATTATATTGCAAGTTGCTCAATATTGGGACCAGCTTTGCCACATTCATGTCTATCCAAGATTTCTGATCAATGTCTTTCCTCAACGTAGATATTCCAACTCGAATCAATTTTCCAATGCTTGCCCAACAACCATGCGAGTCCATAGCTACACTCCCCTACCACTCCCCAACAAAAAGTCAAACAAGTTTTTGCATCTTCCCATTATCACGATACCTCGTCGCAACAGCCTCAACATCAACCCACCAATCCACCCAAATCTGCTCCACCACCTTCCCCTCCAAATCCCTCTCCTCTTTAATTTCAAACCCCAACACCCCCTTCATAGCAACCAAATCCAGCCCAACCTTAAACCCATCCAAATCAGCAACTTTCTTCACGCGTACCGCTCCTAGGAATATGCCGAAGAGTTGGATCCTGATTTCCACGATAGTGTTTTCTTGACATTCGCCGCGGAGAGATATGGGGCCGTTTGCGTATGTGATTGTCCAGCCGGGGAGACCGCTTGGGGAGTCTCGGTTTTGGAGGAGGGTGGGGTGGGGGACTTGGGGGATGGTGAAGGATGTGTTTGTGATGTTTTGATGGATGATGTGGGCTCCTGTTGGAGATGTTAGCTATATGAGAGGTTAACATGATACATGAGGGGAGCTTTACCATAGAATGGGGGTGTTTTTGGTTGGAGCATTTGGCCTGTGGGATTTGAGGCTGACATCCTGTTTGAGAGGATAGTTGAATAGGTTGTGATGTTGAAGATTTTGGCGAGAAGAATTAAAAGTGATAAACTTTCATTTTCAGAGTTAGGCAAGACTGCCTTTCATGATATCTCAAAACACGGTGATGCCTGTTGCTAGAGCCATCTTTATTCTTCTAAGACAATCTGCATACTCCTTTGACATCCATGCGAAATCATACAGGTAACAAAGATAGGTCATGTGCATTGCCATGTAGATACTCTTATACCCTACTTCTCTTGCAGAATTTCTGCATATTCCAGTGTTTTGTATGAAGCATGATGCAACATCTTTGACTGAATATGGACGTACAGGACAAATCCTGATACACATTCCATCTAATGGAGGTAACAAGCAGAGAATAAAATGACCCAAGGCTACAGTAGGGATGCCAGGGATATTATTAATTGCTTCTCAGCAACAAATGCCTGTTGTAAGCCCCAAGCTTTGAAGATATGCCTATGGGTCTCATATTGTACGGTCATGCAGCACTGGAAGTAAAGGGACAACGGAAGTTGAAATTGGTAGACTTGGTCGCTCCATTCTGAGGGTGTTTTGGTAAGTTAAATTACCCCGCACTTGAATACCCCGCTCCTCACCAAAACGCCGATGCATTTTCTCAGGCCAAGGATCTTGGTGGTTGTAACTGTGGAGCGCAGAAACTTGAACATCGAAGCATAAGGTCGGATAGGTGTCTCGCTAAGGCCAGGGGCTCGCTTGTCGCTTCAAGACCATCGGAGTGGCAAAGTGGTCTAAAAACATTTGTTGTGCTAGATGCTGTGTCCACTACAAAAGAAGTAGGGACTCTTTCTGTTACAGATACAGACATTGACATCTCTTCCCTCAATAATAAGCCAACCTCACAAAGATAAGCTATTCCTAACCTCCTCGATGAACCAACACCATGCCCGTCTCCACACTACATGATAGCCTTTCCACCTCACCATATGCATCCTCAAGCACCCTTTCCATTCCAAAAACCACCAACTTAACCACCTCACCAGGTACAAAGCCATCATACAAAACAACACTCCTCCAACCCACCCACACCTCACTCCCATTCCCATTCCTAACCACAACCACCAAATCCCCCTTCACAGCGAAAAGGTCCGTCCCCACAATCCACTCGTTCCCAACATTACCCTTATTTACACATGCCAAGGGAAAAAAAGTAGATTTGCATATCTAGAACCGCAGAGTTTTGTTTCGTAGAACCGGTAATGATTAAAGAGCCAGAGGAGTAGTTGAAATGGAGGGTGTTTTAGAAGGGGGTCTGAGGACCAGGTTTTGATTTGGGATCAGTCTTGGCGGGTTATGGAGATGGTGGTGGATGTTGATTCTTTGAGGTGGTTGTTTGTTGGGCATATGGTGGCGATTGTTGGAATGTTAGACACTATTTTGGGTGTTGGGAATTGGGGTCCATACCGGAGATAACTTCTGATGCTCCGGCGGACATGATTTCCTTGTTATTAGGCAACGAGATAGACAATTTAGGTGTTGATGATCTATTTCTGGGATACTGAGGATGAGGGTTCTTTTGATCATGAACGCCCACAGCGAGTATGTTTTGACTTTTTGTTGTCGCACAGGACCGCACCAGAAAGAGTGTCTGTGAAAAGCACCTAGATCCGAGTTCTCCTTCAATCTTCGTTGTAGTTGCGAGCTAACAGTTGATGCTCAAAGAAAGAAAGACTACCAAAGATAATAATGCAAAGTGTTTGATTGTGTGAAAAGGTTTTACATGCTACATGACTGGGACAATGGAAAAGTAGAAGCAGCTAGCCGTCAGCCTCCACATCTACGCTTGTACAAACTTGTAGGCCCTAAGCGATTGAGATCGAGGATATTGACAATCCGTACAAACAAACAGCGTTACCAGGTGTCAAACTCTGCATTGTCCCGGCACCATGGTACACAAGGTGAATAAGTGGTTGTTGCTTCATCTATCTTCTTCCCATCAGATGCAAGCCATGCCCTGATAATGAAACCCACAATTTGGGATACCACTTGGTGAGTATGACGAAGTCGCTCCTCGGCCCTGAACTCTCTCACTTGTGAACCAAGCTCGGCTCGTGCCGAAAGGCTCCTTGATGGTGTCCTCGGAGGATATATAGCATAAACTTCTGTGTAAATGCTGTTGGAATATGACAGAGCGTTTTCCAGGCGACCGATTCTGGATACATCTTCTCAGCATGTTGAGTCTCTTATAGATGTCATGAATGCAGTCTGTATCCTTGGGGATCAACATGTCCGTGTTGGAGCGACCAATGTTAGTATCTAGTACATTAACTCAGCGGTATACTGATATCCTCATGGCTATCATCGAATTCATGTGGAATAGCTTGCGCGTCATCTGCGTCAATGGTAGCTGCAAAGACTTGTACCTTCCCAACATCTTCTGGGTCGCATCCAAGTGTTCCGCCTGCTCGTAGATGTCAAAGTCAACCACCTCGGCATGGAAGCTGTGCCCCAGAGTAACATTGGCCAATTTCCCAAAAGATGACGGGAGCACTTACAGACTTGGAGGTTGGGGATTCCTCGACATCGATAGCGCTTCTACTAGAGATCCATGGTAAAAGAGCGAGGCTACTCTAACTTGTGAGTTCTCAGCTTCCAAGCTTCAGCGCGTGCTGTTCATGAAGATGATTTGTTTCTCGTGGACGGTATCTTCTTGTATCCATTTTCGTTATCATAAGTCCGACATGCCATGAAATAAAGGACCCTTGGGAGTATCAGGAGGGTTTGGCACCTCGTGCTTCAGATTTCTGGACCAGATCTCAGGCCAAAGCACCCGTAAATAGAGCAGTTGGGATGTACAGCCTTTACTTCACAATAGCGGAATCAAGACAAGTGCAAAGAAAAGAGAAGAAAGAGAGAAGATCGAAGAGGCTAAGTGTTTAGAGCCTCTCATGCCATATGTTGCACGACCCATTTCAGTAATTATTTTTCATACAAAAGTCAAACTCGATTCTTGTAACACGTCCGAATGGAGCCCAGGGTTAGTGTTGCCAGCCCGACTTCTGAGGATCGACAATGCAAGCTGTACTGTATGTGATCCATGGTCCAGCGTCCTGCAGAGACAGCTTCTACCCTTGGACTTGCAGCTCATTTATAACAGGCCTCAGGATTTGCACAAGGTGCTAAACCCACCTATTGTCCCGACGCGTTCGAGATGTACTGGTGGGCGGCGACCAGAACGTATCACCGTATCATCTTCAATTGATGGCGAATCCGCGACTCTTCCTATTTGGAACCTTGAGCGCGAGAACAAGCACGAGGACACAGTAGTCTGGACAGATCTGGGTACACACATGTAGCGCTGTGCGTTACTACAGTTTTGGCAGTTCGCAAAGAGATGAATGCGGCGCAGTACTGTATGCACCTGTCTAGCCTGTGTCGAGAATGACCGGGATGGTGGATACTGGAGATTTGGTGATAATCGTTAAAGGCAAGGATGGATGGTTCCGTCACCCAGTAGCCAATGTTCTTGAGGGAGGAGATAAGCTTCCTTGTCGGAGAAGCTTATGTACCAATCATGAGGCTGGGCAGGCTGAATAAGCTCGCTAAACTACCATGTCTCTGTAATGCCCCGACCCCATCCCGGTTAATCTTGTAACTTCTTTGGGAAAGTCCGTGTAAGAGTCCAGATTTGTACAGCACCATCTTTACCTCACATTAGGACATTACCAGTATATCGGATTATGGCCGTGAGTCCAGGCTCTCGCAACGACGTTTGGGATCTCGGAAAACAACCCAATGCTTACCTCTACATGAGCGTACCGTTAGGTAACTTAAGCCTTTCCAAGAAGGTGCCAAGCCTGACCTTGCATAGCGCCAGCGGCGGATTACTGTAGTTACTAGCTTGTGCAAATCCCCAGGATTGAGGGGCCAATCAAATTGACCAAGAGTACTTATGAGACTCTTTGAGTGCCACAGCGAGAAACCAAGAATAATCAGGGGGAATACTGTAATTTGATTCCTTTCTCCTTATCATGGCAGGTAGGTAAAAGAGCATCGAATTGCCAATGTCCATTGTTCCAGCCAATCTGACTCTGAGGAATCTTGAGACGTTCATCAATAATCAACCGTGCTCCAACGTCCGGGAGGCGCTATTTTCCCAAACACGGGAGCCACACGGCCCACCGAATGACCGTGTCCTAAATCCATCCTCACACCTTCCTAATCGAGCTCTGTTTTTGAGTATCAGTCTTGGCATTCCTTAGCGATATACTGTGGCTTGATCAGTATTTACCCAGCTTCCCTTTCTGATACGAGTCTTTATCTCTATCTGACATACGCCGCACGAGTGCGCTTGGCATGAAGGAGGATCGAATCATGGCTCTGGGGACACGGTCCTTCGATATGGAAATATCCCAACGTCTGTTGCATCTCGTGGATCCGTACGTTCATTGGTGCACAAACTCGGTCATTCGGCACGGCTAAGTACAGTATGCTGGCCATGCAGCTGCTCGAGTATATCATGCTTTGGCTCCCTGTTTCTTTTTCTCTCCTCTGCTCATCCATCTGCGAATATGTCGAATCTTGCGAACCTCGCCCTTGATGGCGGTGACCCGCGCATGGGGGAGAAGGACAACCCAAACCAATACGCTCTCGATCATGGCCACGAAGCTGGACTGCGCAATGGTTTCACGATCGAGGCCGCCCAGGTGCACAACGACCCGAACATTCTTTTCGAGGAATATCTTCACTACGCGGAGATCACCCGCGCTGAAGAGCGCGCATATGAGGGTAATAACATCCAGCGGAAGGAACCCTTTTCTCTGGGCGGGGTCATCAAGAATCGATTCTCGAAGGGTCACAAGCACGAAATCAATGCTTCAGTGGAAGGAAACCAGATTGTCACAACTCACAATGATTGGTAAGTTACACTTGTATCCAAAAATGCTAATTTTGTATACCTAGGGGTCATCGTGACATTATTCGAGGCAGTGCTAACATTTCGTTCTACATAGGTCTACTGTGACTGATTTGGAATGGAGACAAGCATCACGTGCTACCAGAACCGCGTCCTGGGGATCCATCTTCTTTTTGATCACAACTGATATTCTCGGTCCTTCTGGCGCTCCGTGAGTTTCTCAACTTTCGTCAAACACATCATGATCTAACCATTACTCAAGATGGGCTTTCTCGAACACCGGATATGGGCCTGGTGTTGCTCTATACACCACTTTTGGTCTCATGGCTGCAATCTCTGGATGGTATGTCTGGGGAGTTTACATGCAGAGTAAGTGATACCTCAGTTACCTCAACATCAAGATCTATTCCGAGTGACGCGATATGCTTTCCATCCCCAACCCTATCGCTATCAGCGGCACTCTTTCCAATCCTCCAGTCTATTCAAAAAGGATTACTGCTGACACTATGACCTGACCCACAGCGGATTCCGATCGTTATCCCCTCCGCGATTTTGGTCAGGCCTTTTTCCGTGTCTTTGGCCCAGCTATGCGACACCTAATCAACGTTTTGCAGTCTCTTCAGATGCTTATGCTGGTGGCCGTGCTTATTCTCAGTGAAGGAGGCAAAGCTTCACAAGTGTCGATTGGCAAAGACGGAGAAAATGGCAACGGACTCTGCTTCGTCATCTGTCTTCTTATCATCGCCCTCCTGGGTATGGTACTCGGACAGATCCGAACTCTTCAGCGTTTTGGATGGCTCGCCAACTTTTCCGTCTTGACCACCGTCCTTGTTTCGTTCATAGCAATAGGTGTTGCTGCCAACTCCGAACCCAATTATGCGGCTATGTTCAGCTCCTTCGGCGCCACCACAGCCGTCCCTTTCGGTGAAGTTAACTTCCCCGACGGCACAGTCGACAGCCACATTCCAGTCAGGACATTTGCGGGGACACCTCCTTATGGATATGCTTCTGGTGGTGTAGGCTTCCTCGGCTCTTTCCAGGGTATCAATAGTATCATCTACGCCTATGGTGGAGCCATGCTTTTCTTCAATCTCCTCGCTGAGATGCGTAACCCATGGGATTTCTGGAAGGGAATGCTTGTTGCGGATGTTTTCATCTACCTTGTTTACATGTTCTTTGGTATCTTCCAATACTCTTACCAAGGTCAATACACATTCAGTTCGGCCATTCAAAGTACCACCCCTTTCAACTACCGAACCGCTGGTAATATTTTGGCCATCATGGGTAAGTCACAGTCACCACCGTCAGATATTGGTTGAAACTAACGCTGCGAATAGGTGGACTTATTGCTGCTGCCTTGTACGGTAACATTGGCATCAAAGTCATCTACAACAATGTGCTCATGGAACTTTTCCGTAAGCCTCCTATACTTCTCGATTTCGACGTCACAGATTCTAACAAAATTGCGCAGACTTCCCTCCCTTGACATCCAAGCGCGGCAAGATCATGTGGGTCTTCGTAGTCCCCGTCTACTGGGCCGTCGCCTACATAATCGCCACCGCCGTCCCCAACATCGGCGACATCTCCAGTCTAGTCGGCGCCTTCTGCATCGGCAATTTCACATACACCTTCCCCGCTCTCCTCAAGCTCGGTTTCGATATCAAGAAGAACGCCATGCTCCCAGAAGAACATTTCGACACCGTGACGAAGACGTATACCCGTGTGGACAGCGGGATGAAGCGGTGGATTAGAGGGTATATGAAGAGTTTCTGGATGTCCACGTTTAATTTTATATACTTTCTGGGATCGCTGGTGGTGTGTGCTCTTGGGTGTTATGCTGCTATTGAGGCGTTGATTAGTGCGTTTGGAGATGGGGGGACTACGGCGACGCATTTCAGTTGTACGTCTCCTTTTGCGGCATGAGTTGTATGGCTGGTGCTTGGGGTAAGAATGGGGTGGGGGAGAGTGGTTGGAAGGAGGGGTGTCATGGTGGCTTGTAAACTGTATTGTCAAGATATATAGATAGGCTGACTATGTACGCTCATTGACGATTACCTAATCTTACTTTCTCAGCCTTTCGAAAATTGCCTACATGAACGCCATTTTTGAATCATTGGCTATAGTCAGGCACATTGTGAAGTTGTCGAGTCCCAAATCCTTTTCACACTTTGGAGAAGCGAGGCCTGTCATACCTGCCATACGTCATCAGCGATTCAGCGACTAAATGCAAGCCTCTCTATTCGCGCAACCTCGCGACCGACCGCTTCCAAGGTACACCGCGACTAGAAAAACTCCTCTAGATTTGAGGGTTTACAAAGTAATACTCGTTTCACCTCGACACCTCTCTCCGCAGCATCTGACCATGCCTGCTCGAATATTGCGACTTGGGTATCGGTAGATGATGATGTAAATTAGTCAACCGTGGTGTCCATATCCGTAGGTGTTTGTATGAATTTGATCCCAGCATACGCGCAGAGGTCTTGGATTCATGGTTGAATATACTTAGGTAAATAGGGTCAAATCGCTATTTCGCCGTCACAGATACCAGAGGCGATCACGGTAAGAGCTGAGGTTACGATGTTGATGATAATGTTTGGATCTTGAATTCATATTGATAGACACAGAGAAATATCCGTTGAAATTGTACTCCAGTGCGGAATGGAGTTCTGAATGATACTTTAGTGTGACTGGAGCTTGTTGGAGGAGACGCAATCTGGTTGTCCCATCATGTCTCTATTATTAAGTGCTATGAAATGTCAGTAAATCTACCTACTAATAATAAGTTGACTGCTGTAATTTCCTTGCATTTGTAGCTATTTGAGACAGTGTCTTTTACTCTGGCTCAAGTCTAAATCGTCGGATTTCGTCTGCATATAATCTTTCTAAAAACAATGCATTATGGTCCAGAGACGTTAATCAAGCTCTGCGTGCATCGTTATTTATCATAATTTTTATTACCATCCAAAGCATGCTCTCAATTCATTTCCCTCGAACCATTCAAACTAAGTAACCCCGCGCTTCGAGTAGACTAAGTCCATCGCAACGTACAAGGAGAGATTGAGATAGTAGTTAAATGAAGGAAGGAAGTATCTTTGTTCTAGCCAGATATTGAGAATTGTATACTGGTTGTATTGATTAGTATCTAGATTCTACTTGAGTATCGTTGTCATCCTCAGCAACAAAGGAAGTTCAAATTATACAGGTCGTAGATAGAGCTACAATGTAAGTAACGCACACGATTACTTCGGGCTATGATCGCTGCTGAATTTCAGCGCCGTACACTGACATCACGGATCTGATTAATCATCGTTACAGGTTCGAACATTTAACTTAGTGAGATGTTGTCCTTGTTTACAGAAGTCAATGCCTGTGCAAAAAAGCAGAAATCTTTGAGATCATAAAGTCTTTTCGGTTGATAATGAAAGGAGACTAGAAATTAGAGTACCAACAGGTGCTAGGACGTACTAATCCCTCCTTTTCTCTCGCTAAGGAGGTACCTCGCTTCGCTTGTCGGATTTGAGTACTAACAAACTACAATTACGTTCAAAATTCGAAAGCCGAAGGTAATTTACTAGAAAGTTTAGACAGAGTAACTGTCGGTTGACTAGGGGCTTTATTTATATACAAGGAGGCACAGAACACTATAATAGAAGTGGTCTATTATCCTGTTGTATTGTGTCTAAAGATCTAGGTTCTAAGGGTCGTCGGCGAGTTCATCGAAATCCGCAAATTCTATAGACGCCGTGATGGCAGAGAGAGACCCGAACACTTCATCAACGATATTAAATTATTATTTGTACGAGTTAATGCACCGAGCTTAAGTAAGGAGGACAAGACAGAATACTATCTCTCGCTATTCCGGAACCATCTCTGCGACCCAGAGGATAGGTCGGGCGCGCAATCGTAGTATGATGACCTATCGGTGGAAATGTAGGATGATTGGGATGATCTCACAAAGAGATTCCAAGAGGAGTTTAAATTGGACTTAGACAACCAAATCGCCAGGACGGCAGACCTACCGAGTGAGATCGCAGCATTTGCTCTTTCACGACCTGAATAATGCTTGGTAAACTACATGCCGTATAGTCCGTCTCCGTCTCCGTCTAGGAATACTGACTGAAAATCGCTGAGTAAGAAGTAACTTTGCAGAACAGCTATTGGAGCTATTGGTTTTGTGACATCTGTTAGGTACTTGCCCCAAGTCCGGACTGCGTAGTACCTTCGTCTGGAACATTGGCGTACCTGCTGCCTCGGCATAGAAGCCACTTCTGTGATGACAGTGAGAAATTGCGCTATTCAACTTGGCTTGGTTTGAGGGGTCCTGGAGGGGGGCGGTGTAGCCAACGAATATGCAACTCAGGATTTGCTGGTGCTCAGCCACCCAACTCCAGTACGGCTTCTTTGGTGACCGGCTTGGGTAGAGCAGCATTTAACCATTCCCCTTAATTGGCCCCAAAAATGTATTGAAGAACCAACATACAAAGTAATCTTACTTCAAGATAGCCGCGGATGAGGCGTGATCAGCATGCGACCAGCGGCTGGCGGTTAACAAGTTCGTTTGTAACGTAACTTACGTTTCAGACAATTTGATTGGCTTTTGAATCCCTGAACATTTGCACAAGCTGACATATGATCAGGGGAGGGTACTATAGGTCGGGAAATTCTGGCCTAGATCGACACCGGGAGTGGGATCTGTTCCGGCAGCCGCTTACATTCAGCTTCCCCGCAAGCGCCCGCCCACGCTAAGCCTAACCTTACCACCCGAGCCACCCAGCGATACGAAACGGCAAACGTCCTCATCGTCCTCATCGTCCTTCTCTTGTCTTCCGTCTTACAACGCACCTGCAACCACGAAAGGAAAAAAGATGGATAGCGAACCACTGCGAGTGATCATTCGTGTCTGTGTGACAGACATCCCCTCTCCCACTCCACAACATCGCGTCTATTATCTTGGTCGCGACTTTTGCGACCAGATCCTCAAGCGGCCGATTAAAATCCGCCCCCTTGAGGAACGTCATGATGCTTTGCATTATCTTCCAAATTTCGATTCGGAGAATCCTGTTAAAGCATGGTTTATGTATGACTTCAATGTTGAGGGAGACTTGAGTAAGACGGAAGTTCTCGAAGTTACGCATAATGTTTACCACGCTACAAGACGCGACGATTCCTGGTAAGATAGCTGATAATCCAAAGGTGGAACCTAGGATAACAGTGACAGGATTTTTACTCCACGAGATCGATGGATTCCCACAGCAAAGAGTTACTGTTCTATGTACAAGTGGGGAGGCTATGACAAGAAGTGACGGTATTGGATAGGATGCAATAGGGTGTGGCCCGGAGTCGGGTTGTTTCCGTTCATTGAAGGAGGTGAGATGCGACCGCCGAGTAAGGCTTGTTGGAAAAGGAGGTGATCAGATGCAAGCGCCGAGTTAGGCATGTTGGAAAAGGAGGTCAATGGAGGGGACCAGGGATAAGGCAGGGGACAGGTTGGCGCAGCTTTTTGGCGGAGATGGGATTGATGTATATATTCTTGCATTTCCGCTTCAATATTTCACCATCTCAAATCAAAGCATCCATTATCAGCTATCATCTTCTCTCCAACCGAACTCCAACCACACTTTCTAACCAACCACACTTTCTAACCAACCACACTTTCTCTCCACCTGAAAAAGAACCTTTACATACCGAACTTTCACTGTCAGAGAACCATCTCTCTCCCTAGGGATTACTCGGCTGATATGTTACAGATGTGTGAAGATGCTGTCGCCGAATATGCCTGTGCGGACTACCACCAGACGAGAGGCGAGGATCGCACCCGGTTCCATCATATCAACAGATGCGCCGCTGCAATCACCAGTCCACTGGGGATGGCTTGTCGTGTAAGAGGTCGAGCTCATGACTGGCAAGATGATAATCCAAATCAAAACTGCCCTGAGTGTCGAGGAGAGACACCCCCAGAGACACCATAAATGTACGACGGTTCATGGTTCATGGTTTATGTTGCCGCTGCTGCTTCCGATCTCTTGACAGTACGAGGATTCTGGAGATGGCAAGTTGCGTGTGAGAGACAGACAACATGAGCAGGATTAAATGTTAGCGATATCAGTTGAATGGAAGTCATATCTTGAAGATAACTTTGCACGTGAGAATGATGATGACAATGATAAGATCTTTTTGCGCATAAAAATGCACCCATGGCCCCGCTATTGTCCGACAGAAATGCAGAACTCCAACAGCAGCGAAGGAAGTTAATATTGAACCCCACGCTCATTCGTTGGCTTATTTTCCTCGCCCGGAACAGTGACTCATTTCTCTCGATAAGAAGGTCCAACGACATGTCTTTACAAATTCCCTCAACATGAATTGTAAATGAATATGCTCATTATTCACTCAGCAGGCTGTATCCTGACTGCGAGAGCAGATGCGATGCGGCGCAAGTTTTAAAATGCTGGAAGTAGGCAATGAATTTCAGCTAATGATCCTTGCGGGGATCTCTACAGCGGACCGCAATTTGACCTGTAGCTAGAGTCCTTTCAGATGATTGGACAAGTTGACCAACATTCAACGACCAACCTACATGCTTGACTTCTGAATGACGTGCATTAGTGACGTATAAGTGTGACTCAAGCACTTGGTTGGTGTTGGCATAAAATAGGCTGCCATACTTTTTTGCCGCCGCTTCCATCTCGCAAGATAAATCCATCAGCACATGTCGCTTTTAAAATCGCTATCTCTTTCCCTTCGGCACCGAAACAAAAACAAAAACAAAAAACATGGCCATAGATCCAAAGTTTGCGCCCTTTGTCAACTTGACAGAGGATGATTGCTCGTAAGTGCACCAATTCTTCAAATACACCAGCCACATGCTGACTTCTCCAAGGTCAGACGCACCTCGAATTTCAGTTGAGTTGGAACCGTACCCGCAATTGGACCCCACCAACGCCACATTGTCTATCACCCTCCCGTATCGGATCCTCTTCACTACCCGTCGGGTAGACAACCAATCCAGATCCATCATATTCCGCTGGAACCAGGTCATCGATTTCATGCGTTGTCGATTCATCCTTCTGCATGAGACAGCGTCCGGTCTCCAGAAGGTGGAAATTCCGGAAATGTTGCCAAGCAAAGTGTTTAAAGAAGCAGCAGACACTTTTCAATTCCAAGACAATACCACGGGTATATGGGAATTATATCCCGCGGGCGATATCAGTCAACTAGGAGAGTTGACTGCAAACTATCAGAAAGCTCTTGTTCCTGGTCAGAAGTATCATCTATTCTGGCCTGGCGCCGAGGTAGATATGTGGGAGTGGGGACCAAGGGCTGAGTGGCTGGGTAAAGAGTTAAGATCGCAGTCGACGAGAGAAGCGAGACTTCCAAAGCTGGTGCTCACTCCAAGCAATATTCTCACTTTCATTGCGAAGCAAGAGGATGAGCCGTGGCCTGGAAGAGCCGAGTATGAGAAGTACGAAGACAGTAGATTTTCATACATCAATGAGCTGGAAGCGAAATGGAGGAGAGAGAAGAATCCACCTGGCTTGCCTCCACCTTTAGGACCTGACGCAAGAGTGTAAGTAGCAGCATGCCCTACCCCTCTCCCTCGTAATGCAAGCTGACGATGTATAGACCTGGAGCACCAATCATTACCATGACGCTTCAAGGACCAACTCAAATCAAACGCATCGATGACCTAGATGTCAACCTCATATTCACCTACGAAGGAACCGACAATCTGCAGGCTAACGCCAAAGCTATCACCTTCCACACCCACATCCTTAAGTGGTCTACAGGACTGCTACAACGCCTCCGCAACAGTAATTGGGAAGTCTGCAAAGACAAATACGGTAACGGTTGCACTGGTTGGAGAATCGAAGACGATCCAGATGTATTTGTGCAAGTAGGAAAGAGCGAGCGTTTCGCTTCTCTTGGCCAAGGTGAAGAATGGAGCACTAGCAAGACACTGAGGCAGCGTGATGATGTGGATTATTTTCCAGACGATACTGCTGTTGGTGATAAATTTCGGTTCTCGTACAGGGGTTTGGAGTTGGATTGGTGGGACTGGGGAACGAAGGAAAGTCATGCCGAGACCCGGGTACTTTTGCCATGCCATCAGTATGGCCGTGTACTTGAGCCGAAGGATAATGACGGGAGACCAAAGCTGATCATACCAGCAACAGACTTTCTTGAATTTACTGTTGTAGACTAGATGTCAAGAGTAATACATCGCTCGTTGAGTTTCCGAAAGAATATACCCTCGTGCTGCTGCTCGTTCAAGCCTCTTAATCACCGAGAAGGTAGCCACCACTTTCCTCGAACTTACTACGTTAAAGAGAGCAATGTCCCTCGACACAACAACAACTAAAAGGCCAAAGTTCATCATGACCTAATAAACCCCGTTAATAGATCACAACGAAATTGACTCCCCTGGGCCTTGCTTCATCAATCTTAAAGTTTTGCAACAAACTGAAAATGAGAAAAAAGATAATTGAGTGAGGAGTAAAGTCCTCACTGAGTACGACTTAGCTGCGGGGATCAAATATGCAATAGCGCAAAAGACAATTGGTTGATGAAAAGCTCACTCGCAGCAAATAAGAATGAACATAAATACAATGTAGAAAAGAATATATACATAAACTATTCCATCAGCAACCAATGAGCATCACAAATCTTTTCGAACGTGATGAGCAAGCATCTTCATCGTCCGCCGACCGTCCAGAAGAACTCGGTATCGTTCAAGCTTGTCTCACACTCGCGGATACTTGTACTCCAGCATAGATACTCCCACCTACAGACACTGCGAATAATATTCGTTCTCTACAGTGCACGTCGATCCGCTAACACAAGAACCAGACCCAGTCCATCCCGTGCCGCCACATTGATAGTACTTCGCAATCGTGCCTGAAGAAGTGGATGAGCTTGTGCTTGTAGCTTCAGCAGCTACGGGGGTGGCGATGGTAGTTGACTCTACGGCAGCTGCTGAAGTGGTTGTACCAACTTCAGATGCGGTGCTTGAGGTCGAGACCACAGCTGAGGTATCGGTGCTGGTTGAGATTGAAACGCTATATGCGGAGACTGAAAAGACAGCATCGGTTCCTGTGGATTCTCGTCAGCAACCAGAACATCGAATAAATAGATTGAAGTAAGATCTCGAAGCATGCGGAATCATTATCAGTCGTTGGTGTTGATTTGTCTCATGGCAAGGTCTCCCAAGCTCTGAAGTAGCAAATACTTTATAAACTTTTGTTCATCATATGAATTCCACATGCTCGAGTACCGAGCTAAATGAGATACAATGCTTACCAGTAAATGGCTCCGTTCCAGCTTCCAGCGTGGTAATGAACTGGCTTGTCGAGAAATCCTCATTGGAAACAAGGTAGTCGAAGAAATCCATCAAGTCGCCATCGAAAGATGTGGCCTCATCAACGGCAACGAAGCTGTAGACTGTAGTATCGCCATTTGGTCCTGTATATAGTTCAAAAGAGATGTCGTTAATCGTGGTTGTTGCGACGGCAGACCCCGTTGAAGAAATCGGTCCTGCACCGCCAAGGGCAGCCAGCCACACCTGATGAGGTTGTTAGAATTCATCTCAACTCGATGAGTAGATCATAGGTTATGATCGTACCATAATCTCAAACTCGTTTGTGCCACTGGCTGAGGAGCTTGTGAAGAAGTCCCAGGCGACGTCAGCAACAATCGAGGTACCGGTATAACTGCCGTGTGCATTAGCAAACGATGGTATAGCATGGTGCAAGGATCCTTACCTCCACTCCCAGACAGCAGGAATTGACGCGATTGTGGAAAGCTCGACGCCAGTCTCAGTGAGAGCGACGTTTGCATATGATTTTACGGAACTGGACCCGCCAGCCCAGCTCCAGGCTGTGCTCCAGACAACAGTGCCATCCGTCTCGGAATCAAGAGTTGAACATTGCGATCCAGAAGTCGCACTATCCTCGCCCCATAGATCCTGATAAATTGTATATGTGCCTGTCACAAGAGAATCGTACTGCCCACAAATCTCAGTGGACCTCTCTTTGATAGTCTTCGTTGGTGCTGCAAGAGCAGTTGAGAACAGAAGAGCAAGTGCGGCCTGCGTGAACTTCATTTTCGGTGCTTGAAGGACGGCCTGTAGCAGTGACTGAATTGGGCAACGCTGAGGCTGAGAATGCTTAGAGAGGGACAAGAAGTCAGTTGCGGTGACTGACCCAAGCTTATATCGGCATCTCCATCGGTGAAAGACGTCCCTGGACATGGAAACAAGCTCCATGAATATATTAAATAAGATGAGGTGGGAAATTTTTGGAAGTTAAAGGCCCGCACTGGCTGTCAACCGAGAAGAAACACAGAGGAATACTTCGACGTGCTCAGAAACATGCAATTCCCATTGCAGGGAGGAAGCATGTCAGGGGTGAAGTGGACCTTCGGACCCCGCGAACCAGGTTTCAGCCATGTCCTTGCAAGGGGCGAATCCATCAACAAGAAACAAAGTCGACGAAGCCAGCGCGCGTCGAGTATTCCTCACGTGCCATGTATGAGAAAACTCCTCATATGAGATCATCCTAGATACTGCAACTTGAAAGGGTGATAATCGTACACTCAAGGTCGAGGAGACGTATTGTTGACAGCAATATCTGAAGGTACGGGCTCGGGATATTAAATAGTCGAAACGATACTCGAAAATCAGAGCTCGGAGGCTGGACATAGAAAAGGGCTAATGTGAATGCCGCATCGGATCGTACCGCTGATCGACGTTGGCACCGAGGACTTCTGCATCCCAATGCTGACACTCGCCAAGCGAGTAAGAATAGAATGGCTCTCATAGTCAGAATGATATGACGTCGTAAGGAAGGCATTAAGCATTAATAATTCAGTCCTGTCTGGGTTTGCTCCTCGAGCGTGCCCGTTCCATACAAGGGGTCGCCGTCTGCTCTCTTGGCGGGATCTCTGCGACGGTCATGTCCAGATTGACACGGAATCTCTTGCCACGCCAAGCCACTGTTGTGCCTCCATAAATAGCCCAGGACCAGACTGGAAGTGCCAATAATTCTCGACCAAGCCATGCTAAGATCCATTCAGGGAAGGGTCGTCGTCGTTGCTCAGTTGGAGCGCGTGCAAAAGATGGTGTGTTGGTATCCAGTTCGACTGTAGCTCCCGAATGAAGCTTGGCATATACACTAGTATCGACAACTAGCCACACGGTAACAGATACTAGCCATGCAATAGCAAAGGCTAGCCATGTTCGAGGAATTCCAAACTTGTCGTGAATGTATGGCAGTGTAGTAATCGCAAAAGCACCGTATGTTGAACACAATAGAGGCTCGATACCAGGCTCGACAAATGTAGCCAACATGACGGTCCATTTCCGTACTCGAAGCCATCGGACCCGGCGAGCAATGTACTGAGAAACAGACATAATCGCCATTGGTTGGATAGCGAGGTCTCCAAACACGAGACCATGCTTATGGTATTTCTTCCCTGCCTTTTCCTCCTCTACTTTGTTGCGGAAAAGTAGATCTCCGATTAGATGATCCTCGCAGATATTGTCGGAGAAGTAGTCAATTCCCGGGGAGTACTTCGACGAAGAGGACGTCAGGTAGTCTAAATGGGCACGCCGGAACATGTTGGATTTACCAACAATACATGGTGCCACTGCGACGGTATTGATGGCCGCATAGAATTTGGCGTGCGACGTAGCCATGAACATCTCCTCAAAACGTCCGCCGCCTTTGCGCAAAATCTCTTGGGGCTTGGATTCGTTCTCCGGTGGCTCCGAAATATCGTAAGCATAGGTGCTCGTTGAAGTAACTTCCTCATGTCCTTGCAGAAGGGCTCGAGTCTCCTCGTCCGCGCTTGCTCCAACGTTGTCCACAACCAATGGCAGCTGGTGCACAAATTTGTATGGTGTAGCCGTCGTCCCATCAGATTTGAATCCGTACAGCTTGTCGACCATCCTTCCCGCAACGCCCTTCCCTATCCATACATTACAGTCGACGATCCATATTACCTCTCCCTTGGCTTCTCTATATGCCCGGCTCATGTTCCGAATCTTCGGATTGGGTCCAAGGTTATGTGTCTCCCCTCCATGGCCGCTCAAGTTTGGGTCTTCCTCCTCGATGAAAAGATTCGCGTCGAACTTCGGAAAGTCTGCCAGCAGCCGTTGCAGTACCGGAAATGCAGGATCGTTTGCTGATGAAATACAGAAGTAGATCGTCAACTTCTGTAGAGGGTAGGTTTGTCGAAATGTAGCAGCAAGACATTCGTATAGTTGAGGTTCGAGTCCTTTGACGGGACGAATGATCGTTATATGAGGAACGTCCTCAAGCTTCAAGGTAGGGGATACACCGGGTCTTGGCTTCGACGAGTAATAACGAAATCTGCACAAAGTAAGCTTTTTGGGATCAGCTCCAGCATTGGCGTTTCACAAACAACTGCGTAAAGCCAATTGCCTGCACGAGTAGCAGGAAAATATACCAGATCCCACATGCTACGGCGATGCCGAATACGAGGGCTGACATCTCATTGCGAGGAGGACCTGCCACTGCTGCAGCAGTAGCCACAAAAGAGATAGGCGATGCGTCTATCATCCGGAAGAAGTACACGAGTTGTGTTTCTTGGATACGGGCCAAATTGTTTTAAATCCGACAATGCGAGAACCTTAAGTGATGCGAGGCGAGGTATCGGCGAACTAAGGAGCGATGCTGAGTCAGCAGCAAGTTTTCGCGTGGGCTCGGGAGCTTTCGGTCTAAAAGATTTTCTGTGGAAAGATAATTCAAAAGCAAAGCATCCTCGAAACATCCACTTCCCATGGTTCTCCACCACCCCGAGAGGAATACAAGAAGCTGTAAGTTCTTTCTCCTATTATCGCTGTTCAAAGAGGAAGCGTGTCGAGCTTCCTGCCTGCGGTGATGACTCCAATAAGATAATCAGGGAGATGACTCTGACTTTATGTCGTCTCCCGCTGAGATTTTCATTTCTCCTCGGAGAAGACTACAACGGTATCTGAGCAAGGCATAACCCAATCCTCAATTGCGTCTCGAATCCTTACGAGCTTCGTGCTGACCAGCTTCCACCAGAGCCTTGACATGACTCCACGATAATACCGTCTCTTCACCATGGCAGAAATAGCACAATCCTCTCCTGTCCTTGAAGGCGAGAAGCCTATAGCTCCCCGACCTGCCGGACCTCGACCTCCCTCCAGATCTCAACAATTGAACAAAATATACGCCCTTCCTGCTCCTCTTCGAACATTCCCTCTCCCAACACTCGTTCCTCACAACCCGCTTTCACTCTTCCACATACTTTATTTGTGGCTCTCGCAGGCCGTCAAGCCTCCCACATCCCATCCAGAGCAATTGTACCTAGGGGAATTCTCGCTAGAGACCCGGTCGGTCCATGTGACAGACGTTCGGTCGATCCGAGGGTTATGGGAGCAGGGCTTCTATGGCAAAGGCACACTGAGCCGGAGTGAACCCAGTTGGGCGAATAGAGAGAAGCAAAGGAGTGGCGATAAATCAAAAAGCACAAGTGAGGAGAATACCAGGAAGAGAAGAGCTGAGCGGCAGCAGACGAAATGGGAAAGGGCTAGAAAGGAAAGAGAGGCAATCGATCTGAAGCTGGAGGAAGAGGCCGCGGCTACTCTTCGGCAAAGCGAAGAGCTGAAAGGCCTTTTGGATCCTGCATATGTCGCCTCTGCCACGGTTAAGCAAATTCTCAACGATACCGAACCTGAGCTTTCCACAGAGAAGGAACTGGTCGAAGAAGCCAAGACCGCAGATGTCGATGATGCGCCAGCACTACCATCTGTGAGGTCGACATGGAGCTCGCCTGTCGGTCCATTGCAGCTTTTATCCCTCCCGAATTCGGACACTGACTTGGCGAGTGTTCAGGGTTCCACAATATCATGTTCAACGGACGATTTTGATGACAACTTCGTTGAGCGTTTTTGTAAACCACCGGTCGGGCCCTTGGAACTTCTAGCACTCCCGAACTCTCTGCATTCCTATCCACCCTCAAGTTCCTTATCAAAGCCAAGTGCAGCGAGCCCGCTCGCAGATGCGAAGATCAATGGTAATGGATTCGTTATATCTAATGTACTTGACATCAACGGGCATACACCACCAGAGGATGTCGAGATTGTAGGTGGGTCAGAAACGAACGAAGATACAGTCGACGAGTCTGTACATTCTGAGGAGACAACCGAAACAACTGGTTCCCCGTCAAATGGATCTGCACTTGCTAACAGCAGTCCATCCACGCCAAAGATCAGAAGCCAGAAGAGTGTGCGTTTCTCTCCAACTGTCGAGAAAAATACTTTCCTTCAGTCCGAACCTCCCAGCCCTGAACGAGCTGTGATTGCCACTGTTTCCAAGGCGGAGGAGACCGTTGTTATACAAGAACAGGAGCATCTTCAGTTGACCCTCGAAGAAGCGTTCTTCCTTACATACGCGTTTGGTGCGCTCTCCATCCTGGACTCTGAGACAAGAATTCGTATATCCACAGAAGATCTGTTTTACTTGTTCCGGAAGACTTCATATTTCCCCCCTCAAAACCCCGCTCTATCACCTGATGACCCGTTCATGATGAATTACGTTGTTTATCACCATTATCGTTCTCTTGGGTGGGTCGTTCGGTCTGGTATAAAGTTCTCTGTGGACTATATGCTTTATAATCGAGGTCCAGTCTTCTCACATGCAGAATTCGGTCTTGTCATCATACCTTCCTACAGCGATCCTTATTGGACCAGCGACCCGTTCTTGGAAAAGTACTCGAGAGAGAAGCAGGAAAGGACTTGGGCTTGGATGAGTTGTATCAACAGAGTTATTACCCAGGTCAAAAAGACATTGGTTTTGACATATGTGGATGTACCAAAACCTCTCAGCGCAAAGGAGGAACAAGATCTGGGTATTGATGGCGTTCTGGCACGATATAAGATCCAGGAAATTGTCATGAAGCGCTTTGCTGCGAACAGAATGCGAGACTGAATTGTCCATTCCTGTGTATTGTATTAGAACGACCTGTTTGAATATCATTGGGCTATATGCCGCGACTATCCACTGGTGTACCTCGATCACATTTGGCGAGAGTCAGTTCTTGGAACTCAGGTAAACTTGTTTAAATACTACTATATCCTGTACATCATTCTCTTCTTTGACGAAATCGTACCGGTCGATTTTGGAAGGATCATTCGGCTGGTAATACTCGCGGCAGACGGGCAGTTCCAAGAGCCTAAGGCGAGGCGTCATGACAACATAATCTGAGAATGTTTCAAAGGAGTCGATGAGGGAACACGCAGTAGCAATGTAGGTTCTTCTCCGATGTCCCAATAGAGAAGTCCTCGTACTTGGATTGTGACAAGGCTCCTCATCGGATGTTAAAACGGATATCGGTCAGCGGAGTTGACGATCGGGCCGCATTGCTTTTGTATTTCATTGATATCTCCGCTCATTTATAGCAGTGCGAAGGGCGAATGGTCTTCTGTATACTCAAAACTCTTTCGAAAAATAGCCCATGACTGCTCTTTCGTGAGACTTGACACCCGCTGTTGGTCAAGGCCCTTGACCAATTTGTAGAAGTCCAGTAATTCCACCCCGAGAACCTGATCCAGACCCATATAACTCTCTTGAAGATACCCTAGCGACTCTTCGAGGTTTTTGGGCATGCGTGTAGTAAATACCTAACTCCGCCTTCATATTCTCGTCAAGACAACCCATGGGCGACCTACTGTCCCTCCATGTAAGCTGTTGCTTCTCCATGACACCAAGCACACCTGCTGATATGTATGCTGCGAGTGCGAGGTACGGATTCGCTGTAAAGTCGACGGCCCTGATCTCCCAATGACAGCTCTCCACCTTTCGCACAGGCGTGTCTCGATTCCGGGTGCCCCAGGAGACCCATTCAGAGAGCATGGGATACCCCAATCGAAGGTAGCTGTCAGGATTGGGCATGCCGAAAGCGCATAGAAGAGGCAGACGTTGAAGTATCCCGGCGAGAAATGCATTCTCAATCTCGGTCGTTGCTTGGTCAATAGAGATATGCATATGCAATCCGGAAGAGCAACGTGCCATGAATGGTTTTGGGAGAAATGTTGCGATAAGGTTGGATCCCAAAGCAGTTCTCTTGATTATTTCCTGCGACAATACAAGAGCGTCGAGGGCTTCCAGAACTGGGAGAGGACTTGTGACAATCTCATATTGCTGTAGACTACCTTCGGCATGATACTGCTCCACATCGATACCGCTACTTTGCAGAGCCCGCACACACGCCTCCACACAATCTCCATTCGTCCCTCTGATTGTCGATGCAGTGCTCCAATATGTTGCTTTGTAGCCTGGAGTATCAACTGGCGGGATCGAAGCTGTAGATTTTGGCAGCAGGTAAAATTCTAGTTCGAACCCAGCTAGAAATTGGAGTGCACAATTCGATTCAGCGTACTCAATCGCCCGCTTGACGGCGCTCCTGGGACATCTTTGGTACGGTTTCGAGACATCAACACATTCGTGGAAAGTCTCTTCGATGGAAACGAAACAGAGGACTGATGCATGGTTACCATCAGGACTTAATATGCGTAGTGATGTCCAGTCAGGGTAACAACAATCAGCTCCTAGGAATGTGAAGCTGGGCGGCATTCGATCAGCCTCCAAGACCGACGCAAGTGATAGTGAGGGGACCCTTAGCGGGACTTTCTTGGATGCCATATCCAGACACCGCTGGAGTGGGATGACCCGGACTCGTAGGACACCGACGAAGTCGAGCCAGTGGTGGTGTATAAAATGTACTCCTGGGTGGGCAGTGAGGAAGAGTGTCAGAGCTTGAACATCATTGTTGAACGCCATGATTGTTTGAAGAAAAAATGAACACCGCTCGTGACGGAATGATGGAGATGAGCTAATTGAAAGCAAGAAGGAGTTATTCCAGGACTCCAACTGTAGGTACCTACCTACCTACTGTATCTACCCGCACCTGCCCGTGTTAGCGTGTTCGGGTTCCTGTTGGTGCCCGCCCGCCACAACGATATACTAAGAAATACCACACATTCGAGACATTGTCCCAGCCTCAACTCGCTATAAAAAGAAAAGAAATAGAAAACAGATACTTGGGCTCGGCTGCAGCCTTGTCCAAGCTTCAGCTCGTGATGGCTCAGCAGATGAACATCCCTTCCCAACTCTTCATCGTGGTTTACATCCTCGCGTGCAATCTGCTGTGCACTTTCTGGTCGACAATGGCACAGCGTCGACCTGGAAATCCTGGTAAGCATGGAATGCTTGTCTTTTTTCTTGTACCTTGGGGAGCCTCGTTGCCAAGTTCATCGACATCGGCAACGTCATAGGATACCACGAAGCGTTTTTGTGCGCTGTTACCGGGACTAACATCGATCGTGCAACGACATACTCGATTACCTGGGCACATACCTACATCCAATGTCTCGAACATCGCATCCGTGGAAGTCCAAACCAGCTATTTACTCAAGCTCTTGGCAGCCCAGCGAACAATATCATAGCCGCAAGCAGCACCTTCGAATTGATAAAGGAGCTTGCGATTTGCTCTAGAACAGCTTATTAATGCAGTACTGAGAACGCGATTGATGACTTAGCCATAAATCGTCTATTGCCAATGGTCCTGGACGATAATGCTCGCTTCGGAGCTGCACAGTGCCTCTTCTTTGACCCGATCCCAGCAGCGCTATCCCATGATCCAGATCACCTGCAGGTAAATACGGAACGCGCGAAGTCTTACTTCCTATCCTCTCAACCGGCAGAGAGAGCAAGAAGATCTGCAGTAGAGCTGCTTCGAGGGAGTGATGAGGTTCACCGCCGCTGAACGGGCGTGGAGATCGCGGTGGTGCAAATGCAGCAGAGAGCGAGAAATCCGAGGAGAGCACCTCGAAGCTCCTCTTCGTTTCTCATCTCAAAGCTGCCACTGTTTGTGGTTTTGGTGGGCTTCATTTATATGGACTCATGCCATGAGCTCACATTTGGAATTTGACATTGTGGAACGAAAGTTGTCTCTATTGTATGCCAAGCCTATTGTAATTTTGATGGCTCACTCGACGCCGTTGCCCGATGACTTGAGTTGCCCGATCTACACATGAACCAGTCAAATCAGGCAACACAAGCGAGACACGCCAACTGTCAAGACGTCCTCCCACTCTTCAAGTCCAAATTA
This sequence comes from Helotiales sp. EF0021, assembly GCA_000292665.1. NCBI lineage: Eukaryota > Fungi > Ascomycota > Leotiomycetes > Helotiales > Helotiales sp. EF0021. Next base: position 149,016 of record AIET01000188.1, read on the forward strand.
CATGCCAGAAATTATGGAAACCATTGGACAACGCTCGAAACTACGTGTAGCATATGTTTTGGAATCAGTTCTGCTGGATGACAACGGTTGAGAGAGTGAGGCGATCTACACCTGACGCGACAGGGCCATCAACACACTATTCTGCATTTAGGAGGTGACTAGGATAACATTTTGTTGTTCAACTTCAAGCCCTCCAATCCTCATAAGCACAATCGTTCTTCGACTTTGCAAATCCCAAATACTACAATATGGGGAGTATTCAGAGACATCTTCGGATCGGTGTCGATGTTGGGGGTACAAATACGTGAATTCTCCCAATTCAGATGTGCTTCCAAGAGCTTCATATGCTTACACGTGCTCTCAGGGATGCTGTCGTACTCGATCCTTCTCTAGCAAAGACACAGAACAGAGGCGTCCTCGCTCATCACAAGACTCCAACCACGAGCCCAAATGTCACAGATGGCATCGAGACTGCTGTCAGGACCGTCTTAGAGCAATCCAAAATCGACAGAAGCAGTATTGCGTGTCTGACTATTGGCACGACTCACTTTGTCAACGCTATTGTTGAAAATGACTCCAGAAGACTGTCGAAGGTTGCAATCATGCGTCTATCAAAGAGCTTCACGAAGCAGATCCCTCCGTTCTCGGACTTTCCTCCTGCATTAAAGCAGATTATGAATGGGTATTACTGTTTTGTGTCTGGAGGACTCCACATCGATGGTGCTGAAGAAGCTCCCATCGTCGAGTCAGAAATCATCGAACAATGTCACGAGATCAAGAAGCTTGGAATCGAAGCCGTTGTCATCTCCGGCGTCTTCTCCCCTATCGATGAGCATTTCAGACAAGAACACCACGTACGAGAGATTATCAAACGAGAACTTCCCAATGTCGATATTGTGTGCTCATCTGAAGTCTCTAACATCGGTTTCCTGGAGAGAGAAAACGCATCAATCTTGAATGCCTCTATTCTCAAATTTGCGAGGAAGACAATCAAGGGCTTTAGGGCTGCGATGAAAAGGCTAGATCTTCATTGTGCGTTGTATCTGACGCAGAATGATGGGACGCTCATTGATGCTCCTTCGGCTGCGAGTTTGCCGATTAGGACCTTCTCATCTGGACCGACGAACTCCATGAGAGGTGCCGCCTACCTGGGGCTTTCCGACTTCTCTCAAAGTGGCAAGAAGACTTCAACAATTGTTGTTGATGTAGGAGGTACTACCACGGATGTCGGAGTGCTTCTTCCATCAGGCTTTCCTCGTCAATCTTCTGCATATGTTGAGGTTGCAGGCGTCAAGATCAATTTCTCTATGCCGCATGTCGAGTCAATCGGTCTCGGAGGTGGATCAATTGTGCGTGAGAGCGATTCTGGGGTCACTGTCGGGCCGGACTCGGTTGGCCATTATCTGACCACGAAAGGAAAAGTCTTCAGCGGAGATGTACTTACAGCAACTGATATAGCGGTTGCTGCTGGCGAAGATATTGGCGACAGAAGTCTGGTCAAGGACCTTTCCACCTCAACAATTAACTTGGCACAAGAGAGGATGAAAGCACTTCTTGAACGAGTCATCGACCAGATGAAGACCTCTCCTGAACCTTTACCTGTATTGCTTGTAGGTGGAGGCTCTGTGATCTGCCCTACCAACATCGCTGGTGTCTCCGAGGTCATTACACCACCATTTCACTCCGTTGCGAATGCAGTTGGTGCCGCGATCTCGAAGATTGGTGGGACAGTCGACATGATCATGAGTACAGCTGAGCAGACGATTGGCCAGATCACAGAGAAGGCCAAACAAATGGCAGCTGAACGAACTATTGCGGCAGGAGCGAAGCCGGAAACTGTTGTAGTTGCTGAGGTCGATGCGATGCCGCTCCAATATGTAGCAAACCAGGTCAGGGTCATTGCCAGAGCAGTAGGAGAGTTCTCTCCTGAAGCTTTCAGCAGCGAGGCGGCTCTAAGTAGCTTTGATGAAGAAGATGAAGAAATTTATGCAGCAGAGAGTGCCAAGGAAGCTCGAATCCCGATCGAGGATCTTCATCCTGACGTTGATATTGATACGTACCGTCCAAACGTTGTCAACAATCCTAAGACTGGTCATCCAGAATGGTTCGTCTCTGAGACAGACGTCCAGTGGATGTCAGAAGGTTGCTACGTTCTCGGCTGTGCTGGAGGAGGCTCTCCATTCTCAGAGTACATCAAACTCCGCGATATTCTTCGAGCAGGTCACACAATCCGAATCATCGACTCTAGTGCTATGAAGGAAGATGATGTCGTATACTGGGGTGGTCACATGGGATCACCAGCTGTATCCAATGAACGACTTTCAGCAAATGAGACCGAAGAAGCCATGAGAGAGTTGATGGAATACTACAAACACGATTCCTTTGATGTGGCTATGAGCCTCGAGATCGGCGGTGCAAATGGCCTTCAACCTCTTATTGTAGGCTCGAGCAAAACCTTCGATCGTCCAACCGTTGATGCAGACTGGATGGGGAGAGCCTACCCCACTTACTGGCAGACAACTCTCTGTGTGTACACGGAAGGAGAACTCGTTCCCTGTGCCATTGCATCCGGAGACGGAAAGAGCATCTTGATGACGAAGACCACGAACGATGAAATTGTCGATAGAGCGCTCCGCGCTGCTTGCACAGAGATGGGAAGCCGTGTGGGTATGGCAGCCAAGCCGACGACGAAGGAGAAAGTCATCAAATATTCGGTTCTCAACACTCTTTCTCTTGCTTGGAGAATTGGACGATGTATTGCAAGAGCGAAAGCTCATAATACGTCTAGCACGATTGCGGAACAGATCATTGATGAAGTCGGTGGACCTGAATCTGCAAAGGTGTTGTTCAGAGGGAAGATTGTTGGCGTGGAGAGGAGATTGTGGAAGGGTCATAGTTATGGTGAAATCACCATCCAGCAAATCGCAGATGAAGAACTCGAGTCCTCATCATCTTCTACGACTGTCGCCACTGGTGGGGTGTTGAAGATTCCATTTAAGAATGAGAACATCTACGCCAAGCATGTCAAAGAGGATGGGACGGAAGAGTACATAGCGATGGTCCCGGATCTCATTGCAGTTCTGGATACACAAAGTGGGAAAGCACTTGGAGTGCCCGAGTACAGGTATGGAGTGATGGTCACAGTCCTGGGGATCACTTGTAGTCCGAGATGGAGCGATACGCCCAAGGGACTAAAGATTGGTGGACCCGCGGCGATGGGCTACAAGGAAGTGGTATACAAGCCGCTGGGTGTGTATGTGGAGCCGAAGAGTGTTGTGTTGGAGTATGCTCCTAAGTGAGTGCTGTGCTGGGGGTGGACGGAAATAAGCTGTTGAGTCAAGCTTTCTATGTCCCAGGGACCCTTCTTACCAAGTTGAGTGTCACTCCATCAAGCCAGCTGCCGAATCGTCTCTGGAGGGCAAAGTTGGACGTGTTCTGCAATAAAGACAAACAATAGATGACAATTCTGGAATCCGTCATGCAGCGAAGTCTTTCATTATAAAACCAGACGGCAAGGCTGGGGCCCAACCTCGCAACATGGAGGACTAGATGAGAAGGCTGAGGTCCGTCATGCAACGAAGTTTCGAAGAATGACGCTAGGTGACGAGGCTGGGGTCCGTAATGCAACGAAGTCTTACAATATAGTGTACTAAATGTCAAGGCTAGGGTCCGTCATGCAACGAAAGGTAGTGTCTCCGTTTCGTTGCACTACGATTATCAGCCTTGCCAACTGCTGAGATTCTGCTTGCTTCAATACACAAAAAAGTGTTTTTCAGATACAAGGTAGCAGCACAGTGTCCAGTTGCACTGCGTCCCATTGCCATCTCAGAGTTCTGCATACCAAGTTTCTGTTTCTATCCTATTTCAAGCATAAAGTAGATGCACAGATATATGAAGGTCCAGTGGCGGACATCGTCTCATTGCTTCCGCCAAAATCTATCATGTTCCGCCGGACAATGTATCATGTTCGCTCTCCGTGCTAAGTACAAAGTGTGCTAGGGCGTATATTCACTGAAGTTGAGACAAGCATCGCATCGCCTGCTAGTCTTTCACAGTCCATCATAAAATTTCTTCAAACTGCGCAACGCCGGACAAACGTTACTCCTGCCTTGCAACACTTAGCCAAGCAGCAACAATGTCTCAACCTTTCATCGGTAAGCGCAGTGTCTTATTCTCCAAGATCTGTACAACAACTGACATTTCCCAGGAGCCACGCTCACCAATTCTCGGCAACCACACTACCCCATAAATCTCTACAACGTCCGACAACAATTTCCAGCCCCCAAAATCCTTCCCACGAACGGAGATTCCTTCAGCTATACCTCCGATTGTCTCTCCATCACGGGCGTTGCCAAAGGAAACACTGTAGCCTTCACCATCAACGTCAACCTCCTCAGTATCTACGTCGGACAATTCGAGAGCGATTCTCATGGCAAGTTAATCATCAAGGTTGACCTGTTTGCGGCAAAGGCGGATCTCAAGTTCGATACGGAGCAAGTGCTGAAACGCGATGAACAGACCGAGGAAGAGAGGGGGGAGGATAAGGTGGATGATGGTTCTACTTGGATGAAGTTTTTGGTGGAGTTCAAGTATGGTGATATGAAGTATCAGGAGACTGTTCAGCTCATTGCAGCTTGAGGGATGTGGTAGTGCTGCAGTTGGCTTGGATTCTGGTGAGACTTGGGTGGAGAGCACGTTGCGAGGAGATACGGGCTTTCGCAGCTTGGGTTACTGGTCTTGAGATTACTTCTTGAGTGCACGGCATGAATTCTGGGAGCGTGGAGCCTCGAGTAAATTCAGGGTACGATGAAGTCTGGAATGCTCTACTTCATGCAAATTCCCGTTTTCTTCGGCATGTTTTTGGTGAGCCGATCTTCAGTGAAGCGTGTGACATGTATACTTGCTGCTCTTCTGCATGCTGGAAGGCATGATGCGTCAATGACATGCATGGAACCTGCATAGAAGCCTTTGAGCTTGCAAATATAGAGTATTGAGAGTCCTGAGCTGTTTGGATGATTTGATTTTCATGGGCTACTGTGGGAATCTGCAAAATATGTCAACTGGAGTCGGCGGAGTTTTCCCTGGTGTGTGAAGCTCTTTTTCTTGAGGTAGGATGCTAACGGCGTTCCTTCCAGGTGCGACCCCCACTCCACTTGAGCGCGGCTACCAAATGTATGAAGTCAAGCAAATCAGAACCGAATTAAAGACGACATACATCAGCAATCCTTCCACGTACCAGAAGCCTTTTGTCTTCCTTTCAGGACCTCCTTCCGTACACGGTACGGCCTGTCTTAGAACTTAGGAGCTTGATGTCGAAGTCTGTATTATGGAAATGTATCTTGGCAGGTAATCTTACAGGTGGATTCCAAATTTGCGACTTTTACATTCTCATTGACATCTTTGCGGCGAAGTGATTTCTGGGCTTCAGATTGAGACAACAAGACGAAGGCCTGCATGCTGAGAAGAAAGGAGAGGTGGGAATTGCGGTGGCGAATGAGCTCGGAAGGCAGTTTGGGTGGAATGGGAGCTCGAATTACTCTTAGCAGAGTTGGAAGAGGATAGGGACTTCCAGCGATGTTCTCGACTCGTCAGCAAGAGCCCTTCAGCTTGACACGGTAGGCTCTAAGGAGACGATGGGGCACGCCAACACTTAGAAGCTTGAGTGAGTAGATACCATAATTAGTTGAGTACGATGTTGGGATTGGAAGAGAGTTGTGAAAGATCTAGAAGATGATGGCTAAGTTTGTGTTTAGCCTGTATAGTTGATAAAAAGCAGTTCTACTCTGCTTGAAAACAATACCATTCTCAAAACGGATTTAGCGCAATTGACCTACCTTAAGAGCGCGCCTTCTTTTTCGAGGTATATCAAACCCCACAAACATTTGACATTAATTGTGCAGGCTGGTGACAGTCTTTAGTCATCGCCACTTGTATGACTGCATTTTATTCTTCTAGTTCGAGAGGCGTATCTTGAGCAAATCAGATTCGAGGTACTCCCGCGCAAATCAGATAGCAGAACGATGCCTTCAGGGTCGACCAGTCCCGGGATAGGTACGGCAGAGGAGGTTATGACGAAGGCATCAAATTCAGACATGTAAGCAAGCTCGCGCAAATTTCTTCCTCATTACTGACGATATTCTAGACCTCTAGTCTCCGATATCGAAGTCTCAGACTTACAAGTCACCTCCTCACCTTCGACTCCTCACGCTGTCAATGATGACCCGACGTTTCACCCATTCCCCAGACTTGCGCCTGAGCTACGATTGAAGATATGGAAGTCCGCACGCCCTGAACCTCGAGTAGTCAAGATGACCAAGAATCACAAGTGCCCCACGTGCCGCAAGCGGCATAGGATGAGATCGAACGCGAAAGTTCCAAATCTCCTACATGTTTGCTCTGAATTGCGAGATGTAGCCTCAAAATGGTACAAGCTTTCTTTCGGCAGCAATGTCTGTCATGGCCTCATATACTTTGACCGATCGTCGGACGTTCCCTACTTCTCCTGCGAAGCGTGCGACGGCTTTGCAGTGAATTGCCGTCTGGGGTTTACTGCTTGCGGGGTTGCGATGAGAACTTACCATATGGTGGGTCTGAAGAGCGTTATCTACGAGTTGAAATCTCCTGGTCAAAAATACCCTCCACCTTGGCTCTGGACCACTGTGCTCAGCTTGGAGGAAGTGATGCTTGTCGATAGCAGGCGTGGTCTAGGTTCCCGGGGAGAAGCATCATTATCCAGCATCAAGCCCGGTTTGCAAATCTATAAATGGCAATTGCGTCATTCTTTGATGGAAGCGTATAAGCCTTGGTCCGACGCTAGATACCAGCGGTTTCCTGACACCGTCCGAAGACATCACTTTAAGAAGATTGAGGCCATCGAATTTGACGCCGAGCCTGGAGGCATTGGCAGAGAAGGCGAAAGGAGCTCACATAAAGCGGAGGATTTAAATGTCGCTATCTGAACTGCCTTCGAAGATTGCTCTGGGGCTTTGATGTGGCTGGGATGACTATGAAAGGAGCAGAATGTACCAGGTGGTTTCTGAGATTTCAGTGGTAGATTTCAGCATTCTCCAAGCAAATTACAAACACAGGGAATGAAGGCACAAACTTGCACCCGAAATGTTACCTTCGCAGGACCAAATTTAGCAATGGGCTGCAGTCCTAATGGGCTTTGGTGTGGGATATTCCAAACAGCTCCAGATGAAATTAAGCGAGCCCCTGAACACCAACCCACGTGACAAGGACCGCCGACAGACCTCCAGCTGCCCTTGTTTCGGCATTTCCTGACATCTGTGTATTTTTATCTATAATCATGTTTTTAGATACAAGTGCCATGGGTGCTTAGATCTCAGCCGCCCAAGATTTATAATATATTTACAGAATCCCCCCATCTTGTAGGTCATCGATGTGCAACGCATCTGCAAGTGAGCTGGAAGACAAATCAGAAGCCAACGCTTGGTATCTTATCCAGACTCGAATATACAAATTATCTACAAGAGATTGGGACAGCGCCAACTTATATATATTTGTACGGGTTCATGATACCGTTCTAATTCTGTTAGCTCGATACCCAATTTTCTTTTTGAAAGAAAGACTTACAGGATCATAAAGATTCTTGATCTGCTTCATCAGCTTAATCATTGTGTCGCTCCTGCTATACCGGATATAATTTTTCTTTGCCAATCCCAAACCATGCTCCGCACTGATACTGCCATTTCGCTTCGCGACCCATTCATAAACAAATGGCTCCAAATGTTTCTCAACTGCCTTGTCGTATCGTCTTGTTGCGACGTTGAGATGTAGATTCGAGTCACCCATGTGGCCATATCCTACAACGTCAACAACAGGATGCGATTCATCGTCACCAAGAAGCCCAGCATTGGTAATCTTCTCTCGGACATCTTCGACAAGACTGTACATCTCAGCGATTGGTATCGATAAATCGTATTTGTAGACGCCACCCCAATGTCCCAAACACTCTGGAACACCTTCTCTCCAGCCCCATAATGCTTTCACTTGAGTCTCATCTTGGGCAACTACTCCGTCAAGGACAATTTCTTTCTCCATGACGTACTCGAGGAATTTCTCAAGCTTTTCGTTGTCGTGTTCGCTGTTGGACCCGCTGGTCTCGATCAAGCAGTAAAATGGGTACTCGCCTTCTAATGGTCTCTTGTTCTTAGTGACTTTGTGGACGAGATCTTGGGAGTGGCTATCCATAAGCTCAAATGCTGAGAGAATTTCGGACAATTGACCTTTTGCTTCCTTGAAAGCTTCTTGGACTTTCTCGAATGATTTGAGACCGAAGAAGGCAACATTAATTGCATTTGAGCGCTGGGGACATATGATGGAAACGGCGGTGATGATACCAATAGTTCCTTCGCCTCCGATAAACAGCTGCTTCAGATCATATCCGGTGTTGTTCTTTCGTAATTTCGATAGGTCGTCGACAATTGTTCCATCCGGTAATACTGCCTCAAGACCGAGAACATTCCCGTGCAAACTCCCATACCGCAGCAATCGCAGTCCTCCAGCATTGGTAGCAACGTTTCCTCCGATGTGGCAAGAACCTTTCGCTCCTAGATCCAACGGGAAGATATGCCCTCTCTCAGCAAGATACCCATCTGCAACCTCCAGAATGCAACCAGCATCCGCAACAAGTGTCCCAGAGACTTCATCGAAAGACCGGATCTGGTTCATCCTGCTCATATTGATAACAATTTCATCAAAAACCGGCACTGAACCACCAACCAATCCCGAATTGCCTCCCTGCGGAACCACAGCCAACATATTATCATTGCAGTACTGTAACACCTGGCTAACCTCCTCTGTCGAGCCCGGCTTCAACACCAGCTTCGTATGCCCCCTGTATTTCCTCATCCAATCCCCATTGAAAGTTTCGATATCATCCGTAGCATCTTTCGTCACCCCATCGATAACCGCGGCATCTTTTCCTAACAGCTCTTTGAAGTGCTTGACGTGCTCTGGTGTAATTTCTGTGAATCTCGAGTCGCGTTTGATCTCTGGGTAGGTTTCGGAGGTGAATTTGACTGTCTTAGAGGTTCCGGTTGTACCTTCTGCCATGCCTTCGCTGTCTTCTGTGCTGGCTGTGCTTTGCCATCGGATCTGCGAAAGTGGGCGGAGATGTTGGGGACGAATTGGCTGAGCTACCCGTGCCCTTCGCAAGGCGAGACCAATTCTTGATCGACTTGCCATCTTTTGATGTGCTGTCGATGGTAAATTGGGTTAGGGAAAATGGGAAAAAGTTGAATTTGTGAGGTGGGGTGTCGGTGACTTTCTAATCTTCAAGGCTGAAGCCTCGTCAAGCTTTGGCCATGTTCAGCCTCAGGCACCCTTCGCGACTTCATACGCGCAGCTCCAGCTGCCTTCAGAAACGAAGCTCTAGATCAACAAATCCATCCTCCTCACAACCTCGTCCACCTTCCTTTAGAGTTTCTGGAAGCTGTACCTCTACCAAGATAATCCAAAAGTCAGGAGATCATGGCTTCAGGATACGATAGAGCGCTTTCAGGTAAGATGTTCTGTGCTGCATGGCTGTATTGTGGTTGCTAACATATTAAAGTCTTCAGGTTGGTACTTCCATTACACGAAGCTTTAAACCACATCTGACGTCCAATTACAGTCCCGATGGACATGTATTCCAGGTCGAATATGCGCTGGAGGCCGTGAAGAGAGGTACATGTGCAGTCGGAGTCAAGGGCGCGGACATCGTTGTATTAGGATGCGAGAAGAGATCGGCCATGAAGCTACAGGATACTCGGATCACTCCCTCGAAGATTGGTCTCGTCGATACCCACGTCTGCCTTGCCTTCGCTGGGTTGAACGCCGATGCACGAATCTTAGTCGACAAGGCCAGATTAGAAGCACAATCTCACCGTTTGACTGTGGAGGATCCTGTATCGGTTGAGTACATTACGAAATACGTCGCCGGTGTTCAGCAGAGATATACACAGAGTGGTGGGGTTAGACCATTTGGTATCAGCACATTGATTGTTGGATTTGATCCCAATGACAAGACTCCAAGACTGTACCAGACTGAGCCCTCAGGAATTTATTCAGCATGGTAAGGAGGCTTCCTGGATGAGAGTACAGAGCTTATAATATACAGGAAGGCAAACGCCATCGGTCGATCAAGCAAGACGGTCCGCGAATTCCTGGAGCGAAACCACAAGGATGGTATGGATAGAGAGGCTACAATTAAGTTGACCATCAAGTCATTACTGGAGGTTGTACAGACAGGAGCAAAGAACATTGAGATTGCCATCATGGCACCAGGGAAGCTGATTGAGATGCTGCCAGTGGAGGACATCGAGGCATACGTCAAGAACATCGAGCAGGAGAAGGTCGAGGAGGCAGCCAAGAAGAAGGGTGGTAGACCTGCGGGCAGCACGTCAGTTTTGGCGAGCAGAACAGCGGATGAATGAGGAGACAGGCTATTTCGTACGATTTGCATCATAGAGCCTCTGTACAATAGCCACGAGCAACGAAAATGATCTTTGGTCGCATGCACTTTTCTGCCTCCTGGGCATCAAATATCATCACGGTTGGGGAAGTTCCTACATATGTCCTCATAAATCATGAACTCCTCTTCATCCATATACCGCTAAACGAACCCCAATGCGCCATCCCATACCACTTCTCAACCCAGCTTATTCGGTGCCTCCTTCACGTCAAAGATCGTCCTCCCTTCCTCCCCTCTAATTCTCTCATCTTTAATCATCCTATTATCCACCCGCGCATCCTCACCCTCGAATTGTAATATTGGCTTTGGCGTCTTGGCTTCAATGACAAAGTGATTATCGCAATGGGGACAGTACTCGTCGCTCTCTTCGAAGGTCTCGGAGTCCTTTCGGAACGCCTTCTTGCACTTTTTGCACGCGAATACCATTTCGGGTTTTTTGAGGAGGGGGTGGTCTTCGGTTTCTAGGTGACATTCTGCGCAGTCGAACCACTTCCTGCCTGAATGATCATGAGCAATGGCTTTGAGGCGAAAGTTTCATGAAAGGCTTACAGCAAGCAGATCTGATAGAGACCTGGGCGTTGAGAATGTGTTTGCTATAGATTGATTTAGCTAGCACTTTGCCGACATGACCAAGCTTCTTACCACATGATGAATAGCTTTGCTTAATCTAAAAAACACGTTCGTAAACTCGTTCTTGAATATTGCACTTGGTTTGCAGTCTCGCAATAAAATAAAACGCGACTTCAGCTCTGATAGACGCGGCTAGAATTTCACCAATCAGGACTAGCGCTATATGACTCTATCAGCCTTACATATTGACTTCGCCTCAACGTCGAAATCCTCAAATTTTCCTCCCATCGCAGGACATTCTGCTGGCAGACCGTCACGATGCCAGCAAAGAGAAAAGCTTCATCAAGTATGAGCTTTCTATTGCTTTGCTACCACAACCATGATTACTGACAGTGTATTTAGACGTCAAGGGCGGAACGAAGGCAGGGAAAGACTCCAGCGTCTCAACCCCAGGTCCAGGCACTCCTCGAAGCATCGGCAGCAGCGACGAATACGAGTCCTCCGATGTCACCGAGTCCGAGTCTGAGACGGTAAAGAACATAAAAGCGAACCTCACTGTCTCGAAGTACCAGGCGAAGAAACAAAGCGCAGTGGTTGGGCGAGACTCTGCGAGCCATTGGTTCGGGAACAATGATTTCTCCTACTTGTCCCTGAAGGCCGACCATGGTAATCGGCCACTATGGATAGATCCGCAGAAAGGGCGCATCATCCTTGAGAGTTTCTCGCCGCTGGCAGAACAGGCACAGGATTTCTTGACTACGATCGCTGAACCGCAATCCCGGCCTCAGTTTCTGCACGAATACTCATTGACGCCACACAGCCTGTACGCTGCTGTGTCTGTTGGACTCGATCCCAAAGATATCATATCTGTCCTGGACCGACTGTCGAAAGTCCCAGTCCCTGACAGTATTCGGGAGTTCATTACTTCATGTACCCACAGCTACGGCAAAGTGAAGCTGGTGCTGAAAAACACGAAGCACTACGTGGAAAGCTCGGATCCGGAGATGTTGCAGACGCTATTGAAAGATAGTGTTATTGGCCCTCTCAGAGTTCAAGGGACCGAGGAGATTACCACGACTTCTGCCCCAAAAATGGGCGGCCTAGTCATTCCGGGCACGAAGAATGCTGCAGGAGTACAGCAGGCAACAGCTGGGGAGGAAGCAAAACCTAAAGAGGGTGAAAATGCAAACCAAGATGATATTTATGCGACTCTGAACGAAGATGATGATGACGACGAGGAGGCTGACGCTGTTCATGCTTTCCAAATCGCTGACGATGCCGTAGAAACCATCCAGAAACGGTGTTTAGAGTTGGGGCTACCTGTTCTGGAGGAATACGATTTTAGAAATGATGATGCCAATGCAACTCTCGACATCGACTTGAAGCCTGCCGCTCAGATCCGACATTACCAAGAAAAGAGTTTGAGTAAAATGTTCGGTAACGGCAGAGCAAAAAGTGGTCTTATTGTTCTTCCATGTGGAGCTGGTAAGACTCTGGTCGGCATTACAGCTGCTTGCACGATCAAGAAGGGTGTAATTATTCTCTGCACCAGCTCAATGTCCGTTGTCCAATGGCGACAGGAATTCCTGAAATGGTCAAACATCAACCCAAATGATATCGCTGTCTTTACGTCTGACAACAAGGAAAAGTTTACCGGTAATACCGGTATCATCGTCACAACCTACAACATGGTTGCACAGAAGGGCAAGCGATCGTACGACTCCCAAAAGATGATGGACTTCTTGACTTCTCGAGAATGGGGTCTCATGATTCTGGATGAGGTTCACGTTGCACCTGCGCATATGTTCAGAAGGGTCACATCCATCATTAAGACACATTCAAAGCTCGGATTGACAGCCACTCTCCTTCGTGAGGACGACAAGATCAGCGATCTAAATTTTTTGATTGGCCCCAAGCTATATGAAGCCAACTGGATGGAGTTGGCCGAACAAGGACACATCGCGAGAGTCCAATGCGCTGAAGTCTGGTGTCCCATGACTACGGAATTCTACCAAGAGTACCTCGTCAAAGATCATCGACAAAGATCATTACTTTGGATCATGAACCCTCGAAAATTCCAAGCCTGTCAATTCCTCATCGATTATCACGAGAAACGAGGCGACAAGATCATTGTGTTCTCAGACAACGTCTACGCTTTGCAAATGTACGCTCAGAAACTCAACAAAGTTTTCATTTATGGTGAAACAAGTAATGCCGAACGTCTTCGTATCTTGGAAAATTTCCAACATAACGAAAATATCAACACCCTCTTCCTCTCCAAGATCGGCGACACGTCTCTCGATCTTCCAGAAGCCACATGTCTTATTCAAATATCCTCTCATTTCGGATCTCGTCGTCAAGAAGCCCAACGACTGGGTCGTATTCTCCGAGCCAAGCGTCGTAACGATGAAGGATTCAACGCCTTCTTCTACTCCCTCGTCTCCAAGGATACCATGGAAATGGTATACTCCTCCAAACGCCAAGCCTTCCTCGTAGATCAAGGCTACGCATTTAAAGTCATCACTCATCTCTCCGGGATTGAATCCCTACCTGACCTCGCATTCACCTCGCCTGCAGAACGTCGCGAACTTCTTCAGCACGTCATGATACACATGGAAACCGATACCTCGAAAGACGACGAGCAAGTCGATGACCTGTTCCATCATGGAAAGATGGATAATGGTGGTCCGAGGGGTAGCAAAGGAGGCAGAAAGAAGCCTGGGGCAAGAAGGACGGCCGGGACGTTGAGTGAATTGGCTGGTGGTCAAGATATGGCGTATGTAGAGCAGAATCGCTCTAGGAATAAGGATTTTAACAAGAAGAAGAAGGGAGAGAGTAGCGCGTTCTTCAAGAAGATTCAAAGGGAGGGACAGAAGAAGAGGGCTGCGAGGGAGGAGGGTATCTGAATCAGATAGGATCTGTGTCTGGCGTTACGGTAAAGATGGGAAATCTAAACATCACTGGATATTGCATAGGTGGCGTTCCTTGATAGGCAGAAGAGAAAAGATTGTATGATGAGAGTATTGTAGCGAGAGATAGAGAAAGAAAATGCCCTTCAACAATGTTCATTGATACTTGGTCGCTCGGAGGTAGTTCATGTGAAGTCTACAATGATCTCCTTTTACTGTGGTCAATGTCAATCCATGTTCATCAATAGTCCCGGACTAGGCGTTCTGAAGGCATCATATTTATTAGGTTATACTGTTGAGTATATCGACGGAAAGGCGACGGTGAGCTGGCTGATTCTGCATTGGGCGCCCACTCTGGATGATCACCGATCACAGCATGTAACAATTTCCTACCTTAGGTAGCAACAAAACAATAGGGGAAAGCCTACCTAGAGCCTAGCATGAGTGTTTTTGATATCTTTGGTAGGTCACATACGCTGATTGGAACGTAAGCCTCGGGTTTCCAATTCATTCATTTAGTAGTGCATATACACACTATCTTCGCTATCAAGATTGTTGAGTAGAGTTGCATACTCCAGGCACACTTTCCAATCCTGTATACGCCTGACCCATCGGTTTCATTACCGGTTTCCAACTCCAAAGTTATCCAACTTGTCACGCTCAATTCCAAAACCAACCTTTCTTCTCAGACTTCTTGTCATCCTTCTCCCTCTCCTTCTCTTTCTCAACCAGATCGTGTGCCTCCTTAGCAGCTTGCCAAACCCCCTTCCTATTTTGTCTTTCGCGATCCGTCAGCTGCATCTGGCGATCAAGTGACTCGTCGTCCACGTCTCTCCCGGGATCCTCCATATGTGTCGTCGTTGTAACTGTGCTTCGGCCGTCCCCGAATTGCTTCCAGATCGTGACGCAGGTTTCGACGCTCCCATCTTCATGCTGGGTTCTTTCGGTGGTGGTGCTTGTGGATACCACTCTCTCCGTGTCCGTGACAGGTTTGGTTTTTTCTCGTCTAATCTTTAGTGCCTTCTCCGACTCGGACTGCGGAACAGTTTCGAGGTTTCGGTACTCGAAGTTATGGGCCTCTCGTGCCTGAGCAATCATTTCGTGGAGATTCGTCCAGCCTGAACCAGTATCTTGCTTGTCTCGGGCGAAGAGTGCTTCGAAGATCGTGGGAATCTTGCCGTGTCCTTGAGTCATCTCGGACATGGAAGTAAACAGGCGCTCGAAAAGATCTAATTCTGTCCCAGGATGCCTCTCCTCAGCCTCGAGGTCCTTCCAAATCATGCTTCCTGGCATGGGGTAGATTACTGAGCTCTTTTGTTGGAGCATACCGCGCTGATAGAGATGTGTGATCCAGCCCCAGGTGTTGTGGCTAGAAGAGCCAGCGCTGAACGCCCATTGCGAGAAAGGTCTGGCTAAATCCTTCCCGTGGCTCATACGGATCAGATCTTCGAAAGCCGCGCAGTACATGAGCGTATCTTGATTATCGTAACCGTTCTCCGACATAAAATCGGCCTCATCATTCCGCCTCCGGGCTTCTGTAGCGAGTTTTAATGGGGAATATGGAGAGAACAGTATATAAGGCAGTAGAGAGTAGTCTGATCGGAAGGTGGGGTGGCTCTTGAGAAAGCTGAATGCCATTTGTTGAGTAGCCTTTAGAGATCCATATTCAGTGTCGTCCTTCTCCTGGAGTCCAAGGACTGAGTAATCAGGGTTCCATTCGAAGTCGAATAAGCTTGAAAGAGAGGCTAGTCGTTTGAGATGGGAGAAAAGTTCTCTGGTGACTGGAGAATAAAGTGGCAGATCTAACGTGTTGATACTATCTGAATCGTGCTGTTCTGCAGGGTTCGCAGCCTCTTTGATGGGCTCTAGACGTTCCCAGTATGGGCGGTATCGTTGTGCAGGTTCTTCTTCTTGAATCTGATATGACTTCTTGATTGGTATCTCGTGTTCGTCGTCGGCTGTATCCCTACGCGCCTTCGCAGCTTCCCCATCGTCCCATTGCTCCTTCAGAAGTTGCTGCCTCGCTTGTTGTTGGTCCCGCCTCCGCAGATCCTCATCGATAACCGCCCATCTCTTGTCATCCGAGGGTCTGGTCGAAAAGGCGGAGGGAAGTCCTATGATCCCTTGTAACAATGAGCTGACTTGGGAATCAGCGAAGCGCTTGAACTTGATGAATGGGTTGTCGGGTTCGGATTGGTTTGAGGAGGTCTGCTTTCTGTCACGTCCCGAAGACGGATCCATAACGATGATTTGGAATATCTGATATGTATCTCGTTTCGATGTTATGTTGACGGTTCAATACACGCATGTAAGCATATGTTGGTTGGAGGGGAAGCTCAATTCAGCCTAAGCCTATTAGGGTTTAGAATGAATATGGGGAACCAGCCAGGGGCCGACACCTCACTCTGCAGCTGCAGCATCCCAAAGAAAATATCTCGAGTGTCGACAATGGAACACGCACCATCTGCAGCGCAATTGCTTCAACCATCGTCAACAATGTCTCTTCGTTGAATTTTAGATCCACAAAATGGCTGTGGAACAAATCCTCAATGGCTCGCCGCCCCGAGCATTGCCAGCCTTCCATCATCCCACCCTGAACAAGCCAAAGACTGCTCAGAGCGCCCCAGATTCACATCGACGACACTCCTTACCCCTCCATTTCCTTCCTCCGAGCCTCTGGTCCGCGAACACATCGACTGCGAGCCTGGTGGTCGAGTCTGAAGAAGCAGCTCACGGAGAGCACATCCTTGACGAGGCGACGGTTGCCCACAGGATATCTGCCCTTCGCCAACTGAATGGTGCGACAAGGTCTCGTCATCGGTATGCAAAGTCAACCGGAGCACGGAACAGTACCTTCAGTCAGCCGGTGATCGTCCGAACATATTCGGGGGCAGCTCGACCGCGGTCAGAACAACGAGATCTTGTTACTGTGAAGAGAGACGGCGGCTGGTCTGCTATGGCCTCAAGGAATATGGACTTGAAGCTCCCTCCGATTGAGGCCTTCTCTTTCAAGGGGATCATGGACGAGATAAGGGATGGCGTTGCTCAAGATCTCGAAAGGATTGCTGAGATCTGCGCTAGAAGCAAGTACAGTCTCAGCAACCAGTACGAGGTTCATATGCCGCCTCACGGTCGTGGGGGAGGAATACCACAGAATGTTGGGCTTGGGGTGCGACCTCAAACGGCTGGACCGGGACCGACGCTACAAGCTATTCCTTCCGATGACGAAGCACCGCGACAAACAGTACGAGGGCCTCGGAGGAGAACAAAGTCGGCAGCATATGGGACACTGGAAACAATCATGTCTTCCTCCAGATCCTCTGACGAAGATAAGTCGAAGAAGAAGCCTGCTGCTGTTATAGCTGAAGAGGTTCGCGGAAGAGCTGCGAAGAAAGACCCTCAATCGTCAAAGGAAACCACAAGCGATGATTCAAAGGAAGTTGCGCCCGAGCAGCAGAGGCAAACACATGCTCGTTCCAAATCTGCTTCATTTGCTGCAGTCATCATTGACAATGCCCAAGGCTCCAAGAATGATGTCTCCCCACAAATACTCTCTCCCACTTCATTGGTCAGTGAACCAGCACGACCGCAAACTTCGACTGCCACAATGCTCGAAAGTATATCCACCTTCGACACAGAATATAGCTCTCCCACACTGCAGTCTATGATGTCGACTAAGCCAGCTCTGATCCGCAATCAGTCAATGGCTGCCACATTTGGCCAAGGGTCAGAGGAATCGTCTTCTGTGCTGAGCAGTCTTTCCTCCTGGCTACCATGGTCGAGGTCTTCCGCAACGCAATCTACTTCCCCATTTCAGGGGAGGAAGAGGAGTGCTTCACATGCTGAAGGGAGTCTGAGGGAGTTGTTGAAAGCCACCGATGCGGACAAGAAGGGCAAGAGCATTGATCGAAATGGCTGAATCTTTCGTCGAAGATGAAGATCAATGACGAAAGTTAGTCTTACGACTTTCAAGCTACTCATTCAGCAAGCTTCCTGCTTTTCCGCATGGTGACCCCAGGTTTGCAAAAGGCTCCAGCTGCCAAGAAGGGTCACGTGGAATGCTGCTTCCGAAGCCACATGCAGACCTTGAAGAGGTTGGTGAACCAAATTGACAGTGGCCAAAGTCGGGCCATGGAAGCAGACTCGATGAAAGTCACATAGGTCGACCCAAAAGACAGGATGGCCGAAAACAGTCAGTCTCATGACGAATCTAGGCGAACATCAAGTGGAAGCCCGGGGTGAAATTGGAGGAATGTTTCCAGAGGGATTGCGGACCGTTCCGACTCGATGTTATGGAGGCGGCGGTTCTTGATGCATGCGATTATGAAAGGATAAGCAATGCTTCATTTGGGAACAAGCTTTGTTTTGAGAGCAAGCGAATAAGCGAATTTAGCGAGAACCCCCTTTTTGCACTTTCTGCACTTTGCTGTGCAAAAGAATTTTTGATGTGTTCAATACAAACATTACATGTAGCATTGCAATCTTGCCTCAAGCTTTGATCTACTTTTTGAAATTGGTCTGTCTGTATTGGCTGTCTTGCACCTTCCAGCCTGGCTTCAGTTCAAACCTTGATACCTTGATACCTCGAGCCGTAGACAGCGTCTACATTTCATTTGCAGGAACCTGTGACATATGCCGGGAGTTACACTCTAAAACATTCATAACCTCAATCTGCAATCTTCGCAAGGTGCAATCGGGCGAGAGAGGGGCCAGCTTTCTCTTGCACTAGAGCGAGAACATTTATCCTCGCTGGCATCTCAATGTCTCATGTCGTTCTGTTCAGAGACGTCGAACCAACTCTAAAGATCAACCTAGTATCGTTTCTTGCAAATACAAATCACACTACATACCAATAAGATCTTTCCCCTCATCCAACAAATTTCAAGATGCTACTCTCATAAATTCACTGATACTGAGGCATTCACCTTTAGAGCAAAATGTCACATACTAGCGCCACACCAAGATTCCTGAAGTTCCCCAGCCTCAAAAGGTCCACTGCCTCGACAGTTTGCGAACTCACTGACAGCGAAGCCACCGATGGTCGAGAATCGAAGCGATCTCGTATTAAACAAGACTCCGAGCCTACGTTGAGCTTAGCAGACCATAAGATGGCATCAGCTAATAGAATTTATGCATTGAACGCTATGTGAGTACAATTACCCATGGTTCTCGAAACTGAGATCTTTGCTTATACTATTTTAAGGCTCCTCGAGAGTGGCAAGTGGTCTGATCTTACGATCAAGAGTCAAGACAGGGAGTGGAAGGTTCATCGAAACATTGTTTGTCTTCAGAGCAAACCTTTAGCTGCTATGGTTGAAGGTGGTTTTGTTGCAAGTGCCCCATATTCATCACCATTGCATTTTTCAGATGCTGACAACTACTATTAGGAAGCATCAACTGGGGTCATTGACCTCAGCGCAAACGAGCCTGGCATCGTCGACTGCATGCTCCGCTTTATCTACACGAATGACTATGATGATACCAACCTCATTCTTACGAAAACCGCCGACATTCCTGAAACAGTCCTAACCAACACCAAAGTGTATGTGTTGGCAGAGCAATTTGATCTCCCGGGACTGAAGGAAGCAGCGACGACTAAGTTCAAGGCTGGCTTACTTACCGAAGGTCCGACTACAGCTTTTACATCCAGCTTAGGCCTGATGTTCTGCGAGACTCCGGAAACCGATAGAGCTTTGAAAAAGGTTGCTGCCGACTATGTTATCAACGACGCAAACCAATTGGCTGGCAGAGCAGACTGGGCTGCGCTTTGCAAGGAACCATCCATGTCTTTCTTCGGATTCGAGATGGTGGAAGCACTGGCTATGAAGAACAAAAACACCAAAGTCTGTCCAAATTGCAAGACCGATTCCGTGGTCACTGCACTCAGCGAGATCAAGAAAAAGAGACACAACTGCAAATTTCTTTGCCGGGAGTGCGGCACCTATTGGTGAGCGGACTATCTACCCTGAGCAGCATTCATTGATTGAATGCTCTTTGCCCATTCTTGGGGCACCATTTGCTAGGCAGGATCACATTCTAGCTTTTTGGAGCACAATAAAGCACGCTGAATTTACATCCCCACTAAGTTTTCCCATCGTGATCTAGAACACTCGTTAGCCTTCTTGTACAACCTAAGTCTGCTGGGGAGGTTGGACTTTCAGCTGGAAAAGCTTTTGACATCGAGTAGCGTCGCGCTAGCTTCTCGTGAGGTAGCTTAGTCTTTGCGACTGGTATCCTTTCCCACCAAGCCTCCTCAACAACTGACAGCCGTACATGACATATCTCCATGAAGATGTCCACAAGTGCAAAGAACAATGGTAGGACAAAGGGATCAATTAGTGGTTTGGCTGCAGTTTCTGCTTCGTGAGTAACCCTTTCATCCCATGTTTATCAACGGACTAATAAGGAGCGGACGCCTGGAGTCAGGGCTCTATTCCGATCTTACCATTTCCTGCCGTGGTCGCGTCTGGAAGATCCACCGAAACGTGATTTGTCCCCAGTCGAGTGTTCTTGCTGCGCGCATCTCGCTTTCAAGGTATCTCCCACGACAGATCCACATGATCACACCTGGTCACCTTCGTCCGTTGCTCAAGACAATGCTAACTTGCCTCCTTTCTAGGAAGGCCTGACCAGCGAGATTGACCCACCTGACAATGATCCAAAGACTCTCGACCGTTTGATCCAATTTCTATACAAGGAAGACTTCGTCGATACACCCTCTGCTGCACTTCCAGGCACCTTCACCTCGGTAGCCAAGGAGGAGCGTCTTACAATATGTACGATGGTCTACATTCTTGCCGATAAATATGATATCCCTACGCTCAAGAAGCTGGCGAATGATAAGTTCGAGAAATCTGTTGCTGCGGAGTGGAACGAGGGGTCGCTGTGCAAGGCTTTGAAGTGGATGTAAGCTTACCTCATTCCACCGAAACCATTTCATCGTGGGACGTGTTCAGTAGCTTGCTTCGACTATAAAGCTAAATCTATGATATGTAGTTACACAGAACTCCCGGACTCCGACTACGTCCTGAAAGATGTAGCTATCAAAGTTGCATCACAACACGTTAAAGAGTTAATCAATACAGGGCAGAGTGATCAATCATTCAGTCAGTCAGCGAACAGCGAAGGTAGCTTTTGCCGCTGAATGGCTGATAGAAATACCTCTCGTAGACTAATAGACGATGATCAACTAATCAGTTCGCTAATTATTTAAACACGTAATAGTGTATATATAAATTTTAAAGATATACTTCGAAAGTTTAATAGGGTTTTGTATACTTTTTAAGTATTATAGAAACTTTATAGTTCCTTAGTACTTATAAGACTTCGAAATTCAAAGTTTTGAGCCTTTTTAAATTTAAGAACGTGACCTTGCATTTCGAAGTTTTTGTTATAAAATTAGTACTTTTTATACCTAAAAATAGCATTTTTAGAAAGTCCTAACTGATCAGTTCGCTTTGACGGGGTTATATCTCTACTGAATGACTGATAGTTTTTAATTAGATAAACTGAATGACAGACGCTGTTCGCTGATCAGTTCGCTGGAAGATTGGTCACTCTAATACAATGGATTTTATCGAAGCTTGCATGGCACACGCCGCCATTGCGATCGACCTTCTCAAGGCCAATGTGACCCCAGAAACACTACCAGAACAATCAAAGAACATACTGGGAGTTTGTCCGGATTGTGGTCCACGATATACAGTCTGGGACTTCCGTGCTGAAAATCACTATTGTGCTCGATGCTTTAAAGGGTTTATGTAACTATCGCGCCGACCCTGCAGGCTGGCGGCCCTACTAGAAGAAAGTAAATGGATTACATGGATGTTGTCATTCTGAGACAAGCAAGACTCATAACACGTTGTCGATCCCAAGAGACCAACGCTTAACGTAAGATTTGAGCTCTAACAAACCAAAGGCTTCAAGAGCGCGTGGTATTGAGAAATTTGGGAACCAGAAATCAAACATAGCTCGAGCTGGAAACTTCAGTGTCAATCAGACCGTTTGTTTGATTCCAGTCACAATATTAAGCTTCTCTCGAACCTCGTTAAACTGCCATCATGGTGACTCTTCCGCTTAACGAAATTGTTAGGACAATTCCTCGCAGGCAGCCTCGTCTTCAACACTCCTCAACCTCAACACGAACAACACGAGTCCTCCACGTAATTCGGGATTGCGCAACTACAAATACTCAAGCACAAGCCACGTTAGTTGCTCCCTGTATTGAAACGGTAAAGCCCATGAGTTGCTAACACAAGTACTACACAGAATTACGCGCACAATCTTGAGCAAGAGACTCCATCGCCACAGCCAAATATGTCCTCCACCAGCCAGGATGTTAAGACCACGAGGGAGAAAGAACACATCAGCGGTCCCGTTGAAGCCACAAAGTTGTAAGATCATATTTTGCCGATCTGTCTGTTTCGAAACTGACAAAATCTCACAACAGTCTTTGGGACTCTGGCAAACACTCCGATCTGAAGATAAACGTAAAAGGAACCATTTTCAAAGTCCACAGGAGCATTGTGTTGCCGCAATCGAAAGTGCTCGCCGCGCACGTGGATACAGGCTTCCAAGTAAGAATTGCCTCGTGTTGCGATGTGTCAAACTATTCATAGCTGACCCAGGATCACAGGAAAGCATCACTGGCGATATCAACCTTCCCGACGACAACCCCGAAGCTTTTGGTTGCCTGCTCAAATACTTCTACCTCGGCGATTGCAATCCTTCGAACACGAGTAATAGCGAGAATCCCCTAGTCAATTTGATCCATGTTTACGTCATGGCTGATAAATACGATGTCCCTGCTGTCAAGCCGATGATTCAACAACTGTACGAGGACGCCGTCACTAAGAAATGGAACAGCGGTGCCTTCATAACAAGCTTGGAGATGATATACACCCAGCTTCCAGCATCTATCGCAGATGAAAGCTTGAAATTTCTTGCCACCAAGACTGCTTAGGCGAATGCTAGACGAGCTTACAGCCAATGCAGAGTTTGAAAACCTCTGCAGGGAACACGGCGACATTGGGTACGAGGTTTTGATCCACAAGCGTGCTAAGGCTTTTATCCCAGAAGTTGCGATAGAGTCCATGTACCAATGTTCTAAGTTCCCCCCCCTAGTAACCGGACACCCCCTGTAACCGGACACCTCGCTTAGCTCACTACACTTGACTTCCAACTATAATAACTTTTTTATTCTTTTATAGTTATATGAGATAATGTAGAACTAAGTTGTATAGTTCCCTTAGAGTCTTCTTCTTCAATTTGGCGGTCTCCAGCTTCCATTTGTGCCCTTGCAATAGCCTCGATCCCTACAAACTTGGAATTTGGTAATGTCCTTACTTTCCTACGCTTCCTAGGCTCCAACTGCCGAACCCTAGCCTCTAATTGCTGAATTCGACGCTCATGCTGAGCAATAACAAAATCCCGTTGATTAACTGCTTTAGAGACCTTTCGAAAGAGCACCCTTGCGGTTGGTACAGCGGCCTTTCCTAATCGGGAAATCGAGTAGACTTCCTCCCGCACATCCTCAAGTTTCTGGAGTGTAGGGACCTCAAAAACCGACTGTTTTGTGTTCCAATCAAGTAAAGGCTCCTCTGCTTTACGTTTCCTAGATTCTTCTTCCAAGTTATTACTATTTTCAAGTAATAATCGGTTCAAAAGTGGTTTTGCGCTGTTAGTAGGCCATAGACCCGTAGCCTGCCACCCAGACCTAATATTTCTAGCCGTTAAAGCGTCCAGCCTTGCTTTGTAGTAGTACCGTAAGAAGTTACGCTTTCCAATTGGTGTAGAATCAGTCAATAAGCTAAGAACTCCGACCTGCTTGCGGTAGGATGTTTTGAGAGACGAGAACACGGCTAAATCGAGTAGTTGTAGGACATGTAAGGTGTGGCGCGGAAGAAATAAGAGGTAGATATTGTATAAAAAGCACTCCCACATAAACTCTGTAGTTTCATGGCTTCCATGACCGTCTAGGACTAGAAGTCGGGCTCGAGAAGGATCACGTGGTACTGTCTGAGGGATGAAGACCGTACGTAGCCACTCTAAGGCTGTATCATCTGTAGTCCAGCCATTTTCAGTTGCAGTAAACTGCCAGCCTTTGAATTCGGCTAGTGTAGTCTCAAACCACTGTTGTTAGACTGATTTTCCTTTGAAAATGACTAAGGGTAGTAGGCTCTTGCCTGTAGCGCTGATGCACTCGATAAAGGAGGTCCAAGCCTTCGATCCAGGGTGTTTCTTTCGAATAAACCGCTTGTGGACACTTCCTACTACTAGTCCATTGTCTCCCATGCCTTCCATAATCCCAGCTTCGTCCATATTGTACCAGTCCTCAGGCTTGATAGCCTTGATAGCCGGGACAGTAAGCTTAGGCCACCACTTCTTAATAACTTCAGTAGTAGCCCCATTAACCCGTGCAGAATCAATATGGAGTTGCTTTTTAGTCTTAAAAATAGGGTTCCGTCTCAAAAAACCAGCCATCCATCTCTTTCCTAGTGGTGCTGCGTCCCCACGTGCCCATAGGATTCGACCAGCAAAAGCCCTGATCTGTATATGCGTAGGTCCAAGACCTATAGACTCCTGGGTTAGAACCCACTCCGTCAGACGGTCCTCTTGAACTATAGAGAGCCTCTGTTGAGGCTCATGAGCTTCCTGCCTCGAGATACTACCGTTGGTACGGTCATGTAGTGTAGAGCGTGGAACTCCAAACTCCAACGCAGCTTTTCGTAAATAATGGCCATTTATCATGTACTCGAGTGCCCCTTGGACATCCTCTTCTGTATAAGCAGGCTTCATGATGAGTTCTAGGAGTGTTTCAAGTTTCAGATTTTTTCATTAGAAGATAAAAAAGATATTTAAAAGTAAAGTGGGTGGTGGGGTGGCGGCGGTGAGCTAAGCGAGGTGTCCGGTTACAGGGGGTGTCCGGTTACTAGGGGGGGGGAACTTAATTGCGGTTCCACGGTTGGGGTAAAGCTTCGACAAAGATATGGGCGCAACTATTATGTTTGTAAGGGTTGTGGTGGGAGCTAGATTTGCACTCCATGATGGCCCTGATCAGAACTGCAACATGGATGGATGGCTACTGGATAATGGATAACCGATGGTGTGGAGCTGGAGCTTGTTGAGGAAGGGGGGGAGACGGGGTTCAGTGTCGTGGTTCCCTCTGCTAGAAGCCCTATCTTCATGGTAGGAGCAGCAACGTAATACTTGCAGAAAAGTGGTATAATATCAGCAGCTATGTTTCAAGTCTCGTATGACAACGAGCAGAGACTGTGAGAATATAGAATCCTTACGTCAAGAACCATTCGTTGCTTCCATATGCCGACTACATGGCTTTATTGCAGTCAACGGCCGACTCTCCCGCGTAATAGTCCATATATACGTGAGAGAAGTTCAATTGTGGAAGCTAGTTCAAAGAAAGGCGCTTTAACTCACCATTAAAAATTTCAGACCAGCTCCGAAGGTCGCTTCGCCTCAAGAGCCCTTCCTGACATCACAGCAGCAAAACACCACAGCAGCAAAACAACACGGCAGGGTCGCTCCACGACAACCTCTCTAACGAGCTCAGCCCTTCAATCAAGGTATGTAAATAAAACCAAACCAAGATATATCGAATCATAATCTTGAATACAGGTGTGTTCTGCCTGATATCCGATCCAAATGCCGTCGATATCGAATGATAAGTCTTATGTTGCCGGTATGGGAGCGGTCGGCGCGTGGTAAGTCAAAGTGATCCATCCCCTTGTATCAAGTACTGACTATCAATAGGCTCTTGGACACTGGCCCTTACTCCGACCTGAAGATCATCTGCCAAGGTCGAGTGTTTGGTGTTCATCGTTCGATGGCATGCCCTCAGTCAAGACCACTCGCAGCACATATTACCGGGCTGTTTCAGGTATACATAGCAGATTCGAATTACTTTGAAGCATGGCTAAATCCGTGTTCAGGAGGCATGTACCGGCGAGATCAACCTTCCTGACGATGACCCAACAATCCTTCCTATGCTCATCAACTTTCTCTACAAACAAACCTTCGACATGCCGCTGCCTACCTACAACTCCAAAGGCGCTGTCAACCCCATGATAGTCTGTACCCATCTCTATATCATGGCCGACAAGTATGACATTCCCTCCCTGAAGCAAGCCGCAGCCGATGCATTCGAGAAAGCAGTCGGCAGGGAACTTGACGCAGGACCATTTGTCAAAAGCTTGGAGCTCATGAATGCAAATCTTCCAGAGTCGGATATGCAACTCAAAAATGCAGCTCGGAAAACGGTGGCAGCATATCTGGCAGATCTACTGATGAGGGAGGACTTTAGGGAACTAAACAAGAAAGGTGGTGGACTCATTGATGGCTTGAACGAAGGAGTCATTCCACTGGCGATGAAATTAGAGGCAGAAAAGAAGCGCGTGGGAAAGCCATGTCCTCATGGTTGACCATATGCGGGTAACATTCTATGGGATCCAGCCATCAAGAAGTACCTTTGTATCACCTGCGAGAACTACTTCTGTTGAAGGTAGAACATGGTGGTCTGATTGTATTCGGAGAAAGGACATATATGAATATGGCATCTAGGTAGCGTTCGCACTCAAGGCCAGACCCTGAGAAATACAATGAAATCCAACATTCCACCATATCCATCATGCGGGGACTAGATATTACTTTCACAAGAAGGCGACTTTAGATAATGAAATACAGTACGGGACCATCATGTGAGAGGATGATCCTCCGCTCTGATGTGGCTAGCTTCATGTGACCGACACCTTACGTAGGGAGGCTTGTCCTGGAGCATCAAATCTGGAGCAGCACCAACCAGCCTTAAGCTTCTTGATTTGAACACCAACAACAACTTGTGAGCCCCGTCAACCAAGCCTGACAAGATCGCAGATCTCCTGCTCCAGGATAGACTCTTCATCATGGTACTTCGAGCTGAGCGCCTTTGCCCTAATCTTTCCAGTTGACGATTGCTGACCATGTATTCTTTATATAGAGCGGCCACACTGCCAGCACGGTGAAAGGAATGGCGTCGTAAGCCCTCCTTTGTCTGCTGTACTTCCTTGAATTGACATCAGGTACAGGCTGTTGGACTCGGGCAAGTACAGCGATCTTACCATTAAGTGCAATGGGGAAGTCTTCAATGTTCATCGATCCGCTGTATGCATCCAGAGCAAGCCCTTCGCAGCCATGGTTGACTCGCAATTTCTTGTACGTTGTCTGCAAAATTATTACTGAAGTAATTGCTGACATTTGGCAGGAAGCATTTACGGGCTTCATCGAGCTCCCAGACGATGACCCAGATATCTTCAAGCGCGTCCTCAGATACATTTACACCGGCAACTATTTCGATGGCAGGAAGCGCGAAGCTAGGACATCCACCCCGATCACTGCTTCTGCCGCCAAATCGGGCTCTGTCCGGAAGAATGGGCTGAGTGCATTCATACAACCACCAACTCGAACTCGAGGGGTCAAACGTGCTCTATCAACTACCGTGCAACCGCAACTTTCTCAGGAATTTATCGCGGATGCCGAGGAACATATCGCCAGAATGCATATTCATGATGCGAATGACAAGACACTGATGGTTATAAACACCAGGATCTACATCTCGGCCGACAAATAGGACATTGTTGCGCTCAAGACCCTAGCTGCACAAAAGTATGGGGAGGCGCTGAGCTTGGCCGTACAGGAAGGATCGATGAAAGGATTCGCAGACAGCTTAGAGCTGATGTATGATGAGCTGCCAGACAGTGATTTGGGCCTCAAAAACGTGGCTTTGGACTATGTTGGGAAGCACTATCGATGGTTGGAACCGTTGGAGGATTTTCTGGAGGTGTTCGAGCGTGGTGGAATTGTTGCTGTTTCTCTCTTCAAGGCTATTGCAGCTGTTCCTGTCAGTTAAATCCATGTATCTGGACGATAGGGAGCGTCATTACAGTCTGAAAGAAGAAGTTTGAGCAGAGCTAGGAATTGGATGGTAGTAAACTGCAGCTAGGCTTTTAGGAGATTGATAGCATACCTTGGTAACCCGTCAGTCATGGACGAAACACATGTTAGTAAGACCGAACTCTTTTCTCCTCCTTTGACCCTTCTGTATTACTCTATACGCTCGAGTAGAATAGGCAAACATTCCTGTCAGCGCAAGCAGAAGTCTTTGACGACCGAGAAAGCCTAGCAATCTCAAAGAAATTCCACAATTCTTGCTTGCTTTACTTTGAACAATATCGACATGTAAATACTCCAAGCTTTATAAATTTAGAAATTATGCGCTAGCGGTAAGCGATGGGAGAACGCAGGCCACAACCTGTAGCCTTGATTCTACTTCAGCCTCGTCCACTCACAACTCCAATAACACGTCTCAAAACGTCCCATAATGGTACGCGCTGGCCCCCAAATTTCTGATAATCCGATTTGCTAACTTGTCCGCCATCAGAGCAAACGCACCTTCGACGAGACGTCCGAGGACAAGCAGGGAATCGGCTTTCCCAACGTCAATGAAGAGTAGGTCCACTAAGACATAGTCCGTTCTCGAACCTCGAATTATGCTGATCACTATACATTCTATTGGAGTCAGGAAGATACTCGGATCTCGTCATCAAGTGTCAAGGCAGTAGCATATAGACTACAAGCACCTGTTGAACATGTGAGATGAAACATGGGGGCTGGAAAGTCGTATTAAACCACATGCCACTCCGCCCTAAAGAACCTCATTGATGTACACTGCATAAGACTTACAACTTGAGGCAAGTATCATTCTTCATGTAGTGGTTGGATCGATCCCGACACTTGAAACGTTCAATAGATTAAAATGCACTTGGCTGCTCTCCATCCAAGCTTCATTGACTTGACAAATTTCTGCTCTATGTATGTCGCATAAAGTCGCACAATGTCCCTCATCATTTCCAACTTCGAGGACCGTGGGGTGTGGCGCATTAGCGCCAAGCGAGAGGCTACGTGAATTTGAAGCTCCCATTCTTCAAACCAAAACGACCATCCCCCCACGTGTTCAAAGTGACGCACAACAACTGGCCCTCGACACCGAGCGCGAGGATAAGATTGCTCGTCTCAACGCCATTGCAAGTGATTCAATGGTACGTGCTACCAGATCCGGAATTTGATAGAAGCAGAGGAAGAGGACGCGTGGATGCTGACTTTGTACTCACTTATAGAGCAAGCAAAACTTTGACGAGATGTCCGGCGGCGACAAGAGCCCCGGTATGCCGATGAAGACCGCTGGGTAAGAGCTCGAAGTCAATGGCTTGAGGTCACAAACTGATTGAACGGAGCTTGCTAGAGAGCGGGAAATGGTCCGACCTTCAGATAAAGTGCCAAGGAACAACCTGGAAGGTGCACCGTCTCGTTGTTTGTTTGCAGTCAAAGCCTCTTTTTGCTGCTGTGGATGGGGACTTTCTGGTGTGTGAAATATTGCTGACCTCGATTGCGAAGTTTTGTGCTAACGTCTTGCAGGAATCCCAAACCGGAATTATTGATATGAGCGACCATGAGCCCGAGATTGTCGGCCATATGATCAGCTTTATGTACACCGGCGATTATACAGTCGATAAATCATCGGCAGAGGAAGACAACGCAGACAACAAACGTTCCGAGCAAGATTTGATCATCGGACTCGATGTTGATTTGAAAACTAAGGCTGCTTTGGAGCTACTGACCCACACCACAGTCTACCTCATTGCCGAAGAGAAGGACATCCCAGCTCTCAAGCAACTGGCAACAAAGAAGTACGAGAAGCTGCTTCCAACGACTTGGAACAGTGATACCTTCTGCCAAAGCTTGAAGATGATATTCGAGGGGACCCCAGAGAACGATCGCCAACTGTGGGACGTTGCCATCACATACGCAGGTAACCATGCAAAGAACCTAATGGATCGAGGAGAGTTTGTCGCGCTTTGGAAAGAGCATGGTGAGATTGGATACGAGATGTGGCTGGCGTCTGAGAGGTTGTCGAACTTGCCTGCTCCAATGCAGCTTTTGAAGCATACAGGCTGCCCTAAGAAATGTGTCAAACATTCGAGGGACGTTGTGGGCGGTAGAAGATCAAGTTACTGGTGTTGTGTGTCGTGAAGGATTTGAATAGGACCATATTGCTTGAGAGCCGGCTTGACGGATTCCTACCTTCGAACTTTTTGCATTGGCGTTGGATTCGCCGGCTCCGAAGAGGTATGGGACATGGACAGAGAGTTCGGAGTTTGCGTACTGGTTGAGTTGTTCGGATAATGCATGTGCTTTTGATGTGCGATCATGGCGATTATGGCTGGTTGGCATGGACGGCTGCGAGAACTATGCACAGCAGGACAACAACATATGCATGCATTGAATTATGTGTCACATGCTACTCGAATAGGGTAATAATTGTAGTATACTGACCATTTCATGCCGAATGAGAGGGTGGGTGACGGGGGGATGCTTCTCAAAGTATCGGGATAGTCTCGTTTCAACTTCTGACTTTGTTTCGATATACTCTTTCTCATGCCTGAGTTTAGGGTAAGGGTGCTATAAGACATGCCTGAAGACAACGATCTTTGATGATGATGATGATGCATGGCCTCGGGCATTGTGGAAAGGGGTCAATGCCAAGCTTATCCATTTTGGGAACAGCGCGAAGCTAGGGCCAGGATGAACACAACGACCTGCCATCCACGACGGACTCACCTGCGGGCACTTCAGAAACTTCCATGGTCACTCTCACCATATAAACCATGGTCTATTGCTACGCCTCTGATCGGAAATTTCTGCGGCGAAAGCAATGCCTAACGATTCCGCCGAACCGGTACGGACGCGATATCCACATCGTTTGAAGAACGCGACTGGACAGAGATGAATCGCCGTCTCGAGGAACTCAACCTACTCTACGAACAACTCGAGTCCCGATTGCCTTCCCACGCCTTGCGGAAAGCTCGAAATCACATCCGCCACCCGCAAGATACTTCTCCTGCGACCTCGAATCGACTGAGCAGCCTTACAATCCTCTGCAGTCTTTGGCTCGAAAGAAGCATATATTGGCCTCATTCAGGATATAATGGGGTAGGCATCTACGGGCTTTCGATTTGACTCTCGGCGTGGGGATAATATCTAGCATGGTTGATGTAGAGGAATGCCAATCCAAGAGGCACGGTTGTAAAGTTTCCACAAGCAGGCAGTCCTTGCGCACTGGACAACCTCTACCGACAATTGGCAGACTAAGGAACGATATGCAAGTGATTCGTACACATACGCTGCTCATCAAGGCTCCGAGGGCTACTTAGAGATTATTCGACATCAGATACCTCGAGCTCAACTAGCTCCCTGCTTCCTCGCGAGGACAGGCCAATGGAGGATTCCCGCCAATTTGGATCCATGGACTGCATACGAGACGGCGAACGGCGTGCCTCAAACTAGATGTTCTTATCATCCAGCAAAGCCACATGTGCCCACCTGGGAAAATATCCATATTGAGGGGCACATCTATACCCCGCCCTGGAAGGGGTTTAGGCAAGATTTTCTCTCATGTTGTGGGGCTTTCAGGAGGAGGTTTACCGCTCCTGCCGGCATTCCTGCGTGTCGATATTGGTAGGAAACCGTTTCTTTACTTACCTGTCAATCCAAAAGACTAAAGAACCTGGTCTGGTGGGTCCTGTGTCGAAGTTGGCAATCGCTCGCCCCTCTGAACGTGTCTTTCTTCTTGCTCCAGTTCGTTGGCATTGATCTCGAAGTTTTTGTTCAAGACGCGTCTTCGAAGGTGTTGTGTCCTCAAGAAGGCACTAGCTCGAACATGAGTGGCCATGTGAGAGGTTGGTCCGTTTTCCGGCCGTGGCGCATAGTTCAAATTTTGCGGTTGAAACAATACGCTTTTTGACCCTTTCTTATCATTCAAAGTTGTCTGTAAATGCATGCATGTTCCATTTTGATGCGGTATATAGTCTTCGCTTACATATACACTTGTACCTATATGTACACTCAAAAAGCCCCGCCTTCCTCCTTCCCCGCCAAGACACCCCGATTTGTCTGGTCCATGACATCCTCTCCTCCTATCTTGTCTATTCGATCCCCTTCCCTTCTTCAAGTATGCTTTCTAAACCCGAAGGCCTTCTCGATGTGGTGCTCTGCTCAATTGCTGGGTCCGTATATTGCATCGACAAACGCCCCAGGGGTTGATATCAAAGACTTCCTTGGAGTCGAGGAGACATAGATTTGAAGTCATGGCGCATCCGCATGCCAATCTTTCAGAACACAACCTTCACTCTGGGCCCAACCGACATAACTCGAGCGGCTGCAAGTGGAATCAATCCTCCAATATAACACATCCCAACGAATACAATCAAACCCCAGTAGGCTCCACCGTTGCTTTTGACGATCTCTCCAGCAATCGGGATTCCAAGTAACAACCCGATAGACACAACGGCGTTACACGTAGCATAGTATCGTCCGTAATCCTCGGTCCGGCATAGTTGGCCAATACAGACTGGTACCAGGTTGATTCCCGAACCACTTGCAAAGCCAAAAATCAACGCAAAAGACAAGATCCCACCCCTGGTATTTCCGGCAGGGAGCCAAATACCGAGGACTGAAAGAGCCATAATACACGTGATGCAAATCATGGTATTGAATCGTCCGAACTTGTCCGAGAAGAACCCGGGAATGATGCGGCCAAAGATGGAACTGGCATTGATAGCAATAAGCAACTGCGAACCAAACGCATCGTTGTACCCCATGTATGTCGCATAAGAACTCATATATGTCAACGGAATGAACAGCGCGCATTCGATCATGAATACTGCTGCGATAGCGACCGCATACGTTGGCTTTCCCAGGATCCTGAAATCCAGCTTCGCGCTCGCATTGTGCAGTGAAGGGAGTCGTTTCTTCACCAACAAGCAAGATATCGAGCAAAGGAACAATAAAATGAAGCCCAAAGCTCGTGTCGCCATAGCCCATCCGGCATGTGGTATCAAAGCCTGAAGAACGATGGGATACAGAATGCCTCCAACTGCTCCGCCGAGAGCAGCAATTCCCGTCGCGAACCCGCGACGAACATTAAACCAATGTCCGATAACGGTGAAACATGGAGAGAAGAGAAGCGATGTACTGATCCCGTTGAGGATTCCGAAGACGAGCATGAAATGCCAGTACGTCTGACATGATCCGGCAAGGAACATGGCAGTCGATACACCAGCGCCACCAGCCGCGATCAGGTATCGAGCCTCATACTGGTCGAACAAGGGCCCGACGATAAGTCCGCAGGCGTAACTGAGGAAAGCGTAGATGCCGAAGATCCAGCCGATGTCGCCTTCGGCGTAGTTGTGTAGTTGGTTCTGAGAGATGTGTTTTTGGAAAGCTCCCATTGTGTTCATGGTCCCTACTCCCCCACATAGGCCGCAGAAAGCTCCAAAGACGACGGTCCACGCTGCGAAACCACCTTCTGGGTAGTAGATGAGGTCAGCTTGATTATGTAGAGGTTCATTGCTATCAGGTGATGCATGTTCGTTGTCAATTGGGTTGACAGATACTGAAGCTCTACCAGTCTCGATATCGTCAAGGTGGAATGAGTTCCTGGTGACAGATGTTGCCATTTTGAGAGTCGCGATATGCCTTGGAGAAATAGATACAAGCAGAATAGGAAGTAGAACAAAACTCTAGAAAGATTAAATAGGAGATGAATGTATGCAGTGCGAGTTATAAGTATCTCGAAGTAGATGCTGACTAAACCACGCCCTTTGCCCTTGGCCTGGTTACCGGCACGTCACTGATCGGCCATGATGCCATCGCGATCTCCAAGAGTGGGAGATCAGTCAGATTGGTTTGAAAAAAGGAAATAGACATGAGGACAAAATACTTCTAGACTTAAATCGCCATGTACTTGATGAATTGAGATATTAAGAGAAAGAGTTGGAGTTTTTCAGGGAGGAAGCAGCAGCAAGAGGGTGTCTTGGCTTACGTAGAGAATCTGTTTCTTCTTGAGGTCCTAGCCTCCGACTCCACGACATCCTTCAGACAGATCGAATCTACCAACTTTCATCTTTCTTTGCAACATGTACAGACAGAGCGATGAATGACTTGATCATGTTATAGATGCTGCAGAGTGTTTGCGGGTGTCATGAGCTGAGCGCCGAGTGGCACAGGCTGACGGCAATTTCATCTATATATCACGTGATGGGGAGATTCTCTTCTTGCAAGTACAGTCTTATTTTCCTCGGGCACAATTGGGTTCCGAGCCTCAAGTAAATCTTAGTATCGATGTCGCTTTGTCGCACAATCTGAGGCCTGAGCGTGACGCTGGGTGTTTGGTACTACCTATTATGCCATGTGCTCTGTACTCTGATTCTTCCTCATCTCATGCTCATGCCTTAACAACTCCTTTATTCCCTCGCTAGGGCTTAGCTGCTTGACACCCTTCGGTTTCTTCATTTGTTTGTCGTTAGTCTTGTCATCACCCGGGAACTCAGACCCACGAATAAAGAATAGTTCTTACCGCAACCCACATATCTATATCCACGCCATGTTCCTTCCTCCATTCCACCAGATTTTCAAAGTCTCCATGACAAGTCTTCTCAACATTGAAGTCAGGGAAGGGGTAGGCTTGTGTCTCCATCCAGTTGAGGGTGTAGAGATCGGTGGAGGAGGTGCACATGAGGTCCTGTGCAAGGATGTCAACGCAGTGGTTCAGATGGTATGTCGGTGCACATGAGGTCCTGTGCAAGGATGTCGACGCAGTGGTTCAGATGGACATACCTGTGTAAGTTAGGGTCAGTATTCTCAATGCTAGAGTTGCGTTGCTACACAGCCCCACTGTTCGATAGTGCCTGCGGAGGGACAATTTCTCCACTTACCACAGATCTGGGCGATGGACGTTGTCGGGTGTGTTGTTGTAGTAATCAAGGTATATCAATGTGCGGAGTTGATTCAGGTAGTGGAGTCTATTTTGTATGTCAATGCTGGTATATCGCTTCGTTTTATCGCTCAATCCCTATCCTTCATTATCTAACTGGTTGTGAAACCTCGACTTACTGATGAAACACATCAACCTGGGCCATATATGCGTCAGATCCCAATCTCCAATACTCGTCCTCAAACTTGGCCACAATTTCAGGGTCCTTTCCAAGTTTCAATACCTCTTCCCTTGAGATTGGTATGGTCCGAAGAAGCTCCATCTCATCCCACCATGCATCTGCTTCTGGATTTGGATGCTGGCGCGCGAAAGATGGTCTGGGACCTGGATAGAGTGTTGCGTTCATCGTTTTAGTCTTGAAGGGGATGGGAAGTTGATCGAGTATTGGAGAGTAAGAGGAGCTTGCTCTTAGGATGGCGTTCAGGCCGTGGGGTGTGTGTATGTACCTGCTCATAAAGAGGAAGGCTGATATGGAGAATATGAAGATGTTAATGACGGAGAGCAGGACAAGATCTCGTAGATGTTTTTGATGGAAATCATCTTGAATGGTATTTCGGAAGTGCACTGGGAGAGATTCCGAGGACGAATTGTCTTGTTGGAGCAGTTTTCCTTCTTGGCCTTCAAGGCGGGCATACTTCAGAGACTTGGAACACCACATCTTGAAGTTCCTTTCAAGATTTCTGCCGGAATGTTGGTGGAAGGAAGATCACTGAGTGGAGATTGGATTGCTCGCCTCATCAGATTACCCGAAGTTGAGCATGTGGGTCTCTAGGTTAGGACTCCGAGCTGATACTTAGTTTCGTTCTGAATCTCGTGCCAAGCCGTGACTCAACTGGGTCTGTGATCGACGGCTGTTACCAAGTCTCCTCATGACTATGGTAAGCAAATCAATGCAATTTTCAAATATCTGATGCCGTCTCCGAGGTGTGTCTTAATACCATAGGTCTGCATGGCGAGAGACACCCTGTATCTGCCAATAAACTATAAAATCGTATGCATTTGTGGTCTCGAATCTCTGACGGCATCAAATAACTAAATTTTGTAGCACAAGCGTGTAAATGTCAAGGAACGCGAAGCTGAGCCCGAGGATTTGTACGAACCCTTGGAATAGGTCTATTCAGGAAAGAGATCTAATAACATGCGCGAAAGGAGGATTTGCGTGAAATGATTTCTTCAGTCTTGGCAATACGATGGTGGGAGGACAGGGGCACGCTTCATGGACAATCTTTTCGCGGTTGAATGTCTGAAATAGTGTCGGATACTCGAGGTATCATCACAGTACGGAATTACATAGGCTCGAAAGTAGTCTCCTGAAATGGGTCCCAATTACTCGTGTTGCAATGTTACTCTTTTTGAGATCCCGTGACAACTTGCTATTCTCTTGAAAGAACTAGAATCTTTCTTCACGATTTTCTGCCATCCAATGGTATTCGTAGGTTTCGAGCCGAACATTTGTTCTAAGAATCCTTTCCTGGTGTATAATATGCCTGATGAGGCGGTCGATGTGGGGTATCGAGTAAACTACTCGAACAGAGAGTGATGTTCTTTTAAGCAGGATCTGAGCAATGCTCCACTGGAGCAGTAAAAGTAGGAAACACAAAATTGTTTCCACTGCTGTGTTATCACCTAATCTTGTTATGGTTAATTGAATTCGCGAAAGGGCGTACCACCAGAATGCTGGCTGTGGTACGCTATGATGTCACATGACTACCATTTTTGACATACTACTTAAGGTAGGTAATTTTCATATTTCGACAATATGTGCTCTCCAAAAAATTCGGAATTCACATACAAATTCGCTGAAACATCGTTGCTCAACTGCACTGTAAAAAGTGTGAACCACCATCACAAACGTCTTTTTTCTTGGACCGGTGGGCCTTCAGATTCAAAGAAGTACTGGAATCTCGTTATAGATGGCTCACCCATTTCTCGACTACGGCGTTCGCCAGGAATCTTCGACCCAGGAGAATGTTCCATTGAGCCAGGACATTCCAGATGCCTCAACTTCACATATTGGGGACGGCCTCGCAAAGTAAGCTTGCAGTCTCAACTCGCATTGAGGTTTTCTGCTGACAAGATATGTGAGGAGGTTATTCATTTCCGGAAAATACTCAGACATGACACTCCAGTGTCGAGGCCGAGAATGGAATCTTCATCGCAATATTGTTTGCTTACAAAGCAAGGCTATAGCTGCCGCCTTCGATGGAGGATTCGCAGTGAGTGTCTCTAGAGACCAGAAATACAAGACTTTAATCATCAATTTAGAATGCAGATACTCACCACTTCCAATTTGAGGATACTGACGGTCCCGACATTGTTCATTTGATGCTTAAGTACATGTATGGCAAGCTTCCTTGAGTTCTATGGCATCTACTCTCCGCAACAGTATCAGACATCTCCCAAACTTCCACACTTACAAATGATACAGGGCATAAGTGCTGATATGATTTCTTGCAGGTATGAAGATACTTTAGAAGTGGGAATTTCCAATGAATCTCCCACACGTGGCTCACACCTCGGAACCAACCAACCTTCTCAGGCATCACTATCGAATGCATACCCCCGCACAGGACAGCAGCATTCAACTACCCTTAACGGACCGAACATTGCAAATTTCTCATACGACAGGCATTCCAACCAGATGTTTATAGACACCTTCAATCAGAACTCTATAACTGACGTCTCGAACTCGACGAGCTTTAACGGTATGTGCAGCACCACTATCTTTACTGTTGTCTTTTGCCTGCAAAATTATTTCGGAGTTATAGAATTATAAGTATCCTGATACAATAAGATGCGTAATAAATCAGGCTAATACTATGGGACATTGGGGAGATCACATGGACCAGTGCACAAAAACAGTGCAAGAAATCCTTCGACTTCAGGTGAAATGCGTTATGACTTTGATCAGTCCAGTATTGGAGTGAATACCCCTGCATCATCTTCCAGTCAAGTTGAGAATGGTAACAACCAAGTCACCCAAGTCGAGTTGTCCAAGGGACTGCAAACTGTAGCATCAGTCTATATCCTGGCTGAAAAAAACGATGTCCCGGGATTAAGAGAGCTGGCTTGTATCAAGTACAAGGCCCTTTGCCAATTTTACTGGGACAGTGAACACTTTATTGAGAGCATCATAACAATATTTGAAAACACTCCCGACAATGAGACTGAGATGCTACGGACCATTGCTCTAGATACGGTAACGACTCATTCAAAGAAGCTGTATATGAAGGAAAGGTTTCTGGAGCTCATCTACCAAGGTGGAGACATTGATGTTGCGGTCGCTAAAGCATCAGCACGCAATCAAGCTGGAGTCGCTACACCGCGATATGGTAGAAATGCGACGCATTATGACTACTGGTTTCATCGTAGAGATATTAGGCTTGAACTTTGAGTGAGTGATTCTGGCGCAAGCTCAAGGATCACTATGACTGAGATTCAATCCAACTCAGAATTTAATAGCGACCAAAACCGCTTTAACATCTCCATTAACTCAACCACGGGTGAGACTGCACTCTACTGCGAGACTTGACACCATACTGCCTGACAACTAATTCATGCCCCGGAATACTATTTACCTAGGTAGGTAATGCAAACCAGATCCTGCCCCCAACATCACGACGATTGAGTCCCCGATAAGATCAATCCTATGCAGGTGCTCGTCGGACGCGTATAGATGCGAGAGACGGCATTTTCTGGATGCAGTAAGAGATTGGAGTTGATGATC
Organism: Helotiales sp. EF0021; assembly: GCA_000292665.1. NCBI lineage: Eukaryota > Fungi > Ascomycota > Leotiomycetes > Helotiales > Helotiales sp. EF0021. The sequence continues at coordinate 187,580 of AIET01000188.1, forward strand.
TGAAATCTCTGTCCTCGATCTTAGAATTGTGACGCGAGAAAGTACCTAGGTAGGTACCCCTTTTAGGACCTCGCTTAAGATTAAGACACGTGCTTCGCTAAGCTCAGCCTCCTTCTTTCATCGCTTGAAATCTTGTGAACAAGGCATGGAGAATCGAGACCGATTTCTGCAACACTGAATGTACCTGAGACACTTTCATATACACGGGTACTAACAGGACCTCGGACTTCAAAAGAAATGCTGTGGCAAGCGACCGCCGTGGTTTGCTTTCAAATATCGGTACTTGGAGTACTTGCAAATAGAGCAGATCATGGCCATTTAGGCTTTGGAGCCTGTGGTACTTGTAATATCTGTTCTCTGATGATCATGCCATCAGGTTATGGAGGCCAACTTTGGTCATTTATTGAAAATGGCCTGAGATCTCTTGTGAATAAATCCGATCTCAGCACTGAAAACATCAATCTCATGTAAGAGTTGGATCATAGTGCATCAAGATTTGAGCATAATACACGCTCATGATGTGCGAAATCGATAGAAGCTGTATAGCTAGAAGAAAGAGCAAGTCCTTGTTGCTTCTTGTTAGATTGTCGATGTTCACCCGGCCATGGTGAATTATCAGCTTGTCTCCACTCCACAAGCTCAGAGACGTTGGCTTGCTTACAGTCTTAGACCGTCAGTGCGTTGTAATATGTTCGCTGCTTTAACAATTCTTGCTCTGTTTAAAGCGGCGAATGTAGTTCAAAATCAGTTGGCAACAATCAACAAGTTGACAACACAACTTTCAAACAACAACAACAGACGCGACTTTGTAAGTGCATTAATCCTTCTTGGAGAATCAACCTGCAAACAAGCTGGATTGTATGGTCCTTATTTACGCGTTTTGGCCGCAATATGGCTAGAAAACTCTGCCCCTACGTTTCGATCTGACAAACACTGACTTGTGCAAACAGTAATCTGGTCATTATGGCCACCCAAGAAAGTCCGGACTCGAGGTTCACGAGATTACGAGGAGAAGTGCTGAAGAGTAATCCGAGATTCGCTACTTTGGCTAGAAATTCCCAAAGAAGGTACATCTCTAAGCTCGGTTAGTTCTTATTCACTTCGTTGACCTCCTACCAAAACCAGCTTCGTGCCTATTCACTCATCAGAATGGGAAAAGATTATACTTCCAAAATAGTGAAGGCTAACTGCAGACAGACCCCCACTATATATTCCCGCAACCACTCCCTCCAATTCCGTCCTGGTTATACAACCAAAACCCTCTACCACCACAGCCAACACCATCCACAAGTCTCCAACTTGTTCAAAGTAATACAACATCAAGCTCAACCTACCTAGCCCCATCTCTATTACCTTCCGCAACATTTGCCAACTTCTCACGGCCATTTGTTGGACGCACTTCCACATCACACCCTACCACCTTCATTTCCCTCTCCTCCAACCAAAACGAACCTTCCAATACAATAGCTCCTCTCACTCCCAGTCTACTATCCCCGATCACATTTCACCCGCGTCTTCAACGTGTTGACACCCCCGAGTCCTTACTTCTCCACCCTCCCATCCACGTCGCGCATCCCTATTCTCCTCCGGAACCCCCTTCGAACGGCGAGGCAGTAGCATCCACACCATATCTACCCGCTCACAATTCACCACAGACACCTGATCCAAGGTACTCCATTACTTCATCGAATCCGCCTCCGTCCCTGATGGTCGAAAGAAACACGAGCATGGCACCATCATTCGAGATATACACATCACCGGGCGCTGAAGCTGCAGGTATGGGCATGGATACACCTTCCTTATCACCTATTCGAGCACTCCGTGAACTCGATATCCACGACGCCGACGACATGCAGAGGGGTTTGGACAATAGTGAATCTGCAAACCCCTCTTTCGACTTTGGACATAATGTACCCCTTCCCGAATATGCCTCTGCCTCACAATCCAACATCGCTGCTGACAACACCCATGCAGAAGAGTTGAGAGTTGAACCCACTGCAGAGCAGAACGATGCAGAGATGAAGGAATATGTTGAGAAGGATATGTACGCCGTGAGAGATCCTGATAGTGAATTCAAGGAAGAGCAAAGCATGGAACTTGATGAGGATGTGGCCACTGGGCAAAGTATAGGCTTCAGACCCGAGTGGTTTGGAACCAGCACTTTGTATGGTGAAGATAGCCTGGTGATCCAGATGCAGGTATGTTTCTTGTCCCCTTTCCCTCTTCCCTCAAGATCACGGGTGCTAACCGAGATTTCAGGGGCATCTTGATTCAATTATTGAGTACCGAAAAGACCTGTGCAACAAACGCGATGCTCGACCATACGATCCCAAGATATACCTCGATATTGCTAGTGTCGATAACAAGCTTGGTTTCTGTGATGTTGCAGCTGGCAACGGATACAAAGCACTTGTCCTCGTCCAATCCGGTCTCGGAATCTATAAGCGCAAGGCATACCCACCTAACCTCAAGGAAATCGTACGAGATATGATACACACCATGCCTACGAATCACGACTCTATGCAGACTACATATAAACAGCCACCATGCGCTCAAGATGCTTTTCTCATTGATGAAGATCTTGATGATTTGCATCTACAAGCATACAAGGAAATTCTGTACAGCCTTATCGGATGTGCTGCAGCTCTTGATGGCTGTCAATGGGCCAAGGCTGCTATTGATAAGTACCCTCTTGATACAGAGCTCCGAGAATTGCAAGCATGTCTTCAAGACGGATACAGGGCTCACGTCGAGTTATTGAATGAGGGCGGTGATTGCAAGGAAGCAGATAAGGAGTACTTGCGTAAGAGTGGGAAGATCTACCAGAAGAAATACCCTTGGATTGATGGTGCTCTGTTCCACAGAACCAAGGAACTTGTTGATGAGATCAATACTCAGAACAAGGACTCGTGCTGGGAGATTAGACCAGTCGTCTTTGGACCATCAACTTCTAAGGCTGTCGAAAAAGACGATGGTGATGTCGGACCACTTGGCCTCTTTGCAAAGCGCGATATCGATCCTTCAAACCTCATCATGCTCGACAAGACCATCCTTGGAATCTCAGACACTTTTTCCAGCAATGGGGAGCATTGCGATGCTTGCCATGCCGCATTGGTCCCACCATATCAGGTACCCCGAGACATCATCCATCCAAAGTGCTGTAAAGCAGTATCCTACTGCTCTCAAGAGTGTCATGACAAGGCTGTGAATGGTGGCTTCCACAGCATCCTATGCAAGAAAGACTTCCGGTGGGTATACGCACACAAGGATGTTGCTAAAGATGGGGGAAATTGGTCAAACTGGCAGCCAGTGATGTTCCTTCGATTGATGGCCGTTGTCCTGGCTGACTTGAAGCGTGCTCAAATTGAGAAGAAGCCAATTCATCCGCTCCAGCATAACCTCATTGCTCGAATGGCAGCTAATTACCAGAACGAGGACAACTTATCTGCTGCATATCCTTACGAGTGGATGATGTGGGAGAATGTTGTGGCTCCGACCAGGATCTTGATGGAACTTGGAGTCGATATCTTCTTCGACCAAGTCTGGCAACCAGAGGTCATCCAAACCATCATATGGAGGTGCGAAAACAACTCGAATATGGCAAAGACTGCGCTAATCGGATGCACCCCAGCACATATGATCTCTCTGAATCCGAACTACCTGTTTTTCAATCATTCTTGCTTGCCGAACGTAACATGGCACGGAGCAATACCTAATGAGAAGGTCAGTATTCAGTTCTTGATGGATGGTGATGGCGTCGTTCAAAAGCCTGGGTCCACTGCCACTTTCTGCAGAGCTTTGAGATATATCAAGCAAGGCGAGGAACTGAAGATCAGTTATGTTGGGAACGCGAAGGGAGATGATCGTGAAGATCGAGCTGCAAAGAGAGGATGGCTCGAGAAATGGTTCAATGGAGGGTGTGGCTGTTCGTTATGTGAGAAGGAGAACCGAGAGGCGCCCGACGTTGAGTAGTTTTCCAAAAGGTATTGTGTTTTCCTTGGTTGGATGGCAGGTCTTTTGTTGCATTGAACCTGGATCTGCCTTGGTATGGAACGACGTATTATTTAGAGGGATTTCTTTTCGCAATGGTTTCCTGCTTTATTGTTTCTGCATTGTTATGTTAATATGGTTTCTTTCAAATATCTTGTGGTTTGAGTCTGGATTTTCATGCTGCCTAGAAGATTGGCGTAGATATGGCCTGGGCAGGGACGCTTTAGATTGCGGACGATTGCGTTGTATTTAGTGGTATTCTACGCAGTGATAAAGGGAGGATTGAATATCTCGAGGGGCGATACGTTATGCGAATGCGCTTTGCAGTCCTTAGAACTATTTCAAATTAACAATGTTTCCTCACGATGCTGCTCCATGATCTTACTATGCTTCGGAGGACCTCGAAAATAGATTAATACGGGGCAAGGATAACCTGTAAGGCTAATGACTGTACTTGGTAGAGTCAACTTTGAGCTGGAAAAGCTGGAAAGCTGGAAATTTCCGAAGCGTTTCCCAACTCCCGAGATTCGTCGAAAGCTAGGTGTTGACAGCAATGCGTCCGATGAGGTGGCTAGAATAGGCGATAAAAAGAGGCATGAAGAAGGTCATGCCGAACATCCACGTGGGCAGGCAGTGGGACCTGAAGTTGAGGTTGCAGCAGGTTTGTCCAGACGGTCAAGGATCGATGGGAGGTTTTTGTTGACAGCAACATATTGGGTTGCAGTGTGGGCAAGGCTGCAGCTAATGGCTACCGTACCTGAAGGACATCATTCGACATTGGTGTAAAGCTGGCTGGAGTATCCAAGACTGAACTGGTCGCAAGACCATCTCATGGTTTGGGGCCCGGAGATACCCGCGGTTGATGGCAGGGACGCAACAACTATGGTTGAATGTCTTGAGGAGAATGTTGCATGCTTGATTGAGCAGTCGTAGGGAGCTCGTCGTGTTTGAAAGGCTTCCCCTGGCAAAGGGCTCAAAGGGAGAAGTACTGCTAGCTGATGATGAAGGATAATGTTTCGCTCTTGGATATTGCCGTGAGGACGTTCGCCGGTAGGGAGCTGTGGAACTGCTGATTTGCAATAGCAAAAACTGATGTAGATATGACTGGTATTGGAGTTGGAAATGCCGTGTCCGAAAATGATATCAAGTGTGTCTCATCAATGACCTTGAGCTTGCGGTGACACATGATTGGCGTAAATCGATGTATTGTAGGAGGTTCAGTAGAAGGCTGCGTATAATTCCTGTCCTAGCGCTCTCCTACTTGCGGGCTCATCATTAGTTGTTTGCTATGATCACAAAGAAGAAGGTAGGGAGCCTACCCGCAAATTGGGATTTGATAGGTCGTGAGGAAGGGCATAAGTGATGAACTTCGAGATCATCAGCACATCTGTACTGAACCTTCCATCTGACAAGCATTATTTGCCATAATGTTGCTCTGCTTGGTAGTTCTGTATCTGTTGGAGGATCCATTAAATAAGTATTCAAGCTCGGAAGAGTCATGGCTATCTTATATAAAGCTGGACACAGTTGCTCTCTCTCACCTTGTCAGTGTAAGTATCCTTATCCAAAATAGCTGCGTTTTGCTCATTCAGGTTTGACGTCTTCCTTGATTCTTTGACATCATGTTCCTCATCCATGTACCCTTTCCCTTTGTAGAGAGGTCTTATTGAACAAGTCTCTTCATTTACATTGAAGTTCCACGTGGGATTGGGTCCTCCATGGACCATAATGTGGCTCGAGGATGAATCAAAGCGCAGAGCTGCAAGGTTACTGCAGCCTTCCTTGTTTCCTGTCACTTTTGTGAACACAACAGAGTCGAACAGCTAGATGGAACAATCGAATGAACATACACTGCAAGTTTTGATATTAGATCCTAGAAGGCTCTCCTGAAAAAAGCTTTCCCGTAGCGCCCCCTTCCCAACCACAACTGCTCCACAACCCTCCAAAACCCAACGCCACGCCAAGACCACGCACGCCCCATTGGCATACTACCTAGCATCATCAGCAAGGTTCCTCATCGATGACCTGTCCAAGATTATTGTGCATCTGCAACCCTTGGATAGCCTCCATGAAGTTGACTCCACGATTTTATCAGGCCGCCCACTCAACCCTCGCAATATAACTTCACTTTCTGGGTAAAAAAGGACCTCGGCGGACCAACAGTGGTATGTTCGAATCCCTCCCAGACAACATGAAGAGCTGACTCCCCTCATAGAATAGGATAACCAATACAAGATCTAAGCAGCGCCGGCTTGGAAATAGCTCAGTCGCGTCCTAGCTAAATCCGAACGACCAGAACTTCTATCTCTATTGTGATATTTCCTCGGATGCTCTGGACTCCTGGGATAGTTCTGCCTGCTATATGGGGCTAAAGGCGACTTTAAAAGAAAAAGAAGACCTCGATGGCCAACATTTCAAATCCTTCTACGATGGGATACACCAGAATCCGATCGGTTGAAAAGTGGTGGAAATACAAACCGAAAGCGTGGCCCCGATATTAAAGGGGCAATTTATGGGATAGCAAAGGTGAGGATTTAGTGATACTGAATACAATGCAGACTAGGATACTTGGATAATCAAATGGGCAAGATATCGACTGGTATGCATACTGCCTGTTCAAGACTACCCACCTAGCGATTACGCATTGTTTCGGAGTATACAACGGCAAATCGATCTCTAAGCAACTCGCGTAGTAGCGATGCTGGCTGGTGATCCTGCGAGCATCGGATTGAAAGGCACCGTCAAAGTCTTCTGCAAATAAGAGAACATCTTTCCCAGAGTCAGCCATCATACCCAGCGACAAGATAGAAAAACACAAACCATTCAATCCTCTTCCCCTTTCAATTGTACGTCGAGCTTTTGTTCAAGATCGATGCCGATGTCTTTCAAAGTCTCCTTAATGCCAGTGAGCCTGACCTTCGCTGCTTTTACTCTCTCCCGGATTTTCTTGTTTTCGCATTCTTTCAAGAGTTTCTTGTGTTTCTTGAGCTCATTCGCCGTTAGGTCTCGACGACTTGTTGGCTTGGCTTTGGCAAATATTGGCATATCGAGGGATGATGGTAGCTTGAGACTGTGCTCTCGAACCAGCTTCTCAGCTGCTGGCAGCAAAACCCGGAGAATATGTTCTTTCGCCCGTTTCGTCATGGGCTGTGGTTCTGTTGGTACCGGCTTGTAATCCGGGTCCTTCACTCTGCTCATTGTACCCCCGATGAGGTCGCCGGTGTCTGTTACTTGGTTGGCACTTCGGGTTACAGAATTGACATCCGGGAGGTCGAATACGAAATTGCTAGCTGTGAACCAATCACGGAACTGGTCGAGAGAGCTTCGGGTTCCTCGTGGAGAATTGGGGAGAGGCTTCCATGGTGCGGCTTTTACGATCTGACTGTCTCAAGAACGGCCCAGATCCAGCGATTTGACCAATATGCCAATCAAGTCATTCTCTTGGCACACCCTCAAGCAAGTCGAGACCGCGATTGAACAAGGCATCATCGAGATTGTCTGGAAGTTGCGCGAGAATCGCAGACAGCTTGGATATTGATGCGAAATTCCTTCATGGCTATGTAGATCTCGAGGATGGCGGCGAAACTGTTGATCCTCATCTCACGATCCTAAAATCCAAATCAGCATATGCTTACATCGCGGATATTGTGACATACGGTGCAATATCTACAGTGGATATGCCTCATCATCTTCTCCGAATTGGCTTCTTCAGAGCCTTGGCTATCCAGGCAAGGAAGGGTTGTAGCCCAGGGACGATATTCCTGAAGAACTTTGGTTGTACCGAAGGCACTGCGGGTTGGTGATACCGACGTTGATGTGAAATGCGGGTATCTGCATTCTCAATATTTGAATGTCCCAGCCGCTTGGGGTGACTGACGCCATTGATGGTGAAGTCGGTTGTTTGAAGTGAATGTGATTGCTGTAGGTTGACCCGATAATTTGGCTGGCTCACCATTGCAGTTGGTTTGGCAGCAATGACGCGATCGAATTTGCCTACCTTAGTCACTCTTTAAGTGCGGCTAACTATTAGTGCCTTAGATGGTATTATTAAGGGATGGAGACCATCACTTAAATCCCAAAGAGCACGGTCGCAAGGCTCCGACCTTTGTCCCCTTCCCACTCACTTTTCACATTCACTCTACACGCTCCCCCGTATACCTGATATATAACACTAAACAACCATTTATTTTCCACCAATCCAGTCTCTCACGACACTGGCTTCGGCCAGACAACCACCAAGACTGGATTGTAACATGTGCCCCTTTGGGGTTTCGTGTTCGGCCGATAGACTCGATCGACACAAGTGCCCAATTAACTCGACAATTTGGTAGCATTGCTTACGCCATTGTCGAATCGACAACGACGACGACTACAATGCGTAAGCGCTTGGGGGTTAGCCACATACTTCGGTATGTGGCTTGACCTTTTGTAAATTTTTTTTTACACGAGAGGTTTTGGTGTTCTGGTGTTTTAGTGGGGATTTCTCGGGTCGGGTTAAGCGAAGAATTCCACGATGACTAGCGCTTCAGGTGCTGCATCGATGGAGTTAACACCGTGCTTCTTCGATCTTGGTTTTGTTGCACTCTCGAGACTGGTTTGTGGATTGAATCTTCATAGGGGTCTCTTCTTTGTCGTCGTGATCCGCGGTGGTGGTATCTGTCCAGAGTCAGTCACAAAATCCCCCATTGAATGGGACATTTCAAGGCGAGACAGGTTACCCACTATCACAATTGAGCGTCTAGTTTGTCATCAAAGTCGAAGCCTGCAGCGTTGCTGGCCATCTAAAACTTTGCATTTCTCTCCTTGGCATAATCCAACATCGCTTGTCGGTGTGCATTTCCATCATTCCTCAACGCCTCTTTCCGTTCAGCCTTTTGTTCTTCATCGCCAACGAAGGTATATAGATCTCTGGGATGCGCGGCATTCACAACAATCCACCCTGGTACCTTGACTGATGGATGCTTCTTCAGCACTTGCTCAGCTGCTGGCAGCAGTACTTTCAAGATGTCAGCGTTCCTGTTTCAATGTGTCTTGTTGTTGCCAAGCGCTTTCTTCTCCTTTGCTTGTTGCGATTCCTTTCCGAGATGAGAGACTGCCCTTTTCTCGACCTTTGATTATCCTTGTGGCTCTGCGTGACTCGTTGCACTGGAGATGAAGGGCCTTGGTGGTGTGCGCGTACTTTCAGCAGCCCCAAACTTAGATACACTGTGAACGCGAAAGGATACTGTACTGGTAGAAGCCCCTGCAAGGGTAACACGGGTAATGGATGTGGGTTTCAAGGAAGGCGTTTCCTCAATCTCTGATTGTCTCGAAGGTTTGGGGTGATTCAAGCCACTCTACCTACACCCTGGTTCGAAAACCAATAGGGGGGTGCAATTTCTGAATTGGTTAACATTGTTAACACAGAAGTGAACACCCTAGCTTCCTTGTGAAGAGGTTCCACGCTGGCGACCTCTCCGCTAAGGGTGTCGTTGATGCTTGAGGCAGATCTGGCAGCTGAGTCTTGCTCGGCATGCTTTGGCTGGTTTGATTCTGGTATATACTGGTAAATCCGAAAGAAAGTCAATGTCGGTTGTTGGCTCAATTTACTCTTTGGGGGTTTCGTCCCACGTCTTTGGCAATGAGCATAGAGTCTCAAATTCGTAACCTTGATTCGTCACCATGAACGGTCTAATGAGTTGCATGGCATCAACTCACCCCAGCCTACTCCAGGGGACTGTTGCTGGCAACTTCCATGACTATTCGGCTCGTGGTAGGTGCGATGATGCTCGATTGTCGAGGGGATCGTTTCAAACTATAAGACTCGCTGCTGATCGCCGGAACCGAGGTGACTGATTTCTCTCTCGTCTGCTCGAGGTTCAGCAAAGCACTCTTCTCTTCAACATTTGGTCGTCCCTGGTGTTTCGGTTGATTTAGAACACATGTAACGACGCTAGTTGTTATGGTCCGTGAAATTGCAGATATGGAGGTTGGGGAAAAGGTATACAGATTGAGAGAGGTTTCTTCAAGGCTAGTATTTGTGGTGTGAAGCAGCTCGCTATGGCCAAGAGGTATTGAGTTGACTGCAGTTGGGTTTGGAGGGCCGGTGGGCCTTTTCGAAAGGCGGAATTTGGAAATGTGAAAACTTCAAGGGTTGTCCAAGATGCTCTGGTTGATTCATACAACTTGATTTACACTACTTTGTGTCCTTTAGGGAAAAAGAACCCCCCACCTCCCCCACCCCACATTCGATGCTTTCGGTCTGTCCGACTGTTGAGAAGTTTGTTCCGTAGCCTTCTTTGATTGTCCTTGGGGTTCTGGGTGGTTCACACCAGTCTTCAGTCTACGGAGGCGTCTAGAGACCAAGTCTCGTGAGTCGGACAGTCGTTTCCAAGGCAGGATGATTCAAACATTGTAATGGGTACTGTTGACCCGGCACTTCTTTGAATCCGATGCTTTATCAGGGCTCTCAATCTCGGTTCCCGTTCTCTTATATGTTGTGGTGGTCGATGTCGGTGGTACTGCTGGTGGCTGGTCAAAAGCTTCCGTAGCGGAGGAAACGCCGAATCGTACGTTGTCTATGACCTCCCTCATAGCAATGTCAGCCTGGGTGGATTCCGCTGGAGTTCTATGCTTCACATCCTTCTCGGGTATCTCGAAGGTTGTGTTGTCCCTAAACCAATTTCGGAATTGGTTGTATAATGATTCTGGTTTCTCTTCCAGAAGGCTTCGGCAAGCTTCAAGAGTGCGAGATCGCCTATCATATATTCGCTGATTTAATGTGGTGTTCCCTGCGCCTTGAATCTGTCCAATGTGGAAATCTAAATACTTTCGTGGCGCATGTGACGCAACTCCAAAGCCATAGTTGAGAATTGTCTGCGGCTCTGTTTTTCACTCGTACTCTCGTTCTTCCCATTCGAGCATGTCTTTCCCCCCAAAGGTTGAAGGTGCACGGGCCAGGCTGCAGAAATCTTTCCCCGAATGAGCCTGGACCCACATCTCAACGACGTCGAACATCAGAATCTTCATCTCGTATGCCATGGAGACATGCTGCAGAATCGAAAAAGGCCTTTTCGAACCCGATTCAAGATAACCCAACAGGATTATGGTGCAGACAGAGTCACCCTGGGGAAGCCTCCCACAATGTGTCAAGCCATGCAAGAAAGGCGCCAGTTGAAGTTTCTGTATATGTTGGTTCCTTGATCATGGCATACTACGGTTTGAGACAATAAGAGCCTGTGCAACATCTTACGGGCTCTAGCTAGATGTGTAGCCTATTTACTGACAGGTCAGGTGACTGAACCTCACTAAGGTAAGTAGGTACCCTCGGACACTGGCAAGTCTAGCTACTGCGTTTGTCAGAGTGGCAGGCTACAGGAACTGTATACAATTGTAACTGGTTGCCTCAATTTAAAGGTAGATAGTTCTATAACCTCGCGCAATCTCATGATCGTTACCACAACAGCTATGCTGCAAGATCTGCTCAATGGCCAGCTCCGAGAAGCGAGCAAAAGACACATACATTTTTTCGATTGACCGCAGCGTTGGGCAACAGGTGCTCATGAGCATTATCGAGTTTCACCTTGTAAACCGCCTTTGACTGTGTGGTGGATTTTGGGTCCATTCCTTTGAAGACCGTCTCTGATGTATCCAGCTTACGCCGTATAGATGACCCGGACTTATGTTGAATTATGCAAAGTGATGTTATCCATAGCCACGATCTCATACCCGTCACCTCTTTTACTTGTGCTACTAGCACACCGTTCCAAGCTCCCTTCGCTATGAACTTATGGTAATGCAGAAGGGGCCCGGGCAATATGGCAACACTGATTGCTTCCACGAACCCTTGGTTTCTTGATGAAGTATGTTCTGGCTGATCGGGGGGCTGGTTCTACTGGCCCTGTGAGTCCCTGCCACAGAGTCATACGACAGAATGCGATGTGTATCATCTGCCTGGCCAATATTCCACTTCGTTCCAATTTGTCGTGAATTCGTAACCTGCACATTTTGCTTTCTTAACCAACGGCCAAATGCTTGCATGCTAATCGGTGGTGTCTGGCTTCGCAGCTGTCAAGATACCTGATCGTACCATTCTTGATGGAGGAGTACTGGCTTATCGATGTGAAGGATTGATATGGTTTTCGATGTGGCGGATTCGATGCAACAATCCCCTTCCCTAATGCCCTCGTGTGTGCAGTGAGTAGCCCGTGAGTCGTCGCTGCAGTGCAGATTGAAGGGAGGAGACTGCTGCGGGAGTAGCTGGCGACCGTGAGGGAAGTCGAAGGATTGGGTGATATGCCGAAACGATACGCTGAGCCTTTCTCAGTGCTACAAACATCGTGGAAGTGACATCTGCTCGCTGAATATCAATTCCTCAAAGCCTGGTGATGTGTGTGTTGGCCATAACATGAGAGTCGTGTTGGAGTGAAGCATGAAATGGGGAAGCCACTAGCATTCGGAGCGGAATTACTTCATACCGACCTCATATGGCACAGCACAATAAAGTGCGAGGCAGGGAAGGCGGAAAGAAAGCGGACTGAATGGCTTCTGATCAAATTCGGATTGTAATGTATAATAGTAGTTTTTCTTGGATTTGTTGTGGTCGACATGTGTGTACATTCCTAGAGTCTCGGTATGCCAGATTTTCAAGCGGACTTGACCGATACGTCTCAATTCTTGGAGACGAACGGCAACCAAATTTAGAAAGTAGAATTTCGATACTTAGTGTTCGAAGATTTGCTCATCGTCGTAAGGAATACGGTAGTTCAGCTAGGGACAGTAAGTGATCGATGGACTTGGCGTTGGCCAAGTCGCCAGCCCCGCAGGGCCGTTGTATTCTGTTTATGTCGTTTGGATTTTGATAAATACGTACAACTAGCAAAAACGCAAGCTCTGACGTGTCCTTTTCTCATTGTAGACAGAATTTATACGATTATCTCCTACGGGTACACCAACCCTAAAGGAGTTAGGCATCAAAAGTCTTGCAGTGCCGGGAACGACCAAGGACTTTGCAATGTGGCGTCCCTTTGTCAATTACGGGTGGCTATTTACTCGAGGTGATATGTGCATAACAACCGCTCCTTGCCGAGCTTATTACCAGGGACCTGGAAATTGTCCAAGTGTCAAGGACTCAAAATATCATCAGATGCTTCCTTTCCCAACATGTATCTGCCCCTAGCAACATGGTAGTTGTGCTATATTTTTGCCGCTTCACCTGAACATGCATGGTAGATCGACGCTTATGGCTGTTTCCCAACTTCAAGATTGGTTTGAAGAATGGAAAGACTAGGCCCGGATAGGAGTAGCTCTTATGAGTCAGGTGCGTTGTATGGCCACGTATCAAACAGATCACATGGTCCGCTAGCGCCAACCTCCTGGGAAACGAGTATATAATGCTGGCCTCCCTTGAACCTTTCCAAAAATCATCTTAGTGCATGGGTGTGAGTAACCCCATACGCGTTTTCCTTCGAATCACCGCGCTGACCGCGAATAGTTTACGGTACGACCCTCGAGCTCCTCCACATACGAATATCTTACTGACGCTGGCCCTTAGCATATCAGTGAGGTAAATACGACTTCGCAACTCTTTCGATTCCGCTGACAATGAGAAAAGGATACGTCCGAGATTGCGTTTTTGCTAGTTGTATGTATTTATCAAAATCCAGACATAAACGTAATACTGACTTCGATCAAAGGAAAACTAAACCATGACCGCTCCTGTTCGACTTCGGTTGGGCAGGGAATCTTTGGAACACACTCTCGCAAGAGAACTTTTTTCATTGCAACTTACTTTTCGAGAGTGATTGTGAAGAAGAAATATTTTCATCTAAACATTGAAACTTCGATCCAGCGAAGCTGAGTAAGGAGGATGTGGCACCGTTTATCCGACCTCACTTGAACATCAAAATCCATCCCACTTCCAAGAACACCACAAAAATGCCCCAAGCCGCCCTCGTAACAGGCGCAACAGGCCTCCTCGGCCGCCAGGTCACGACCGCCTTCCAACGCGCCGGCTACGAAGTCATCGGCACAGGCTTCTCACGCGCAAAAACCCCCATCGTAAAACTTGATCTTGGCTCCTCAGAAGACGTTGCTCAAGCTCTGGATGAGCACAAGTAAGCTACCTATAGCTTTATATCTGAACATCACCTAATAACCCAAGACCCCAAATCGTAATCCACTGCGCCGCCAACCGCTTCCCCGACAAATGCGACGCCGACCCCTCCGGCACCAAAGCCCTCAACATCACCGCCTCCCAATCCCTCGCCCACCACTGCTCCTCCCGAAACATCCTCCTCATATACATCTCTACCGACTACGTCTTCCCCGGTGTACCTGGCGAAGCACCCTACGAAGCCTCTGCTACACCACGACCGACGAATCTATATGGTGAGACGAAATATGAGGGCGAGAAAGCAGTTTTGGCAGAAGGAGGCGTGGTTTTACGAGTTCCGGTTTTATATGGGAGGGCAGAGGGGAATGGAGAGAGTGCTGTTAATACGTTGATGGAAGCGGTGTGGAAATGTCAGAAGGAGAAGGTGAAGATGGATCATTGGGCTATTCGATATCCTACAAATACTGAAGATGTTGCGAGGGTTTGTGCTGGTGAGTTATCTCCATCTGCCAGTCGGATCAAGCTATTCAATCTTATGCTAATATTTATGTGTGCAGATACCGCAACCAAATACCTCTCTACAGAAAACCGATCCTCACTCCCTTCCATCCTCCAATTCTCCTCCGAAGATAAAATGACGAAATATGAAATCTGCCAGGTCTTCGCGGAAATTATGGGGTTACCGATTGATAATATGGAACCGCTCACCGAGGGGAATGATCCGAATGATCCGAATGCAAAGGTTCAGAGACCGTATGATTGTCATTTGAGTACAAAGGCTTTAAAGGATTTGGGGATTAATGTTGGGACGATGAGTTTCAAGGATTGGTGGAGGAGGGAGGTTCGGGCATATAGGAAGTAGAAGCATACTTTGGGTACCTTTTGCCTGAGATTGGAGCCATGGACTGCGACGTGTTGAGTTGGGGACTGGCGGCGTGGGAGAGACAAAGCATATTACGCGCTGGCAATGGCACCTGTGAGGAGATCACTGGCGAAGATATAATTCGTGGCTGGAAAGGCAATCCCGGCTGCATCGAGAAACATCGGCATTGGTGACATTAAAAGCCACAAGGTTCGTGGGCCAGCTTCTTGTTGTCTGACTTGCTGTGGGTGATGGTTGAAGCAATTGCACAATCCTAAGGATCTCCGTGTGCGTGGAACATTCAGATAACGCCGTGGAAGCAATTTATTGCTCTGACATTGCATCTCGAGCAGACTCAAGACTGTCGCGATTCTGGATTAAGCTGAAGCTGTAAAGGTGGGATGAATGATTGTCCTCGACACTCGAATGCCTTCATTGACACCAGATTTAGCTGGTTGTGCGATGACAATCTCACACCCGTCAATCAATTTCAACATGTACACAATTACAAGTTCAATAGCTCAGACACCAACAAGACGTCTCACTTATCACTGTCACTCTGCATGTCACTGCAATCAATCATCATTTCTGTGTTCCCTTGACCGGTAGAACATTCTCAATCTCACTCCGTGTTCTCCTCCCGCCCCTTTTCCCCGGATCTTCAAAGCAAGCCGCATAAACCTTGAAAAAACACCCAATCCAAACAAAGACTTTCCTCGGAATCCCTTCCCGACCATCATGCACACAATATCCTGCAGCCCTGTACAATCTTATCAAGATTCCCAGGTATAAAAAACGGCAAACTCTCCATGCAAGAGTCTCGGCAGATCTTCCCGCTGAGACGGCGGAATGTCCCTGGACTAAAAATTAAGATTGCGGCGAGGCTGTGTGTTGCGTGTGACCAGAGGGAAATGGTGTTAGGCTTGGGAGCCAGAGCAAAGGGGGATGTCTGTGTTTTGATCGTGTAGCTTGGAGGAGATTGTTATTACCTCACAGTTACGGTGTTCCCTGCCACCTATTTTATTCTTTTGTTTCGTTTCTCTGTCTCATGCTCTGGTCGCATGTTTCTCCTTGCAACAATTACCTTCTACCATGCGCCTGCTTGCCTGCGCTAGAACTGGCTCAAGAACACTCTACAGAAGACATTCAAGAACAGCAGCGCATCATTCATGATAATCAAGAAGTGAGGAGGAACAATGGCGGATACAAACCCCTCTTCGAGCTCGACCCCTCCACCGAAATTCTCTCGATACAGATCTGTACGCCAACCACAACCTGCGCCAAACGAACACCTTGGGAATAGGACCGAGGATAGGACTAGCAATAGCAATGGCGACTTCTCAAGAAGCAAGAGTATGTCACGATACCGTCGTCCTGCTCCCAGAGTCGCATCCTACGAGCCACAAGCACAAACACAAGCCCCTCCTGTACCAAACCTCCCAGCATACACTCAGGGCCCGAGAACTACGCAGAGAAGAGGTACGGATCCGGTGAATGGGCAGGGAGATAGAGAAGCGCCGAAACCAAGTCCTCGTACGAGTCCTAAGAATTCGAATTCCCAGAAGGTGGAATTGGATGCGGTACACCAGCCTACTCGAAATCAACAAACACGTCGAGGCACGGGAGGAGTGGAAACTGAGGATGACCGTCTGCGGAGGAAAATAAGAGAATTTCAAGAGCAGGACGCAGCGAGAGCTGCGGAAGAGACAAGAGAGCTTCTGGAGAAAGAGGAGAAGGAGAGACAATACCAACTTCAAAAGGCAAATGCTGAGAGAGCGCGACATGCGAAAAGGAGCCAAGAAGAACAAGCTATCCTGAAACAAAAGCAAGAGCAAGAATCTGCGAGGATGGCAGAGGAGGATGCGGCAAGAATGTTAGAAGAGCAAAAGAAAAAGGATCTGGAGAGGTTAGAGAGAGAATTGGAAATTGCTACCAAGACCTCACCTATAAAAAGTCCTATGAAGGAGAGATTTGGGTTCTTTAGGCAGAGAGGGATGAGTGTGAAGGATAGGGAAAATACTTCAACGATGAGCTCGACTTCTTCAACCAAGGAAGCACCCAGGGTTCAGTCTCAAGCTCCGAGGAAGAGCTCGAATCCTCCTACACATCAGAGGACGAAGGACAATACTCCTATATCTCAAGCTCCGAAGAAAGTTGTTGAGGTACCAACGGCACAAATACAGCAGGGAGGTGGTGGGATTGTGCCTCAGACTGATGCACCCATCTCTGCTTCTAATGCTGGAGAACGTGTAAGTGCATTCACATTTCAACTTATCTTTCATCTACCTTCTCGTCCACTATACACAGACACTGACCTTCCTATAGAGAGTTCTCGTCCGGTGCAAACAATCCTCCCTCGCTCTCCCCGTCACCCCTTCCACAACACCTCGAGACCTCATCTACTCAGCCGCGAACTTCATGACTCAAAACATCACCCCCTCTACCGCCATATTAACCGAATCATACACTTCCCTCGGTCTCGAACGTCGTGTACGTCGCTACGAATCGGTTCGCTCTATCATGAATTCCTGGGACAGGGATACCCAAAACTCTTTCGTACTCACAAACTCCGAAAACCCTCGTTTCGACACGGACCTCGAACTTGAAGGCGTACCGAAAGAATGTCCTGGCGATGTAACAGTATATATGTATCATTCTCAGAAACCTGGTACCTGGACAAAACGCCACATCACGCTCTTATCATCCGGTCAAGTTTTCATCCATAAAAAATCTGAAGCAAAAATCGGGGATAAAAACACCTTCACTATTTGCCATCTCAGCGATTACGATATCTACACACCTACCCCGCAACAACTTCGAAAGGTATTAAAACCACCCAAGAAAATATGCTACGCAATCAAAAGCCAGCAGAAAACAGCAGTCTTCCTATCCACTGAAAACTACGTTCATTTCTTCTCCACAGACGACGAGATCGAAGCAGAAAAATGGTATCAAGCAGTTCAAAACTGGCGCTCCTGGTACCTCGTCAACAAGAAAGGCGATGGTGTAAAACCAATCAAACCCACCACCAACTCCTCGACAAAAGCGAAAAACACAAATACACCCCACCTCCCAGAAAAAGAAGAAGAACCATACATGATAGGAACATTCGCCTCTCTCGGCCTGGACGACTTCAGATCTGGCAGCGACCACGACTTTGATTCCGAAGACGAGGAACGACCTTTACAGATCCCGTTCCATCTCAGGCATACAGATCCGAAAAGTAGGAGAGCAGCGAAACGGCACCCGCCGATTGTGAATTATCGTGTCCCCGTTCCACCTCCGCCTGAGCCGGACGGGGATAAAGATTTTGATGCAAAGGGGTTATTGGGGAGGACGTATACGTTGAGACAGAAACAAGCTCAAGCAAATGGAAGTTCCAACGGCCCATTTACAGCTGGTGATAACCTACTTAACCGCGATGGACGCACTTTTTCCATGAAATCCCAGTCACAATCCCATCTTCACACTCCCTCTCAGTCTCAATCTCAATCTCCAGAAAAAAGACCAACAACCTCAGGAGGTGGATTACAGAGAAGCAGTAGTCGTGCAAAAGCACCACCCAAACCCCTCCTTGATTTCACGCCTCAGTTTAAAGAGGCGCCACAATGGGATAAGACGGGAAAGGGACATGGTGTGAAACCTGTTGATGGGGTGCCGCTTGTGGAGGTTGCGGGGACAAAGGATGAGGTTAGGAGTGATGGGCTGGTGCCTAATACGACGGTTTTTAGACGGGATACTGGAGGGAGGCCGGCACCTAGTGCTGGAAGGCCGGGTACGAGTAAAGGCGATGCGGGTATGATGAGTAGAGGGAGAGCGAGGTATGAGTCATGATATATGATATGTGATGGACCGGATGTATGGTTGGGATAGAAGGGGTACGGGATGAGAACGGCTTTGAAACCTGGAAAGGGACAAGAAAAGAGGTGTATGATGATGATGAAGGGCCAAGGTGCATTTGGGCTGGAGTGTGTTCATGTGGTTTTCATCACGGCCATGTCTTAGTGGATGCTTTTCGGGTTTTGATACCATCTCAGGCAGTCGGCTTCCGGTCATGTCACAACATTTTCTTTTGTCTTCGGGAGGCCTGCAGCACGCGGCATGTAGGGTTTTAGGAAGCATTTGCATATATCATTTGGGGCGTTGAGCGCTCTCGAAAATAAAGAATGAAAAGATCGAAACTCAACGAGAAGAAAGTTTGGATCACTGTACTGTTTTGATGCTGCGCAATATCTTGGGTGTTTCTGTTTCATGTTTCTATATATCTTTCTCCGAGATATTTCTGGTGCAATGTAGTATAAGGTGCTTTTGACCGATGATGGTATTGTAGCAGCAAGTGCTAGTTTGAGTACCTGTTTCTGCTGCACATCTGCTGCACCTCATCTCATATCTCCTCGCCCCATCCAGGGATAGGATGGGATGAGACGAGAAAAGACGAGAGAGCAGATGAGACGCTTTAAGTTCTGTTCATGTACTGCTCAAGTCATACCGTATGAAAGCATATAGACGTAGTATCCATATAATTTAGTATCTCAAAACTCACAGCTGATTAAGTTTGAGACTCAGAGCTGATGAACTCTAAGTCTCCGAGCTGAAGTGAGCTCGCTAGCGTCATATTATATGCCGTATTCTTGAGGATTCTCAAGTTGTCGGTTGCAGGTTATCAGGTGTGGGGTATTCCTACCTAGGTATCTTCTGTCTTTTCTTCTCGGCTGCTATTTCGGTGCCCCTTATTATTTAGCAGTAATGGTCGTGGGAATTGGGAAGGAATCCATGCATTGCTATTTACTCTCCAATCTCTTCCCATCGTAATTCATCAGTTCAAGAATCATCTATCCCTTCCAGAAGAACTTGCAACTAATGTCTTTCTTCGGCAAGTACCGATTTCAGTCCCGATATCTAAGACATCACTTAACAATTGCCACTTCGTCCTCTCACAAGAGTTTTCAAGATATCTATTGCTATTCGAAAGTTCTGGGAATCTGCGCTAGGAATTTGGATACCCTTTTCTGAGTCTGGTTTCTACAAGGTATCCCATTTTTTACGATTGGGTACTTGCCGAAAATGTGGACGGTGATGTTGAAGTAGCCGTCGGAGATTTTAACCTTGGTTGCAACGAAGCTAGCTATCTGTTATTCGGCACTCTAGATAAATACTCACTGATACATGTGAAGATGGCACAACACCCGAACAGAAACTCAGCTGAGTGCTTTTGGAGCACTCAACTTTACAGGTGTAGGTATTTTGCATAACCTTGGAGGGTAACAATACGTGGACTCACATGACCATGTGTCGCATTGGTTTTATACCTACATGCTTTTGAAATATGAAGCATGAGCTCCATTGCAATATTGAGTGACTGAGATGGGTTTCCTGCTATATTGCGTTGAAATAATCTGCGTGCAAAGAATCTATATCATGCTTTACCATGGACAGAGTGATTGATATGCTAATGGTCGGGTCGAAAACGGCATGGCTGGACGTTTCCTGCTAACAGCTAAACAGCTAGAACCCCGGAGGCTTTGATCACTAAACATGGCTCTGTGGCTCAAGAGACCGCCACTTGAAGTTGTATATAATGAAGCAAATGACAAATATCTTCCAGTTTACTGATTTTCCAATACTGCATCCTGATGATCCGCTGATCATTATATACCTCCATTATTTTATACTCTCTCTTGAATCATTTTTGTCATACTCCCCAAAGTACTAGCTTGGAACATATCCCGAAGACTCAAACTTGCTCCAAAATCCCTTCGAATCAAACTTTGAAGCTCAATCATTAGCAGAGAACTACCACCGAAACGGAAAAACTCTGCATCACGCGTGAAAACACCTTTGGTCAACTCTGATGGTAGTACTTCCATCCAAATAGCTTTCAGCTTTGATTCCATATCGTTCAGGTCCGACGGCTCACTATCCAGTACAGACGCTTTCGAAACTGGTAGCGCAGCGATGGCAGCCCGATCTCGCTTCAAGTGTATTGTCAAAGGTATGTTCTCGAGTGGGATGATTGTTGCCGGAACCATGTATGATGGTAACGGGAGATGTTTGAGGAGTCGTTGGATGAAATGATTGCGCTCGTCAAGGTCCGTTCCGAATGATGCAGAGAATGTAGCGTGAGCGGCGACAAATTCTGGATCTCCACGCACGGTACAGACGACGTCGGTGAATGCACCTTTTGATGCTTGCAGGATAGAGCTCTCGATATCCTCTAGCTCGATACGGATACCCCGCAATTTAACCTGGAGATCGCCTTCAATTCGTCCGTGGAACAAGACCTGGCCATCTGGAGTCATGCATCCTCTGTCACCTGTGCGGTACATCCTTGTCCAGCCATTCTTGATGAACTCGGGTGATGCCCAAGGGTCGTGGAGGAATTTCTCTGCAGACAGCGTTTCGTTGTTGAGGTATCCAAGCGAGACACCGGCTCCGCCGATAACTATTTCTCCTGGAACGCCTGGTGCTACCGGTTTCAAGTTTTTGTCAAAAATATAGATGGAATACCCAGGCATTGTTCTTCCCATTGGGATATTTTTCTCGCTGATGTTGTTCTGATAGTCGACTTGACCTTTGACAGCTGAGAGGGTGATCTCCGTCGGGCCGTATGACTATTTAAAAACTCATAGTCAGTATTACTTGATGATAAGTGTTTTCAAGATTGGATACGAACATTATAAAGCTTGAGATCAGGTACCGCCAACAGTCTGAACCCCTGTCTCAGTGCATTTGTCATACGGTCGCCCCCAGCAAAAGCGCGCTTCCAAGTACGATTGCCCGCAACCTCGTCAGCACCGTTTCGAATCCAAGAAAGGTATTCTGGTGGCGTTGCGCGAGTATAAGTGATTCCCTCGGATGCAATGATTTTCATGAGAGCCTGAGAGTCTCCACGACGGGCTGCGTCGACAACGAACAACGTTCCTCCATTGGTAAGAGCTACAAATATCTCATCGATAGACATATCGAAGCTGAAAGCGGTTTGCTGAAGGACAGTCTCCTTTCCAATATCATACCTCTGATTCAAGGCTTCGATCGAGTTCTTGATGCTGGAATGCTTGAGCGAGATGCCTTTTGGGACACCTGTGGTGCCGCTCGTGAAGAGTATCACCGCAGCCGCCTCTGGCTTTGCGGTGATCGGAATGCTGACCAAGTTCGGAGTTTCTAGAGAGGATAAATTGATAAGAGAAGAGTGTTCGAGATACAGATGCTTCGCATCATCAGATGTGGAGAAGTCGGCCAGTATAGCAGCTGGGTGACAGGCCTTGACAATGGCTGCTAGGCGAGGTAGACCATTGCGACAGTCGAGAGGTACGCAAACTGCACCAACACGCATGATCGCTAGCATGGAGCAGATCCAGTCCGTAGAGGGCTGCTGGAAGATAGCTATGTGAGAAGCCTCCAATCCCTCGATTTGCTTCAAGACCGCAGCGATAGATTGAACCCGAAGATCCATTTGAGTATAAGTGAGGGCTTTGCCGGTGCCATCCTTAATCGCGGTGGATTTGCCGTTTGAAGCAACAATCTCATCTATCCTATGCAGCAGCGTCTCAGGCCACGTCGAGGCTAATGATGGGCCTGGTGATACGTCATTATTACACAGCATGAGGTACTGAAAAATATTCCATCACTTACCCATCCCAAGTTCAATTCCTAGCGCGATGTCTGTCTCTGAGAACAGCGAGGGTCGATCAACACGAGTCGCTGGCCGGTCGGTGAAGGTCTCCAGCAGGTGTACATATGTCTTGAGAATGACCTCTGCGTCTTGTTGGGAGTAGAGCGAACTTTGAGCACCAACATAGATCGTACATTCTCCATCCAGAGATTCCAGAGCACCGAGACTAACATCATAACCATTGCTATTCCGGCTGAGACCTTCTGGAGGAGAGTAGGTCTCGTGATCAAGAAATGACTTCTTGAAGGTCTCGCGATAGTCGAAGCTTGTTTGGAATACTGGGCTGTGAGTCGGATCTCTGGGAATGTTCAAGTCACCGAGAATGACATCAAAAGGTACTTTTGCATGTCCAATCGCAGTCATAACCTTTGTTCGTGCTTCTTTGATGGCATGAAGGAAGTTTTGTGTGGGGTCGAAGCTGAATCGAACAGGCAGAATATTCATGAGATTGCCAATGACACCTATTAAAATTTCAAATAAGTATATATCTTGTGCAAATATCGAGAATGTAGAGGATTTAATCAAAGAGAATGAGGGTGAGCTTACCAGTGTCCCTAGAGTCTGTCCTGTTCATGTCATTGATTCCAATACAAATGTCATCCGTGTTTAGAAATCTGAAGAGCAGAGTCTTCCAAACCGCGAGATGGAGATAGGCGGGAGAAACTTTCTGACTTCGACACCTGTCTTTAATTCGAGCAGTCATACTAGCGCCAAGATTGATACTAGCTCTAAACATGTGGTACCGTCTGAGTGTTCTTCGTGAGTTTTGCTGAGACATGGGAAATAGAGGCAAGACTGGAGGAATTGTCGCAAACTCTCGGCTCCAGTATTCCCTGTCTTCTAATCCACTCTCACTCTCGACATATGATCGCTGTTTCGCAGCCCACGTCGGGTATTGCAGCTGATTCGTGGGAAAAGCGACATCCTTGTATGCTTGTTGAAGGTTGGCAAAGAGTACATCGGTGCTCATGCCGTCCATTATTATGTGATGAAATCCAAGTGCAAAATAGAACAGATCGTCGGATTCTTCAGATAAAATAAGCCTGATCGTATCTCCATTTTCGATGTCAAAGACATGGCTTTCTAACGACTTGAAAACCTCCATAAACTCATTTTGACTTTTGACAGGCTGTTGCGTCAGGTGAAATTTTGATGTTCGCATAATTCTTTGACAAGGTTCGACCCCATTGACTGTGAATGTCGTCCGTAGTGACTCGTGGCTTTGGGCCACCAAGTCCACAGCACTCACCAAGCGAGAAGCATCTATGTCGCCTTTCACTCTGACCCAGAATGTAATGTTGAAGGCAGT
Organism: Helotiales sp. EF0021; assembly: GCA_000292665.1. NCBI lineage: Eukaryota > Fungi > Ascomycota > Leotiomycetes > Helotiales > Helotiales sp. EF0021. The sequence goes on from AIET01000188.1 coordinate 211,506, forward strand.
TGGATCTTCGAGATACTGTCCCAGGAACCAGAAGCTAGATTGTCCATAAGACATTGGTTCCTCGCGCACGATCTCAGAAACCGAATCACTGATGACGTGTTAGTAATGTTGTACGGAAAAAAGCATGGCACGGCTCAAATGCGTGAAGAACACTCTATCAAATTTTTCAAACAAGTTGTTGTTGCTCTTGTGCCATTTGCACAAGCTGGTTCAAGCGAAATACTCTCCAATATTGAAGATGTGGTAACTAACCTCGTGTCCGCTTGATTGAGAGATCCTTTTGCTTCAGGAGCCTTACTTTCATGTTCCGAAGGTGGTGTTGGCGGATAGTTATCTATCGTCGAGTTGGAGGAGGAGGGTGGCGAGGGCTTGGAAGAAGGTGTTGACCTTGTGGAAGAAAGCGTGGGTATTGGAGCAGTCGGTACAGTAATGCTGTTGCTTGAAGATCTTACGTCAGTAATCACTTTTTGAGGCTGAGGGCGTGAGATAGCAGCAGGCTGAGGCGATTCTTCTGGAAGTGGGATGGCATCATGTTTCACCCCATCGCCAAACGTGGGCAGTGTCTCTCGCGGCAGCTTTTCGACTGCAAGTGCAACCAGTTCCACGGCAGATGCCCCACCTAATATCTTCAAGACAGGCAGATCAATTTTCAGTTCCTGCAAGAACCATGTCCGAATGTCGACTGCGACGAGGGAATCCAAGCCAAGCTCTATCAAAGGTGTGCTGCCATCAATCGAGTCGCCATCTGAGAGGTTCAAGCTTGCGTTCAATTTCGAAATGAAAGCACCTATTTGTATTAGCATGGTAATTGAGGATAGAAACCGAGACGCAGTCTAGCACACTTACTCCGTAGTATAGTCACAACATGCTCTGGGGACTTCGCAGCCTGTAAAAGTGTTTTGACCGGTATCCTGGTGATCTTGTTGCCCCTTTCATCTCCTACATGTTCTTGGATCCTGACGAAGTGTGAGAATTTGACCTGCGCAGCCCAGTATACTCTACTATCTTCTTCAATAGTCAGCGTTCGAATGCCAGAGATCAGCTCCGACTTGAGCCCAGAATCAGGTCTTCCGGAAACGATGGCTTCTGCGAATACTTGGTGGAGATCTGGTTCCGACATTGGCATGCTGACGTTCATCAATCTCTTCAGCTGCTTCTCTGACATCTTTAACGACTTCACCTCTCGGTCGACGTATCCAACCCCAGCAATCCGGGAGACTGCATCATCGTGTCAATACTATCCAGCATGAAGAGAGACTGACTATAGGACAGGAAGTACTAACGGTCTATGACGGAACCTGCCAGTCCACGTTCTCTTCTTTGATTGATCAGTGCTTTCGAGAAGCTGTTTGCTGCCGAGTATGCGCTTTGACCGCTATTGCCCAAAGTAGCGACCACGGACGAGAAAGCAATGAAGAAGTCGAGTGTATTATCTTCGAAAAGCTCGCTCAAGAATACCGTACCATTAATCTTTGGCTTTACCACCATTTGGAACGTTTCCAGATCCATACCTTCAAATGCTTGATCCTTCAGGACTAGCGCGCCGTTGGCTACACCAGCAATGGGTGGGAGGATTGAGCATATATCCTCGTACACTTTCCTGACATCATCCTTCTTTGTAACATCCCTGAAGATATGTTAGATACTGTGAACAATAAACAGGACGAACCACACGCGAAATGTTTTTACCCTGCCAAGAACACTATTGTGACGCCATTTTCCTTGTGCTTCCTGATCCAGTTGTCCTCCACTCTCCGTGTTCTACTCATCAGAACAATGTACCGGGCTCCATGGTCCGACATCCAGTCACATAGTGACTGGCCGAGATCGCCGGCGAGTCCCACGAGCCAATATGTCTTATTGTCCTGGAAAATGTGTTTCCTGGCATCGACCGGCTCAATCAATGTAGTGACTTTGGCTTCTGTACGCCAGTTTACAACTGAAAAAGGATGATGTCGATTTGGATCTGAGAGTCCCGACAAAGAGACTTCCGGAAGTGAAGATATGCTTAATTCTGAAGAGAGAAGCGACGACACAAATAAAATGGCGCCATGCAGCATGCTCGAGACCACGGCGTCGCAGTCTGAGTCTGTGGCAAGAATGAAAGACTCCTTGGACAATAGCGTTGATAGGTCGACTCGCTGACAGAGCCGCGGTAAAGTCGCTGAGATTTTCGATGACACAGCGTGGCTAGACTCTTTAAATGACAGATCCAAGAATAAGGAGACACTGCTTGGCAATATTGATCTGATAACTCGGGACGATGCCTGTGGATGGACGTAGAGCCAACTCTTATCAGCGTCCACGTTTGAGGTTGTGAAGAAAACCCGGCGTTTGGTCGTTGTGGAAAGCAAGTTGGCAAGTGCTTCACTTGGCTCGTGGACGAGGAGTATGCCGCTCGCTGGGGTTGACGCCAGTAGAAACTGGTTAAGAACGTAGCCAATAGTCGCAGTCAAATACGTTGCTTCCGAGCCATGCGGTAAGTCAATTCGGACCGACCAGTGCTTTGGAACAGAAATGGTTGATGTGTTGGATGAGGATGCTGAGAGGACCCTGGCCCCACTCCGTTTGTCCACTCCAATGCTGAAAAACATCCGACCAGCTGGCACTCGAAGCGCGCATAGGAGTGATGAATCTACGTCGATCGATGTATGGGTATCGGCGCTGTGAGGGATTGTACCGAGCGCCTCTCGAAGAACATAGTGCGTGTCCAACCATTCCAAGTTGACATGTGATAAGCTTAGATTGGACGGCTTGGTAATAGGGCGTCTTGCAGAGTTATACCGTTTGTTTTGTTCGACTTGTGGTTTCATGCGCGGAATGATGAGTAGCTCATTTTCGACAACAACCTCAGTCTCAGCCGTCCAAACAATGCTTTCTTTCTGGTCAGCCGTTTCCAAATTCTCTGCAATGTGTAATCGGAGTAGCATCTCAGCCAAAAGTGATCCATTGACAATCTTCGACTGATCGATATCGAATAATTGGGTTCGTAGTTGAGGAAGCTCATAGGTAATGCATCTCATGAAGCCCACAGTCATAGCAGCATATGGATCCTCACACCGGTAGCCACGTGTCAACCACAGGACATTTCTTGCTGCAGTGAAGATCTTCTTGAGCACTTGCCAGCGCTCATTTGACATAGTCTTGAACATTGGCCCATCAATCTCGACCAAGCTAAAAACTGTGCACATGGAAGGCACTTCCACATATTGCAGCTCGTCCAAAGTAATTGCCGTTATAACTTGCTGGGCTCTTGGACGTAGGAATTGCTCAGCGTCTTCGATCAGCCTTGATGTTTCCATAGTATCGCCACCAATGATGAGGAGATTGGTTATTGGAAATCGGTCTAGATTAGAGGAGAGTGGACGCCGGATAGTGAGGATGGTCTCATCAACCGCCTGCGAGACAAACACCGATGCCAGATACACAAGTGGATCGTCTAGTGGCGTGAATGTATCAATTCCAGAGAAGCCGGTCGTCTTGAGAATCTTGTTCCAATTTGTCAATCTAGATAGCGAGCAATCAGTACTAAATCAATTTGAGGACAACTCAACCAGGGTTTGGGGAAAGTAATCATGAAAATGATGAACTAGAAGCACGCTATTCTTACTCGATTGTGGGCGCATATCGCCGCCCATCCTCTTGACCGACCCACCAGCCGGGGAGACCTCCAAAGACTAGGCCAACTCTCAAAGGCCTATTGTCTACGATCTCGAGCAAAATCAGATATCCGCCTGGCTTCAGGAGTTTCCGGGCGTGTTTCAAAGTCTCATCCAGTTTGTGGGTTGCGTGTAAAACATTGGCCGCGAGAACAACATCATACGAATGTGCGGCGAAGTCTTGCGTGGTTGGATCTTTCTCGATGTCTAGGGCCTTGAAAATCATTTTGGCGGCGTAATCCTTGTCCTTGAACATCTCCTGGGCCTTTAGGAGGAATCCAACTCCAATGTCTGTAAAGGTGTATGAGGAAAAAGCAGTACCAATCTCAGACAGGATAGGCGCAGTTGCTCCTCCTGTTCCACCTCCAACCTCGATGATGTCCATGTGAGGATACCTGTGCACGAATTGTGCGACCATCCCTGTTGCAACATCATAGGCGTGTTCGAAACCAAGAGCATCTATGTAGTAGTTGTCAAGCCTGCTGTCCTTCGTCATATGTTCAAGTATGGTTGTCTCGCCTCGAACCACAGCTGGAAGGTTTTCACCAACTGCTCTGTTTGGGAATCAGTACTACTCTATACCCCTTCCGATGCACGATGTCTGAAACAAATTCAACAAGGAGCACTCACCGCATGATATTGAAATCTGCATCTGAACCATACCTATCATGTGTCAGCGCGAGATGATGGTTTCGACCACTCATAAACCTTACGAGTCCATGATAGAGCATATTTGCTCATGAGTATCTGCCAACCATTCCTTTCGGGCATATGTATGTTTGTCGCTCGATACGAGCTCGATGACGCGAGCTACGCTTCCGAAAAGGGCCTCGTGGTGCTGAGGAATACCAATCTCAGCACGCTCAATTTCCTAAAGAATATGAAAGTCAGTACGTCAGTTGCACGTCGTCAACATAGCAAAAGCAAAGACGAGGTGAGACTAAACGTAAATCAACGTGCGATGGAAGGTGGGAAAACAGCTTATACTAACAGGAATGGACTCATTCAAAGATTTCATGTAGTAAAGTGCGACACGTTCGCAGTCATATGCCTTCCTCAACTGGCTGGCTGTAGCGCGGTTGTTGCCAAGGAGTATGTCACCGTTGGGAGAAGCTACATTCCAGACTGTATCGGAGAACAGGTGACAATCATCAGCTTGTGTCGCTGGCGAAAAGGGGCGACAAACGAGACCCTCTATTTCAATGAAAGTCCGATTGGTATCAGTCGAGTAGACGCTGATATCTCCGGTGATATTATTAGGAGTTGCCGTGGATACTGTGCAAACGAAGGAGACTGGCTTGGAGATGTTTTCAACACACGATGTAGGAACCAGCGAGACACGCTGCATCCCTGTCGGTGCATGGAGAGCCCACAGTCGGCCGTCGTTTGGAGCACTAAATGCCGCAAACATGCCTTGCAAAGCTGTGTCAAGCATTGAAGGATGAAAGGGCATTTTAGAGAATGAATGATCCTCGGCAGGAGGTAAGATTGTCCCTCTTGCCATCCCCAATCGGCGAGTGAGGTTCGACATGGCCCTGAAGTCGCCAGAATAGCCATATCCTAACTCAGTAAGACAGTCGTAAAAGGTATCCACGTCGATATCGGCCATCCTTAAATCAGTCGTTGCTGGTTTTGGAAGGACAATATCTACTCCACCAAGAAATATTTCAACGTTTGCGGATGCGCTAACGGCCATCTTGCCAGAGCTTCTACTAACAGAAGAATAACAGGTGTATTTGGCTGTTATGGAAGAATCATTGATGTCTGTAATATTCGACATGGTCACGGCAACTTCAGTTCCTGTCTCGTCGTCAATGGCTATTGCCTTGCTAATTATCAAATCAGTCAGTTCGATGAGCCTGACCGGGCGTTCGCTTGCGATTTGATTTGCTGCTTCCATAGCCAAGGCTATGTAGCCAGTAGCGGGAAGCACAGTTTGCTGGAACACTCGAGATTAGAATGATCGTCATGGGCGGTTTGGGATTGCTCTTACTCCTTGAAGTGCATGTCCAGACAGCCAGGGAAGTTCTCGTACACTAAGAACAGTCTCCCAACGCCATTGATTCTCCATCCCGTCGGGAGTCCTTCTTCCCAAAAACTCGTGTATTGGTGTCTCATGAGTCCGGTATTGCATGCCGCCCCGGGATTCATTCCAGTAGTCCCTCTCATGGTTCCACGCATAAGTCGGTAGCCCTTTCATCGGGACCGAGTAGCTGGTGTCGTTGTAGTGAATCCTCTGGAAGGTAGCAAGATCCACTGCCAAACTACCACCATGAGACCAAATGGAGCCAAGGGCGTCGTGGAAAGCCTTGAGGTCATCTTTTCCACGGTTCAGAACTCCAATGTAAGGCACCGTTTCTGATCTCAACAGTTGCATTGTCTGCGCGACTGGGCCTTTCAATGCAGGATGAGGTCCGATTTCTAGAGTGGCATCAAATCCTTCGCACTCTTCCACGGCACATTCGATAGCCTGCGCAAAAAGGACTGGGCTAACCATGTTTTCAGCCCAGTAACTTGAGTTCAGAGATTCTCTACCCTCTACTCGCGCGCCTGAGTCCACACTAGAGTACCAAGTAGGGCTTGCTTCTTTAGGATTAAGAATCTGAACTTTACACTCCTTGATAGCCTTGACGTACGCATCGGAGCAAAGAAGCATATGGTGGGAGTGGTATGCTATGCTGACTTTCAATGGTCTTGCAAATTTACCTTCTTCCTCGAAAACCAGGAGAACCTCATCGATCGCGTCGCTGTCGCCAGATATAGTGATGCTCTCAGGTGAATTGCAAGCTGCCACGGTGATTCGGCCCTCGAAATCCTCTAATTCACACATTGCTTTTCCATCTTCGAAGGAAGTGCCAACTGCTAGCATGGCACCAGCGAGACCATCAGGTCCTGACGCAAGCTTCGAATAGTAGCCGCGATAATATGCAATGCGAATGGCATCGTGAGCAGTGATAAATCCAGCCACGTAAGCGGCAGCAATCTCGCCACTCTAGTCTAATTAGTGAAATAGATACTGTGGTATTGGTAAATCAATAACTTACTGAATGACCCACAACCGCTTTGAACATCACACCAGCGCTTTGGAGCAAGTCAACGAGAACAATTTGCATAGCGGTGCAAAGAGTCTGAGAGAAGATGGCTTCTCCTAGACGCGTTGACTCCTTGTCTGCGGAAAGCTCTGTGAGGATATTCCAAATTGGACGTTGTGATGACGGGAGATTCGCGAGCGACTGATCAAGTTTCTCGATAATTTTCTGAGCAAAGGGATATGACTTGATCAATTTGACGCCCATTTCAGCCCATTGTGCACCTTGGCCGGTGAATACTCCAAGGATTGAGGAGCCCTGAGCTGATCGTATACCAGCCACTTTAGATTCATCGAGGCTTTGTTCGAGACGTGCTTCTATCAAGCTACAAAGCTCTGATACGTTGAGAGCCGAGAAGGACACTTTGACGGCCAGTGCAGACCTGCGGCAGCTCTGTCCGAGTTTTTTTTTGGTTAGTATGATGCCTTGCTGATGAATTTTGTATCCAGGGGTGGTAAGGAATTGGACTACTAACCAATGTATATGCTAGGCGACGGAGGTCGATGGACGGATAATTTTGGAGGTAAGAAAGATAAGATTTGATGACCCCTTCGAGGGAGTTATTAGAAGTCGCGGAGAACACAAACGGGATAAGGGGAATCTCGTCCTCCGCTATTGAAAAGTTGCTCGGGGTAGCTGACGATTGATAACTCTCAAGAATCGCGTGTGCGTTTGTCCCACCAAATCCTGCCAAGCTGTTAGTCTGATGGATGCGAGACGAGATAAAATGATATGAAATAGAGGTGGTACCAAAGCTGTTGACACTAGCGCGACGGGGTGTACCCCCAGGGATTTCCGGCCAAGCTTGGGCTTCCTGGAGAATTCGCATATTGTTATAGAATGGCGCGACATCTGGATTCAGACGGTTTAACAGCAGGTTCGGTGGGATGACAGCATTCTTCAGGGCAATTGAAGCCTTGAGAATGCCTGCAATACCCGCAGTGCCTTCAGTGTGACCAATGACCGTCTTTACCGAACCAACATAGAGCATGTCGTCTGGACCTTCGTTGCCATAACTGAAAAACGCTCTGCTTAACGCTTCTGCCTCTTGGGGATCACCGGCCTGCAACATCGCAGAATCAGTACTGCTTCCAAAGTGACGGTAAAGAACAAACGAAACTTTCGATCATACAGGTGTGCCCGTCCCGTGAGCCTCGAAGTATTGGCAACGATCAATCTTCTGCGTCAAGTCAAGGCCAGCTCTTGCGTAAGTCGATCGAATCAAAGCTGCTTGGGCGGAAGCGCTTGGCATTGTTATGCCGGTAGTCTTGCCATCTTGATTTATTCCGGTTTCTCGAATGATGCATTCAATCTCATCGCCATCTTCAATTGCAGAGCGTAAGGTTTTGAGAATGACAGCTCCAACACCCTCTCCCCGGGCGTAACCATCCGCGTCGGCATCCCACATTCTGGAGTGCCCGGTGGGCGAAAGCCTGTTGGATGCGGTCAGAAACAAGTGGGATAGAACGAGTGGGAAGTGTTCCATATCTGAACAGCAACATGATAAGGGACAAGAAGAAATCTCACATGTTCATCTTGCTTCCAGCAATGAAATTTCCCGAATCCAAGATCAAGTTCGTTCCAGCGGCTATAGCAGCTCGGGAGACACCGTCCCGTAACACCTGGACAGCTTGGTGTATTGCAACGAGACTTGAAGAGCACGCTGTATCAATGGTCATCCTAGAGAGTCAATACTATTCTAGATTTTCACAAGTCATGCACATACGAGGGACCGTGACAATCAAAGTGACTATGTTAGAAAGATTAGCAACATTTAATATCGAAGTCCAAGAGGAGAAAACGAAAGATCGTTAGGGGATTTGGGGTGAATGTGACGACGATGCATTCATGCGGGATGGAAGCCAATTCTGACTTACTAAGAAATACGAGCAGCGGCATTGCTGTTCGCTGTTCCTGAAGACAGATATGTGGGTATAAAATTGGGATCGCGACTGGCAACCCCAGAGTAATCATAGGACATCAAACCAATGAACACAGCCGTGTCAGAACCTGAAAGGTCAGACAAGGTAATGCCCGCAGATTCCGATGCTTCGTAACACACTTCTAGCAGCATCCTGTGTTGAGGGTCCATAGAATCTGCTTCTGTTTTGGATTCAGCATGGCACTTGATGGATAACAATATGTAAGACAACATAATGTAAAAGCAGTTCGCCGGCATGCTTTGAATGGTACGAAGTTAAGATGTCAAAAGGACAGGATGTTTTGTGAGCTTAGACGTACCAGACGGTAAAACATTGAAAAAACCAGCATCGAACTTTCGGGCATTCCCAGCGATGAAATAAGCATCCTTGACATTGGTGGTACCATGGCGAGAGCCTTTAGGATGATAAAATCTATCAACGTTGAATCGCTCTGAGGCAATTGGCTCGGAGACATCTCGAGGGTGCTCAAGGAGTTCCCAGAGTTTCGATGGAGTGTTTGCCTCTCCTGGAAAACGACATCCACTTCCAACAATTGCAATCGGTCCTCGAGTTGCCTCCATGCTGTTCTTAGCGATTGTGATGGTCGGAGTTAATTGCTCGATATAATTCGTTCCTTGTCTGTGAAAATACGTGGGATGGTTCAGAGGGAGGATTCTTGTCGACGTAGAACCGGCTGCGTGGTTGAGCTCTCCTAGTACATGACTAGATGCAGGGACTGGATGTAATGTACGCCTGAGGAAGTGTGTCAAGCTATCCTCAAGCTACGTACATAGCTAACCCCAGACTTCCAAGCGTTGTTGGAGCTGGGAGCGGGCACAGCATCGCCGCTGATGGCTTGTTGGTATGTTGCTGGATGGAGACTTACTGTCCCGGTAAGTGATATCGAAGTCGCCGCCGGATGGATGTCAGGCGACTTCCTTCTGTCGGCTGAGCCGTCGCCGGCGAGAGACGGCCAAGGGTGTGCAGGCGTGGTGAAGACCTGGGAGACATCGAAACTTGTAGAGTTGAGCACTTCGAATGTACTCAGCCGTGTTAGCTAGCGTATACTTCTCTAGCCTGGCAATGATAGAGTGGCCATTATTCACAATCATGGCCTGCCCAGCCTGCTCTGACAGGCATCGGATAGACGGCGGAATATGCTTTGAAAATCACAAATGAAGCACTCATATATGCACAATATGTGAAACGAACTATCAAGGTGTGAGATCTGAGGTCAATATTCAACAGACATGCATTATAGGCAGTAATCGCAGCTTTGAAAGGTAGATATCTAAAAAAGAATGTACGAAGGTGAAGTGTGGAAGACGTTGGAGAAATTGGGCCAAGACAATATTCAGAAAGTGTCACGTGATCGACGGAGACTTACCTCGGCACAACCTTTTCCCGTGCTGTGGGATACCTTGACCGTGTTCGCGTTCTGTTGGAACAACATCAACTTCTCATAACAACAGCCTCCTCATGTTTCTGCGACATCTTGAGAAACTCTATCCCTATAGATCGAGATCTCTCCGTCATCATGCCATCACGAAACTCGATACACCAGCTTCACGCCCGAAAGCTCCTTCTTGCGCAGCAATTCCATACCTTCCAGGATGCCCTGAAACCCTCCTGGCATGCTCCTCAAAGGATGAGCTTTTATCTTTCCTTCTTCCAAAAGCTTCCGAGCCGTCGCAAACCATTTGACGGAGAACTTCCGTAACTCTTCGTCTGCCTCTCGCTCAAACGGAGCAGGCCAACCAATTTTCTTCCCTAACATCATCGGCCCGAAGACCCAATCGGCTTTGACTGTTTTCTTGGTGTCCAACCATGTGGGAAATGGCTCTAGAGCTGTGTATCTTCCGCCAGCTCTTCCAAGGCATCTATAGCAGAACTCCATAGTCTCTGGCTCAGATATGCAGTCGAGGACGAATTTCAGCGAATTTTTCGTATACGCCTTGATATCATCAGGACAAGATGGCAAATGGTAGTCGAAGACTCTCTCAGCACCGTAGGACATTGTAAGTGCAAAGTTCTTCTCCGAACATGTTGCAATCGGCGTCAGTCCGCATCTTTATTTTAAGTCAGCAATTTGTTCCATTGATGAAGTCAGTGGTATTCTTACAATTTGAGAAGCTGAATAGCCATAGTCCCGATCGCCGAACTCCCACCATACACGAGAACATGTTTCGGCTTGAGTGCAGGATCTGTTGGATATCCAGGGACTTTGAGAGAGTGGAACAATGCCATGCCCATTGTCCTACTCGCAACATTTCGGGGTCAATATGAATATTCCTGTAGGGGAGCAGTGCGCTAGGTCTCGAAAGATAAGACCCCACAGCAGCATGCAAGGGAAACTGGTTATTCGAATGGTGAAACCTACCCAATGCCACTTCCGATGGCCGCTCCTTCCTCGAAAGACATTGCATCCGGAATTTTCATCGATACGAATCCGGTAGCTCCAATATATTCTGTGAAGCCTCCAACATCAGGCTGGAGTGGATTGGAAGACTGGACCACGCCTGCTACGCGATCACCAATTTTGACTCCAGGACATTCAGCGTTGCTGCCAATTGCTACGACATATCCGGCAAAGTCAGTACCGACTATGGCTCCTGGGATGACAAGCCGGCCAACCATTTTCGTGTCAACAGGATTAAGTCCGCACGCCACGTTTTTCACCAGAATCATGTCGTCTTCTAGCTTGGGAAGTGGCCTGTTGTTTAAAATGGTCAAGGTACCATCCTCAAGACCGACGATCGCAGTCTGAGTTTCCGGAAGAGTATCCATCTGGTACATGGCGAAAAAAAGCAGCTCTTTAGTGAAGAGTTGATGTTCCAATTGGATGCAGCAGCTTGGGACTCGATTAGGAGGAGAAGTCACTCTAAACGGGCGTGGGAAATGTGCTGTTTGGAATTGTCCATATAGTGCTTCAACTTGCAAAATCCCCTGCATGGCCGTGGAAACATTTGTTTCCTGCGTCCATTGTAGCCGCGCCTCAGCTTCCATGGAGCTACGTCGGCGATATTCACAACGAAGTCGCCGGTGGTCGTGGCCTTCGCATCAGCTGGACCGTACATGCCTCTTCACTCGTGTGAGCGCTTACAATTGGTGCACGAACTGGCGGCTAAAATGCTCTTTCTGGCATCCTATTCGGATTCAACTCGATGGCATCGGAACACCTTTGCATCAGCAGTGCTGCAGTTGCCCGTTCTGCATATCGTCCCGTTCCTTCCGCTATCAGTAGCCTGCATGCACATTGGACCCAACAAATTGGAACTAGTCCTTTATCATCCCTTACTGGTCTCCGCATTTCCGTCATTGCATGTGTGTCAAGCCATACTCTCATAGCCCACCTCATAGATTCCCAGCAACCAAACCACAACATGCCACCACCACTTCCGTATGTGCACATGGTCTGTTTGCACCAAGGTGTCATGCCAACTTCATAGTTGAGGTCCAGCTGTACCTTAACAGTTGAGCAATTCAATATTGTGAATCTTGAAAGTTGATTCAAATTACCAACATTAATGGCAGCAGTTAATCACGACCTTATCGGTCTTATCGAAGCACAGCCTGCCTCGAACGATCCCTGCATGCCAACTTCAATATATGCCAGAGTGCGGCCCAACAATGCACAAGGAGGCGCATCAAGGCCCCTCCTAAGGAAAACATGACACCCCCTGACATAGCGAACCTATTGAACGGCCCCTACATGGTGATATGCTACAATGAGGCACAATAATGCGCAACAAGAGTGCACTCCAAGACGAGATGCTGACATCAGATGGTGCGGAAGGTCAGCCAGGCAATGATAGTCGCAAATACATGTCCTTCGTTGACACTGCTACTTGATCTGCATGGAGCTACGACCAGAACGTTGGCAGACGAAGTATTTCATGCGACCTCTCCTCTACCAAAATTCGAACAGTTTTTGGTAGCATTGTCGTTGCGGTTCAATTTTCGACACGACAACCCACAATGACAACTGGCAAGAGCCATCATGCTCCCGCAAGGTCCAGGGTTCGAGCAGCTTGCGACACATGCCATGAGACGAAGAATCGCTGTGCAAGAGTTTGGGGATCCTCTACTTCTGACTGCGAAAGATGCACCCGGTTCGGCAATGTCTGCGTTTACAGCGCTCCCTTACCCATGGGGAGGCCCAAGGACAAAGCATCGTTTCAGTCCTCTGGTCCAACTCTCAAGGGGCATGCGCATACACATTTTCATAAGACTCAAACTCAATGGAAGAGGCACAAGAAGGCCATCCAAAGGAGTTACGGTGCTGTCCAATCCGGAAACCACAATGAACATCTGACATATCCTCCCTCGTCTGCCTCAAACGTCACTAGCCCAGTGCTACCTGTGATTTCAATTGAAGGTAGGATCTACATGGTCAACTCAACCTTGCTCATTGTGCACTAACGTTCACGTTTCACAGACTCACAAGAATGGCTGCCTGCGGACTGGGCAAACGGTGAAGTTGACCTGGATTGTATGATGCGATCGAACTTGACTCCACCTCCCGGTTCGATTGCATTTCCAGACAATGCTGTTGGACAATTGCACAACAATTGGTTCTCTGCAATGCCAACCCCAAGCTCAATGAACAATCCTATGGATGATTTATGGGATATTCCCACAAACGCCCACAACACCAATCCTGACAGTACTGACAGAAGTCGACACGTTGAATCAGATAGCCCACCAGAGACTTTCAAAGACTGCCTCTATCAGCTTTTGAGACTTCAGTCGGACTTATGTGAGATCACCTCGCAAGCACCAATGTCACATTCTGCCCCGCACCTTCATCCCGAGAGTCAATTCTCTCCTGGTGGCTCGACTTCGTCGAGAGAAACTGGAATCGCAAGCCTAGATATGATCCTCGGGACTACTCAAACACTAATCGACATTCTCCGCACTTTACCCCCTTCCCCGTCATTACCTGAAGTTCACGACATTTCACCTCGGACCTCACTGGGATATGGCCAAGCATGCACTCTTTCGGCCCACAACGCTGTGCAATCTTCAATTGGTGGCCTTAGCCATGGCCTTGACATTGTCACCACCCTCTTGACCTTGTCTTGCTACTCAAGTCTACTTGTAGCATATGATAATGTTGTTGCTTCTTTGGTTTCAACGCCCGACAATCGAAATGAGAAATCAATCATGCAAGTGCCATCGCCATCACATTCTCCGTCTTTGGAATTTGGCACCTTCAGTATGACTGCAAGATCTTCTATGTATATCAGTACCGTGCTGCATGTTATCCAGCAGATGTTGGAGCAACTTCAAAGCACTTTTCACACCAGGTTTTCTTTGCCGAGCAATATTCGTTCAGTTGTCGCAACTACTCCCGATGGAAGTTACTACTCTGCTTGCCTGGGGAACGAAGGATGCAGCTCATTTGGAGACAGAAGCCCGGTAATCTCTGCTGCTCATGATTTCTTGGCGGAGCTATCAAAGAGGGAGAAGAGAACGATGGAAAGCCTTACTTTCACACGATAGACTGTATATGGCTGAAGCGCTCCAAAACTGGCTTCTTCTGAAGTCAAGGAACATGGAGGTTGGGTTCCAATGCTGAACAGATATACTGTTCAAGTTAGTGTCCTGCATCTTCTTTCGAAACCATTCGGTTTCTTCGTTTCATTGCGAAGTGAGGTGGGAGCTTATCGAACAATTGTGGACAGTACAGTGCTTGTGGTGACTGCACTCGCTATGGAAGGCCACCTACTTGGGCATTGCCCTTAGAGTTATATAATATCTTTCCAAGCACTCGAGTACTTTCTAGTAAGCTTTGAATCAAAGCATCCTCCAGTGCGATCCTTTGCCGGGCTTGGAATTATTGCCTACTTGGTTTCTTTCTCTTGTCAACCATGCACTACCTGCTCCTGAACCTACGCCACAGACCCGCAGGTCGGCCCAATCTCCACCTAGATAGTTCTCCACTTGCACACTCGCCGAGGCCTAGGGCAGCGGAGACATTGAAGTCGCCGCTGCAGTTCTGCGCTTGCGCTGTGAACTTGCCGGTGAAGAGCCTTGTCGCCTGAATTTCAGTAATTCATCCATGCTTGCCATGTGGCGTTTGTCTCAATCTGCTGAGAACTTCCCTGAGGTGCTATTGTTGTCTCGAATTCACATGTCCCAGTGATAGCCCGTACTGCAGGATTTTCTAGCATTGTGTATTTGGCTTGCGCTCTGCTTCAATAGTGCTGTATTTTCTCTGTTCGTGTCTGCGTCATAACCATGAGGCCTGTCGTTGTTCTCAAAGCATTTCTGAAATTTCTATGGGTAGGCGGAAATCCATTCGCCATACTCACTGCCATACACACGCCAAATCAAGAAGGAAAATATATTATCCAGGCCGAAGGAATAAGGCTTGCATTTACCAACCAAGGTGGAGCTCTCGCCAATTTTTGGATCAATGACACCCATGGCAACGAGCTTGACATTGTGATGGGCCTGGACAATGCAACACAGTATGCTCAATATGATGGCAGGCTCGGTGGAGCTTTGGGTCAGTTAGCGCCTTCAAGGCTTCAACAGCTCAGTGTATTAACATAACATATACAGGACGGTATGCAGGACTGATCAGCGGCGCAAGCTTCGAGCTCAATGGAAAACGATGGAAGACCTCTAACAACGGGAAAGACGCACGGAAACCAGTCACTATTAATGGCGGCAAGAGAGGTTGGGGCAACATCAAATTGGACGTGGCAGTCCATACAAGAAATACCCTCACATTCTTCATATACGATCGCGGCGCCAATGGATTTCCGGGCGTCGCTGGTGCAAGCCTAACGCATACCGTCACGCCCTTTGCCTGGCACATGTCCTACGGATCAACACCAATGAAGGAACCTGGTCCTTTGGACCTGAGCCACCAGGTGTTCTGGAACTTAGATGGCTTCATTGCAAACTCTACTCGGACAATCGAGAAGCAGATGCTCTCCTTACCCTACTCTGGCCTTCGTCTTGGGCTTGACGAGGACAAGGTGCCTACCGGCAATATCATTGGAAACAAGAAGAGCTCTGCTTACGATTTCTGGTCGGGCCCACGGCCACTGAATGTTGCACTGAACCAGACAGATGACGCGTCTCGGGGTCTAGACAATACTTTTCTCACTAGTCGGTCACAGCCTTGGGCAAAAGATCACAAACCAGTTGCCAGTCTGGAGTCTGAACAGTCCGGGATCAAACTTGATTTGTATACTGACCAGGAGGCGTTGCAAGTTGTGACTTGGAACGAGGCTGACAGTACGCCTCCCTCTTTCTTTGTCCTGTTGACAGAGTGAACTGACGCATGAAAGATGCAATTGCCTTGAAGAAGAAGCAAGGAAGTGGGTCATATCCCAAATTTGCGGGAATAAGTCTTCAGACGCAGGATTGGACAGACGCTATCAATCATCCTGAGTGGCAGAGGGGTGACAAGATAGTCTGGGGGCCTGACCGATGTTTCATTGCCTATAGCACTTTCAGGTTCACTGTCAAGAAGAATGGGACATCGTAGCTAGCGTCCGCCTGTCAACGATTGCTCGCGATGTCTTCCAATTACACGAGATTGATGGCTTCCATTAAAATCCATTCCTGTGTCAGTCGTATGCCTCTCCAATCAGAATTTGCACTTGTCGAGGTGTAGTGTATTGAGCCGTGGTTCTGCAGCGCTTGGTCGCGATTGTGCCGAGACCAAGGTATTGGGTCACAGATGATATATTTCTAGGGTTTGGAACTCAGTAGATACCCTTGTTGGTAAGCACATGTCCTTTGCTTATGGCGCTAAATAACCAATACAAAGCTGCAGGTAGATGTGTGCCACACGCCGCACGAGCACATATCAGGTCATCCGTGGGCGGCTAAAATCAGCGAAGCATACGAAACACGACGGCGACTTTTATTCTGTGACTTTACATGTCGTGCTGTCTACGATCGCTTCCTCGCTCCCGCATTTGCTCCCAACGGCATACACCATGAACTACAAGCTAAGATAAAAACAGATATTATCAGCTTAGAAATTAGTGGGGTGGAGTATTGGCTTGTCTGAATAGGTCAACCAACATAACCCCCCACTGCAGATCGGTCGATCAGCCGTATAGAACTCTTCAGATACTGGCCGTGACCCCGAGCTTGTTGGAACATCACGCCGAAGCCTTGCAAGTAGAGTCAGGTGACTTGGGCCTCTGATCTGCGTCCGAATTCATCGAACCATCCTGAGCCTCATACCTTCGAGAATGTAGCTCTGAAGCCGCTATCGTCACGGATCATGGCCTCTGCTTCACAACCGCAGGAGCCAATCCCTGCGGAAAAGGACACAGCCCAACGTAGGGGTGAAGTCAACGTTAACCTCACTAATTTTGGTGTTCACGATGACAGAGTCCAGGACGCCGATTTTGCCCACCTTACCGAGCAGGAACAGTCAATCTTGAAGCGCCAGATTGATGTCCCAGATGTGTCAATCGACTTGACAACCATGTTTCGTTATGCAACGAAGAACGACTTAATCATTATATTCATCAGCAGTATATGCGCTATGATTGGTGGAGGCATAGTGCCTCTGATGAGCGTTAGTTCTTGTTGTTTTCGCCCTCAAAATTATCAGTGCTCATGGATATAGGTCATATTTGGAACGCTTGCCCAAAATTTCCAAAGCTTCACGGTGTTGTCTTCGGTCGAGAGAGCTGCTTTTGATAGTAGCCTCGTCACCAAGACCCTGTACCTGGTCTACCTGGCAATTGGAGAATACATCTCGATTTCGATAGCGACTTTCGGCTTCATCTACGCAGGAGCTCATGTGACTCAAAAGTTGAGAGAGGAATATTTGGCGGCAGTCATGCGCCAGAACATTGCTTTCTTCGACACACTTGGAACAGGAGAAGTGATCAATCGGATAACCGCCGATCTCAACCTTGTTCAGGACGGTATCTCAGAGAAGGTGGGATTTACGATCACCGGCTTGGCTACATTTGTTTCTGCTTTTGTCATTGGCTTTGCAATGTACTGGAGTATGTCCCTTTATGTTCATCTTGAATCCGGGTCATGATATGAGCTAATGGAACTCAGAACTGACTCTCATACTCTCTGGGACGCTCTTCTCGCTTCTACTTGGTCTGTTCCTGACTTCCCTCATTTCTAAGAAATACAGTGTGCAGAAGATTGCTGCAAATGCCACTGCGGCAGCCCTATCAGATGAAGTAATTAGCTCCATCAGGAATGCGGTTGCTTTCAACACTCAGGAGAAACTGGCAAAGCAGTATGATAAGTTCTTGCAATCTGCTGAAAGGTCCGAGTTCCGATTGGGAATGACTATATCCGTTTTGCTGGCATCTTGTATGACTATCGTCGAGCTTACATATGTGAGGGTTCCTCCTTCGTGCACAGTCAAGTTGGGTGCTGGGCTGACAACAAGAAAAATAGGGACTCGCCTTTTGGGAAGGATCTCGACTTCTGGTTGATGGCGAAATCAATATCGCGAAGCTGCTTACAACTGTCCTTGCAATCGTTCTCGGTTCTTTTGCACTTGTAAATATCGCAGTCAATTTTCAGGCGAGTGAGCTCATCGATCCATAACACTACTCCGTTCTAATGTTCTTTCAGGCTTTCGCAGTAGCCCTTCCTGCAGCCAAAAAGATCTTCAATACCATCGACCGGGTATCTCCTCTAGACTCCACATCCGAGGATGGATTGAAACTCGAGTCTCTCGATGGAAGAATTGAATTGCAAAACGTAAAGCATGTTTATCCATCCCGCCCAAAGGTTTGCATACTAGACAACGTAAGCCTCCTGTTTCCAGCAGGCAAAACGACTGCTCTTGTTGGTGCATCAGGGTCAGGGAAGAGCACGATCATTGGACTGATTGAAAGATTCTATGAACCTATTGGGGGCAAGATCTTGATCGACGGCCATGACATTCGTACCCTGAACTTGAGGTGGATGAGACAACAGATGGCTCTTGTCAGTCAAGAGGTAACAAATTTTTTAGATTATTCGGCTCTGTTCTTGAATTGCTTCATCGGCTCTTTCTCTTCCTGCCATAGTTTCCTCACCTTTGTAAAGCATTCCTCTTAGCTATGCTGCGCCTTGGTCTTGTAGTCAATGGTACTAATATGGTCTCTAGCCGGTCCTCTTCGGGACGACCATATATGAAAATATCCGACACGGCCTCATCGGGACCACCCACGAATACACTAATCCCGATATCCAAGAACAAATGATCATAGACGCAGTCAAAACAACCAATATACATGATTATATCATAGGTCTGTCCTCAGGATATCAGACACAAGTCGGACAACGCGGGCTGCTTCTATCAGGGGGCCAGAAACAACGTATCGCAATCAGTCGTGCCGTGGTCTCCGATCCCAAGATTCTCCTCCTAGATGAGGCTACATCGGCTCTGGATACGAGATCCGAGGGGGTTGTTCAAGTTGCATTGAACGCTGCCGCCAAAGGGAGGACAACTATAATAATTGCGCATCGATTGTCTACAATCAAAAATGCAGATAACATAGTTGTGATGTCGGACGGCGCCATCATCGAGCAGGGAACACACGACCACTTGCTTCAACAAAAGTCCGCTTATTATGAACTCGTTCAGGCCCAGGAGATGCTACCAGGTGCTGTATTAAGCAGCCAGAACGGCTTCAAGCCCGTTGGAGATCTCGAGGTTGAAATGAAAGAGAATGAGAAGTCTGAGATGGCACTTGAGCAGAATCACCTTCTCCATCACGCTGTTCGTACAGACAGTAACGAGAACTCGTCTTGGACTTTAATAAAGACATTCTTGGCTTTCAATTCCAGAGAGTGGCCCATCATGCTCACCGGGCTCTTGTCCTCTGTGCTAGCGGGAGGGACGTACCCAACTCAATCTCTTTTCTTCGCCAAGTCAATCTCCTTTCTAGCGCTGCCGCCTTCACAATACACCCAGCTACGCCAGGAAGTGAATTTCTGGTCCTGGATGTATTTCATGCTCGGGATGGTTGCATTCCTTACCTTTCTCATCCAAGGCGTAGCTCTAGGATACTGTTCAGCAAAATTGACTTCGCGGGTAGGAAGCAGAGCTTTCCGCGACATCATCCGGCAAGACGTTTCATTCTTTGACCGAGAAGAGAACACTGTTGGCTCTCTGACGAGCTCTTTATCAACTGAGCCAACGAACCTGGCTGGCTTCGGTGGGTTCACTTTAGGCGCGATCGTTTCTGTCATGTCAACTATCACATCTGCTCTGGCGCTCAGTATTGCAGTCAGCTGGAAACTTGGGCTCGTTTGTGGGGCTACTATCCCACTCATGCTTGCATGTGGCTTCTACCGGTTCTGGATCATGGCTCAACTTGCAAAACGATCCAAAAAGGCATATGCATTTTCCGCTAGCTACGCAGCCGAAGCAACATCGGCTATACGGACCATCGCATCCCTGACTCGCGAGAAAGATGTGCTTAACTTCTATCACCACTCGTTGGCAGGAGAACGGCGACGAGTTATGGTATCGACTTTGAAATCTTCAAATCTGTATGCCGTATCGCAAGCTTTCCCCTACCTTGTCATGGCTTTGGGATTCTGGTATGGAGGTCATCTGATCTCAAGAGGAGAGATAGGCATGTTTGAGTTCTACGTCTGCTACAATGCTCTCATCTTTACCATTCAGTCTGCAGGAAGGGTCCTGGCTTTCGCTCCTGAACTTGGAAAGGCGAAGAATGCTGCGCTAGAATTGAAAGCACTATTTGATAGTGAGCCTGTCATTAATCGCAACAATTCACAAGGCGCAGCTCTAGGGAACGTCGTTGGACAGCTTGAGTTTCGAAACGTACATTTCCATTATCCCTCCCGGAGTGGTGCGAAGGTTTTGAACGACCTGAGTTTAACAGTTCACCCGGGTCAATATGTAGCTCTGGTAGGCGCAAGTGGGTGTGGAAAAAGTACCTGCCTTGCTTTGATCGAGAGGTTCTACGATCCAGGTAAGCCTTTGTGAAATATTACCTTCGGACACCGTCCTGGGGACGGCTTTATCCCTGCTTATTGTCTGTCAAGTGGAAGTGCTGACCTTGATAACCCTACATTTGCATAGTTCAAGGTGGCATATACATTGACAACAAGAGAATATCAACCTTGAACCTTGCCCAGTATCGCAACGTTTTGGCGTTGGTCAGCCAGGAACCGACACTGTACCAAGGAAGCATCCGAGAGAATATACTTCTCGGTACTGATCAAGACGACACTGATGATGCAGTAATCGCACAAGCATGTAAAGATGCTGATATTTATGACTTCGTTGTGTCTCTTCCGTAAGCTCTTTCTTAGTCATCACTCCCCACTTCTGCAGCTGATAGAACTGACAACAATCACAAGTGATGGCTTCAACACATCTGTTGGTAGCAAAGGAACTCTACTGAGCGGAGGTCAAAAGCAAAGGCTCGCCATAGCACGAGCTTTGATACGAAACCCTAAAGTTCTTCTCCTAGATGAAGCAACAAGTGCTTTGGACACCGAGAGCGAGAAGATGGTGCAGGCTGCTCTTGATAACGCGATGCGGGGTCGCACTACAATAGCGGTTGCCCATCGGCTTTCAACTATCCAACGAGCAGATGTAATTATTGTGTTGGATCAGGGATGTATTGTTGAGACGGGAAGTCACTCTGAGCTACTTTTGAAGAGAGGATTATATTTTGAGATGGCTAAGATGCAGAGTTTAGAGAGGGTACCTTGAGTTCGGAAGTCCCTGGAAGCATGCAAATCTACCACTTGATGAGATTCAGAGTGAGACTCTAACTTCAAGTTCTCTTCGGAAGGTCAAGTGCAGCACAACTGGTCGTCTCAGACTCGTTGATCACTCTCTCGACGTGGCATTGCCTAGACGGATTTTGTCCTCTTAATGATCTAACTCGACTTCGTTGGGTGTTTCTTGGGCTATTAGATAACCTGAAAATACCAACTCAATCAGCTATTGCCAGTACAAAACTGTCTGATTGACTTCGTACCGTCTTCGGCGCGATACAAGGTTGACGAAGAGGTGCAGAATGGCGCTAGTGAAAAGGGGCTGACAAAAAGTAAGCGAGCGCGATTTGCCCCGCAGTGGGGTAATCTGTATATCTTTGAGATCGTAATTACTGCCACTGAATGTGAATTTCTATTTCCAGATATTGGCTATTTACATCGTTATACATTATATTACATCAGTGTTGAACGTCTTACCAAAACGGAATCCGACCTTGGCCTCGTTCCCAGCAGGGTTCTCACCCTATCCTGCACCAGCGGCGACTTAACTGATGGCTGAGCAAGGCCGCTGATCGCACTCTTGTTCCACAATCATCCAAACAGATAAGGATAATCATGGCTGGGCTCGAATAGTCTTACCGTATCAGTATCATGACAACGGATGATGTTACGTTGCAAAGTCGCCGGCGGCGTCATGAAGCGCAACGGGAACTTTCGTCGAAGTCTCCGGGCTCAAGAGCAGTCGCGGCGTATGCATCCGCACGAACAACCTGTTACCAACATACCATATGCTAGCCAGTGTGCCAGTGGAAGCCAAAGGTCGGCTTTGAAGAATATTTCTCAAGATTTCGGGTTCGGAAGTTACGTCAGCCATTATGGAACTCTTTGAGTTACTTGTGAATACTGTCACAATTGTAATTGTCTTGGTACGTTTTATATCTGGTAAAGACAATCCACTGACACGAGAAGAGTTTTATCTCTTATCTCGGGAGCGCTATATACAACGTCACCTTCGACCCCTTAGCTAGTTTCCCTGGTCCAACTATATATGGAGCTTCGATTTTGCCAGCATATTATGACTTATGTCGTGGAAACTCAGCGTCCAGGACACTAGAGTTACATGAGAAGTACGGACCTGTTGTACGCTTAACTCCAAATGACCTCTCCTTCAACACTGCTCAAGCATGGCGAGGTACGTTTTCACTTGTTCATCGATAGGATACTCAGAGAAACTGAGCACAGTGAAAGCTAGACATCTATGGGTATCGCAAAGGGCAAAGAAACTTGGAGCGGGATCCCAGGTTCTTCTACGTAGACCCTGAAAGAACTCAGAACATCATTGGTGAGCTGATATCTCTGTCAAAACTTCTCCTAAAATAAAGCCTGACTCGAATCTAGCCTCGGATGAGGCAAATCATGCTCGGATGCGGAGGGTATTGATACACGCCTTCTCTGAATCTGCCTTACGTGAACAGGAGCCTCTCATCACCAGGTATTGCGACCTACTCATCCAACGACTTTCTGAGGAACAGCGAACAAAAGGGACAGTGAACCTAGCAGCTTGGCTCAATTTTGCCTCCTTCGATATCATCGGTGACCTCACTTTCGGGGAATCATTTCACGCCCTTGAGAAAGGAGAAGACCATTGGTGGATGTCTACGATTTTCAATGGCTTCAAAGTGGGTGTGTTGGTGAGGACTGCGAAAGAATATATGATAGCTCCTTTCGGAAGTTGGATTCTCTCTGTTTTGGAAAAGCTTCCAGCTGTTGTAAGGACGAAGAACAAGTTTCGCAACTTTATTCGTGATAAGACCTTGAGTCGGTTGTCCATGAAAACAGACCGTCGAGACATTGCAGCGTGAGTTCACTGATACTGTTACCTTTCAGTTTGTACAGATCGTTACGTGTCGAACCTGTTACACTCTAAAGAGCCTTCAAATTATGCTCATTCAGGTCAAACTAGATGGGTTGCCCCGTTTTCGTAGCACTAACTTCCTATTCTAGAGCTATTATGCGTCACAACGACAAACAAGAAATGTCTGACAGGGAACTGATCACAAACGCGGGCTGTCTTATCATTGCCGGTAGTGAAAGCACTGCCACACTTCTCAGCGGCCTCATCTTCCACCTTCTCTCAACACCCCGCGTTCTCGCAGTACTCCAACAGGAAATACGCAACGCCTTCACTTCCCGGTCTGAGATCAATTTTGCCACAGTATCGGAGCTTCCCTACCTACAAGCATCTATCAAGGAGGCTTTGCGTCTATATCCCCCAATACCATGTGGTCTTCCTCGTCAGGTTCCAGTAGAGGGCATGATCATTGATGGACATTTTGTGCCAGCAAATGTGAGTTGCAAGCTTCCACCAAGATTGTTGAAAAGCTTCAAGTACTAATATTCTCTGATACCACAGACAAGTGTAAGTATGCACCAGCTCAGCACAGGGAGGTCCGCACGAAACTTCAAAGACCCCGTGAAGTTCGTGCCAGAGCGCTGGTTGAGAGAAGAACTGCGTGCTAGTGATGAAACGCCATTACCGCAAGTCAAATCACAACACCCATCCAACGATAAATTCAAGCTTCGATATCGTAATGATGACATAGCCGCATCGCAGCCATTTGCCATCGGTTCACGAGGTTGTCTTGGAAAGGTGATTTATCTCTTGCTTTTCAACCTTTACGCTAGGTTAACCACTACTAACAGTGTCTGTCTGACCAACAGAATCTGGCATTTGCTGAAATGCGGTCGATCATGGCAAGACTCATATGGACTTTCGACATGGAACTGCAGCCGGACTCGCTGCATTGGGATCAACAGAAAGTCTACGTGTTGTGGGACAAACGTCCACTGAATGTCAAACTATCTGCTCATGAGAGAAGTGAAAGTTGAGCCCCTGTCAGTCAGAGAGTGGAGAATATGTTCCGTTTTGATGCAAGAGAGAGTTATGCACTACGAGTGACAAAGCTGAAGTGTGTTTTGTTCAGTATGGTGTATGGTGTTTGGATGATTGTGGCTAGAATGATAAACATATTTTGATATTTTGCTGTTGCTACCTACTTTGGGAACTACGGTTTCACATGGCCCATGGAAGGTGGAAGAAGATGAGCTGTCTCCTTTTCTATTCTTTTTTTCGATGAGTTTTATGAAGAGACTTACAGCTCCAGTGCCTTTTTAAATGATCTGACTCTATCATCCACCCTAAGTCGGAAAAATAAGCTTGTGACTCCTAGGTGGTCACCTATGAGATCACGTGCACACAAGGGCTTGGGGCTGAGAATGAGGCTTGGGGCTGAGCAGCGCCCAGGCTTCAACTTGAGGAGAGTAGCTGACAATGTACACAGCTGAGGCAACTCGATCTGGAATATCTATCATCATATTACCTGAGAAGCACACAATTGACTGTGATCTGGTTCATCCAGCAAGAAGAGACACGACGCCAGCTCTATCCTCAGATCGATATCAGCCTTCAATTCAGTAAAAAAAACACCCCTTGACCTTGCACAAGGCTACATACCCACTGATCGAGATGCGTCTGCTGAACAAATCCACGTTTGAGCTGGTAGAGTTCTTTGGCTCCCGAATTCCTCCTTACGCTATCCTATCTCATCGATGGGAGACGGAAGAGGTCACTTTCCAAGATCTACAGAGCGGAGTCTACCAGCACATGCGAGGGTATTTGAAGCTCCAAGGCTGCTGTCGTCAGGTATCACTGGATGGATTTCAATGGGCATGGATTGACTGTTGCTGCATCGAAAAAACTAGCAGCGCGGAGCTTTCAGAGGCGATCAACTCCATGTTTCAATGGTACCGAGCTACAAATGTGTGCTACGCATATCTTTCAGACGTATCAAGCGTGGCACAAAATCACGTGACTCTGGACTCGGAGTTTGCAAGCAGTCTTTGGTTCACAAGAGGCTGGACGCTACAGGAATTGATTGCTCCAAAGCATGTCACGTTTTTCAGTGCGGATTGGATTGACATTGGGACTAGGGCTAGCATGGCAAATTTGATATCTTCAATCACTGGCTTGCCAACCCACATCGAAGAGTGGGAGAAAGCCAGCGTGGCACAGAAGATGTCATGGGCATCCAAGAGACAGTGTACACGAGTTGAACACCGCGCATACAGCCTTTTAGGAATCTTCGCGGTGACGATGCCGCCACTCTACGGAGAGGGAGAAAAGGCTTTCATCCGACTCCAATGTAAGATTATGAATATTTCGGATGATGAGTCAATATTTGCTTGGGAGAATCATCTCCAGCAGGCCGACAACAGGGAGCCACGCACCTATCATAACACCTAATGGCCTCCTCGCAAACTCGCCTGTGCTTTTTTAGAATTGTTCTGCGGTAACGCGGAAGAACCTTGTCAACCGTCGCACCCCATATGCGATGACGAATATGGGATTGCGCTTCGAGCTCTTTCTTGTTCCTCGACCTGGAAACCCAGCAGCATTTCTCGCGCCTCTAAATTGTGTTGATGGTAGAGCTGGTGACGACGGGACCACTAGCCCAGTAACACTTGAGCTGATTCGCACAGTCAGGGCGGGTTCCGAAAAAAAAAACAAAATATAAATATATAAATAAAAGACTCAAACCGTTGAGTAGAATAATATCAGTACTATCGAAACGATCGAAGGAATGGAAAAGACTTTATGCCCTTCCGGGTACCCGCTATAGGAAGTCCTTTCACACCAAAAGTAGTATACGTTCGTCAGGAAGGTGTTGTGAAGGTGACGCCAGAATCTGCTTACTGTACCTTCTCTTCCGGTGTGAGCTCACCAATCGATCACGGCTTCCAATTGATCAGCCGTACGAGTAACCCAAAGACTGCTTTCTGGACGCCGGAGAGCACTCAAGATCCTTTAACGTTATTTGTGAATCGCAGATTACCCCTTTGTTCTGTCAGCAACGACTTCTCTCGAGGAGGAGCGACTATCGTTTTCTCCAACAGCTCAAATGGAGAAATCTTTGTTGTGAAGGTAGAAGTTGGTACTCTCTACCCAAGTGTCCAGATATTTGGTAAAGTACGTACCTTTTCACTTTAGGCTGGTCTTGGACTGTCGCCATGGTTCAGAAAGCTCTCTTGCTAACTTGTCCAGGATCTTGAAAATGCCCTCCCTCCATATTATAATCTCGGAAAGGAGAAATACGATACTTTGTGCCTTCATCGAACAAGAGGGTACCTCAATCATGGCTACTCTGTTTCAGCTGCTGTAAAGCCTATCGGATCTGTACCGCCAGTAACAGGACGTGTAAAAGCCTCCGAGGAGATACATAGCTCCTATCGGGTTGAGATTGTTGTGGTTGGAGGACATCAACAGGAGTCAGGATCTACGGCAGAACAAGGTCACTAGATAATACTTATTATAGTGGCTCGCCTTTTGCCGAATCTTTTCTGGGCAGTTCATATGCAGAGTAGATCTGATTGATCTTGGGCAAGAAAGTAATAGATTTAGCTTTCGTTTCTGATGTCTCGGATAGTAGACTCGCTTGACGCCTCAGTGGCCAAGCCGAGCCAAGCCGAGCCGATCATTGAGATCCAAAATCAACAACATTCACAACAAGCTCTGTCGACACCTTTGAGCTTCAAGAAATTCAGATGAACACCAACGGAGAATTGATTCAGTTAAGGAACCAAAAAAAGAGAAGTTCTCGAGGGAGCGACTGAACTCGAACCAGCAGTCTTCACAGGACTTCACAGTACCCAATGTCCAATATGGGCATTTGCGCAAGAATCCCTACTCTGGGAGACCAATGCCATCGGTGATGAGTACATGTCGGTGTGTTGCTTTACCATTAAGCTACGCTTCCAATTTTTCCACAGATTGCTTATTCGAGGCCATGAGGCCTGAAACACAGGGTTTGGTCGTGATGTAATGGTCGTGGTGGAAGAGGCAGGAGACGAGCAGTGCCTTCCTGCATCGTCAAAGGTTCGCTTCGCCGACCTCCAACCGTCAAACTTCAAAGGTTTTTCATGCCACTTATGAATCAATCATACTGCAAGGTTGGAGCTCTGGAGTCATCATCCAACAAAGGGTGGTGCTAGGTACTTGGAACGCTCACCCACATTGCGAAGGTGGGAGAAGGTATGGCCTGTCACCTCCATTGCCCTCCTTGGGCTGCAATACCTAGTCACGATGTATCCGGGTATATATATTTGCATGGTCTCTCAGTACTTTACGAACGCCAACTTGCTTGTCAACAATGTATTGTGGTTTTCAAAGGTCTTGATCTGATATTGGTTGATCTGGTGACAGGCGCGAGCACCATGTGCCTTCCTTCCTCAACAAGGAAGATCTCATTTCGCTTCACGGCCCCAAGCAAAAGGCCAACAAGATGCAGAAAGCACACCTCAAAGACGATGCAAGATAGAGGCGAAAAAGAATGGTTGAAGCAGCGGTCGGACTCGAACCGACGATCTTCACAGGACTACTATTCGGTTGAACTGGCTACCAAGGTTGCGCTCTGTTCCTAGTCTGGAGACAGACCTACTCAGCTCCCGAATGTCACTGTGTGCTCTACCACTAAGCTACGCTGCGATATAAAGCAGGATATGCTTATTGGACTTTATATAAGATGAAAAAGAAGCGAATTAACGTAAATGGAAGGTGGACGAGAGCTCTTTCCTGCTTCGACTTTCGACTCGCTTGTCCCCGCGTCTGGCACTGAAGATCGAAAACAGAGTGACGAATTTGAGATCGAAGAGACGTCGAAAAAATGCAAGTGATTGAGTGGGGAAGGAAGTGAAGGTGTAGCGTAAGTGTTCACGCCTTTTTCTTTTGGCCACATAGGTGATGAAACCTGGTGCTGATGGTATACGAAGCTATGGACCTCGCCTCAGTAGCTGAGTTTCATACAGGAACTCTACCATTACGCGAACAAGGCCATTTCCTAGTATCGTCCCTCGAACCGGAAGCTGGGGTTGCTGATTATTGAAGCTTTCATGGGACGCGGACGGTGGCTCCATCCGTCCCGTCGTGCCGGCTTGGCACCAGCTGAAAACCTGAGTCCAGCCCAACTTCTGCAAAGCTGTAAGATAGGTACAAAATGATGTCTCATGGAGAGCTTTGAAACCCAATGAGCTTGAAGGTTGCGGTTGACGGTGTCTCGTGAAATTTAGATCCCCTCAAGCTAAGGTCACGCACAACCCTCACAAAGGATGGTCATGTATGGACCTGGTCCCTGTTGCGTCTAAGATACCACGAGGTGACAAGAGATGCTATAAAGTGTTCCGTGACCTGCAATTTTGGCTGATGTGGTGACGCCAAGAAAGACTTCATCCAAGCGAAATAGATGAACCTCCATTTCCCACTATCCAACAATCTCGGTCCGGTCTCCGGGACCCCGCGCTTCTTGGACTTCACTCAATATTTTCTTTTCATGATTTCGAGATTTGTCAAATTTCGTACTGCTCTATTGCTCATTATGATTATTTCGTTTCTGGCTTGGACTGCTTGGTTGTCGATTATCCAGTCAACGATGAGACTTGATGATTGCGGAGGTGCTGCGAGCTCATATATGCGCCAGTTATATGTTCATGAAATACTCGCCTCTTGCGCCTTTCTCAACGGAACGTCGAAGCCTAATTGCATTTCTTCTTTATCCAACTGGTACTCGGCATATGCGTACCCTGTTCTGGTTCCCCCACATTCTTATTCGAGATTGCGGCGCTACTTTCTTCCTCCTGTCGCCATGCTGTATCTAGATTACTGAGCTGAGAAACCTGTCTCTTGAGACTACCTTCCTTGCGACCTCATCGATTCTGAGATCAAGGAGCATTGCCCGGCGGACTTTGACAGTGTTCCTCGCCAATCATAAGCCGGAGTAGGAACAAGCTTCGTGATATATTAATCATGAACAAGGGGAGAATACTAGTTTTTGCCAACGGGAAAACATTATGAGGACGCCAGGGAAGCTTGCTGTAGTCAAGCTAGAGAAGGAGACGCATATATGCGTGACCAGAGCACCACCAGTTCATATCACCCTGTGCTGCTTTACATGAGAATTCCAAGCATCTTTCTTGTTGTCCGCTTCTTCTTCTTTTCTCAATTCAAGTTACCATGAGATCCTCAACTCTCATTACTTTGATAAGCCTCCTGGCGAGCTCAGCCTCGGCACATTGTATGTACCTATTTCACAATAAAGAGCGTGTTACTGATGACTTTGTAGACATCTTTCAGCGATTGACATATGCCGGCACTGAATATGCTGCCTACCAATACGTCAGACAGAATACCAACAACAACTCTCCTGTTACCGCCCTCGATTCCACTGATCTGAGGTGAGATCTCATAATTATAGTGTGCGGTACTTGCTGATGTATTCTAGATGCAATGTCGGCGGACAAACTGCCGGCTCGACTGAAACCATCACTGTGAAGGCAGGCGATCCTTTCACATTCACGGCCGATATCGAGGTCTACCATAATGGACCACTTTCGATGTACATGGCAAAAGCTCCAACAACGGCTGCAGCATTTGATGGCTCGGGTCAAGTGTGGTTCAAAATACTAGACTTGGGTCCTACATTTGCTGCAGACGGAACATCTACATGGCCACTTTCTCGTAAGTCTCGTTCTGGCTTCCATCATGGTCCCCACTGACATCCTTTAGAATCATACAATTACACAATCCCACCAGCACTCCCAGATGGAGACTACCTTCTCCGTATCCAACAACTCGCGATTCATAACCCCTATCCAGGCGGTATCCCGCAGTTCTATATCTCCTGCGCCCAAGTCACTGTCACAGGAGGTGGATCGGGGACACCTGGGCCTCTGGTCTCAATTCCTGGCTTCATAAAAGGCGACGAACCAGGATACACAGCGAACATTTACAGTAATTTCAATAACTATACTGTGCCTGGCCCAGCCGTATGGAGTGGACAATCTGCTGCCGGAAGGTCAGGAAGCACTCTTACGACTGTGAAGTCTGCTACTCCGACAACCATCAAGACCTCAACGGTTGTTAAACCTACAAGCTCAAGCAGTGCTGTCATTAAGTCAACAACCAGTGCCGTGAAGTCAACGAGCAGTATTGCCGCCGCACCTACTGGAGCGACGGCAGCGAAGTATGGACAGTGTGGCGGGTCAGGGTGGACCGGAGCTACTGCTTGCGCTGCTGGAACTACCTGTACTGCTACGAATCAGTATTATTCGCAGTGCTTATAAGTCACTCGATGAGAAAAGGAAGTGGTTCCATGTCTGCGATGGGATTTCAAGGCAAGTTCACAAGAATGCTTCAGGGTATGAGCAGGAGACGACTGCTCAAGGGGATTCATTCAGAGTGGTATATCTTTTAGTCTTTGGTTTTTGTATATAATCACTTCTCTTCAGTAAAATTATGAAGTGTTCTCTTCGGTTTGATCACGTGCATTTCTACTCTTCTCGTCCGATGACTCGAGACTTGCTGAAACAATGTGATCACGATGTTACTCAACCACATGCGCTGTGAAAATGAGGCGCGCAAGACGTGAGAAGCCATTCGTACAAATCAAGGTTTAGACCTGCTAGAAGTTAATATGGAAGGCGCCCAGTAACTTCAGAAAGCAGCATAAACGAGAACGGTAACAGCTTAGCTGCACTCCCGAATCATATTAGCGAGATTGTTTCATTACATATCTAACACTTTTTATTTGCTAATTATCGTTGACTGGCTCCTCTATTGGATAGGCGAGCTCGTTGACGTCCAGTCAATCTGACTTTAGTCCATGCCAGGTCAGGGGCTGCAAGCGAACTCGCTTCAAGGAGCTTGCTTGTCCTCCCTTTCCAAGTAAATGGTTCACGGTCCATGCCCCTGGCTAAGTTCATCATTGATTAGGATGATACTGATACTGATGTGAAACAGTGAATTTGCAGTACTGGATGAACGATACGATCTCGAACAACGAAGAGGCTTTTCTGAGGATCAGGGTTGACGACGGACACCCGAGACCTCTTGCCTAGTGGACAGGGCGGCTTTTTGAGTTTTTGAGTACTTATGATCAGCGAAGCTCTCAACCCAACTCAATCATAGACTATTAGCTAGCTTCACGATTCTGCTTCAGTTTTAGTCCACAGATGACTGCTGTACATTATATCAGGGTGACATTTTTATACTTTTCCTCCAGCTAATCTCAAACCGAATCAAGTTTTGCTGCAACAGGCTTCAACCTATAAAGTCATCAACTATGGCAAAATACTAAATCCTGTTGCAGAAACGCATCTCAAACTCCTCGAATTCTGCTGTTTTTTCGAAACACGGATTTCGCGGCTCATCGATTGGGTTCTTCATGAATGCATACTCTGGCATGTGATGATGATGAACTTCTCGTAGAAAGACTTTACAGTCATGCCAAATTAGCCTTTCTTTGTCTCTGAATGGGTTAAGTTGCGAGGAAGACATCCACGGCAACATTTGCTCGAACAACCGAAGAGTTCGGACAATTGATTACTGCCGCGTTGGCTGTTTTGCAGTTCCTAATGTCGCGCGCAACAGTATTTCTCATTCGTATTCCGCAGTTTTCTTCACTTCTAGGCCTTTTTGAGCAAAACATGCTGGACCGCCCCGCTACTGCGACTCAGGGTAGATGTAAATAATCCACTCTCCATTGCACATCATCACATTCGTCCAAAAACACTATTAAGACCTTAGATCGGTAAGTAATAATTCCGCATCGTTGTAGGTTTATGCCCCGTACTAATCCTAGAGCTCACTCTCCAACAGCTTCCAAACCCTTCGTCTGTGCGCTTCGTTTCGGTGATAACCTTGACTTTATATGCCTAGGATGCTTTCTGTTGAAAATGTTCTTCCACCAGCTGCATCGAAGTATGGTTGTTACAAAAGGATCATTTGACTTCGAGTTAAAGTCTGTCGGATCGGGGTCGGCATGCGAGCTCATATGGATAGAGCTCAAATAACAATGTATCTATCATCTATGAACCCACCAGCTCCACGGGCCGATTCTCAATACTCTCGTCTTCTTCACAACATAGGAGTGGCACACGTGCTTCCCTATCGACAAAATGCTTGACCTCGCAGTCGCAGTCCCCACATTAGTGGGCAGTATACTATCAATGTTCGCTGCAGGTGTCATCTTCCTATGCTATTTGATCCTACCCCCTCAAAGACACTTCAGACATACTTTGATATTGAATCTTGCTGCAGCTGGTGAGTTGAAGCTAACTTACGATGCTTTTGTACTAATCCTGCCTCCAAGATTTCTTCAATGCTGCAAATAACACAACTTCGGGCATTTATGCTCTCATCCACAAATCAATTCCGGCGGGGCCTGCATGCACGTTCAATGGGTGGCTTGGACAGTTGACGGTTCAGGTAACTTCCCATCACGTCAAAAATTACACAATTCTCACCAGAAAATAGGCTACCGACTTTTCTATTCTCTTCATAACAATTGCGACAGTCATAAATTTGAGGAAGTGGAATTTTCAACCCGAGACGAAACTCACTACCAAGCTTGCCATGACCTGTGGTATTTGGTTCGTTCCGCTCACAACCAGCAAGTGCCCATAGGAAAACATTGTGACTGCTCAGCATATGTACTGACGCGAATACAAGGCACCGTAGCATTCGGACTCAATGCATACAAACCAGTCAGTGGCAATTGGTGCTGGATCAGTCCAAACCCATTATACCTCCGCTACGCACTTGGCCATGGATGGAGAATAAGCATAATTGTTACCATTATCACGCTCTACATCTACCTATTCATTTACATCCATCGCCACTTCTCCTCATTACAACAAGTCTCTTCTCTCAGCAAATATGCAGACCATGTTCTCACACGAACCCGAAACTGGTCAGACGATATCACGGACGAGGACCTTCATAACATACGCGTCAACAACGACTTCGAGATATACGAGGAGCGTCTGGAATACGATTGGGAGGTTGATGACCAAGAAGCCGTAAATTCATACTACAACTTTCCTGATCCTTCCGAAGCAGCCGAAGAAGTGAAGCCCAAGGAGACACACATCGAAGTCGACCTCAACAATCCAACCCCATCACCTCTGAAGATCGTCAAACAGATCTTGACACCCAATGGTACAACCGGGATGGAAATATCTCGTCAAGCAAGCGAAAGTACAACAACACTTCTCACAGTAACTCGCGATCCACTGGCTTTACGACGTCGACCTCCTCCAAGCAATTTGACGACCTTCATCACTGCCATTGACTCTTCGGAAAGCGCGCTCAGAGACAAAGAGTTCCATATACAGAAGTTGTTACTTTTTAATGCCTATCCGATTGGGTATGTGGTCTTGATAATGCCAGGGATCCTGAATCGTTTCGTCGAATTGTCAGGAAGTCAGTCGAGGATCCTATCAATTGCGCAAGCTAGCACTCAGTTTGTTGGATTGGCAAATGCTCGTAAGTCCTCCAGATATTCATGCCACATTCTTCTTTTCCATTAATCTCTTAATTGCCTAAAGAAGAACCTACATGATCTTCCAGCGAAGTATCATATGGTACTCACAATTTACCCCGCCATCAATTCCCCAAAGTACCCCGCACTTGACAATGAACGAACGCTGACGAACATTCATTTACAGTGGTCTATGGCTACAACGAACGTATCCTCAATCTCGCACAACTCTGGTATCGAAGCAAAAAAAACAAACTTCGCCGTCACATGGAACTTCGCGGGCTTTCCAAGAAGGCAGGCGAGGAAGCAGCTGCGAGAAGGCATGAGAAACAACGACCCTCGATCTCCAATCCACTACCCATTCATTAGTGCTACTAAGATGTTTCTTCTCCTTTTCAAATCAGAGGTTACTGCGAATAATGTTTCTTGAAGGGAACACAGGACTTGTTTAATTTGGGCATAACAATGTATGGGTGCATGTTGTCGTTGAGCGACAAAATGCAAACACTTACTGTGCCGTTTTTACACAATCTGATATCTTAAGTTCTACATAACTGCCCCTTTCAAACCTACAGGTGCCAGGTCGAGTACCCTCATTATTGAATCGTGAATATTCGTTACGCATTCGCATACCAGTGTATCCCCAGTGCAGCATCCCCACTTCGAGAACATCAAACGCCGTGGAGAAATTGGCTGATGCGGTGAATGTTCACTTCAGGGCTTTGTTCATAGACTGAATAGTTGTATGATACCATTCAAGAAGACGATGACAGGTGAAGAACATTGTGTATATGTATAACTCGCTGTAAGTACTGCAAACATTCAATAAAAAATCAACTTCAAGCCCACACCTTCTGCGGTATCGCCGAATACGCTGCCCTTCTCATCCTCCACTTACAGAATGAGCATACAACTATCCCGCAAGCCATAAAAATTGCCACCTGCCACATCCACCTAATCCACTCCTGCCTCTTCAGATTCACTAACATCGCAGCCTTCTCCTTGACCGTCTCACAGTCCGACTCTACAAACTCACTAACACCCAACGTCTCGCCCCTCACATCAACAGCGATTGCCCTCACATACTTCCATCTCTGACAATCCAATCGCGCCTTGGTCTCGAAACCTGTTTTCGCCACCATCTCCACATCTATCAAACTCGTGACTCCCACACCTCCATCTGTCGACGATTGTAACACCCAATTCGCGATCTCTGTTGCGCCGTTCCAAGACATGTAGACCAAGCCATCGAAGAATTTGATTGTTGGTTTGGTGGTCGGACAACCAACCCATGGGTATTTGAGGACCTTGTATGTCTGTACAGCACCTGTGTTGAACATTTTTTGAGGGCCGATGTGAACGTCGCAGAGTGGTTCGCCTTGAGATGTGAATTCCGTCCAAGCAGCGTTGTGCCCAAATCCCATCAACACATTTCCGCTAGGGAGGACTTGCATTGAGCCTTGTGAGGCGCTGATGATTCCTCGCGGGTTAATGTATTCGTTTCTTACCACTGCTGTCATAGCATTAAGGTCTAGTGCTATATCAAGGCCGCGAGAATGGTTGACGTGGGGCTTCAGTCCATATCTAGCTCCATTGTCGAAGAGGGTTACACCGCTGTGGTCTGCGGTCCAGCGGGCGTCGTGTTGCCATCCGAACTTTGTGGCGGCCCCGCCTGATAGGTCCTTGAAAGAGTCTATAGATGAATCAGCATGTGTTTTTATGGATGTCTCAGCAGGAGCTCCGAAGGCGTTTTCTTGATGTCCAACCGCTTGCAGGACTTTCGCCTGTTTGGAAAATCGAACTCCATCCAAAAAGGGCAGGTGATGACGTACTGGTCTTCCCTCCCAAGTTCCAGAGGATCTCTCCAGAAGAGCCGTTGATGTACGTTAGTGATTGGTAGTATCGTGATGAGATGAGGTAATGTCCGAGATGGTCTTTGTCAATGCTGTTAATGTGGAAGAAGTCATATCCACTCTTTCTCTGTCTTCCCGATTTTCCTGGAGGGTAGTCTGAGTCCTCGATCTTGAAATTGTCTGCTGCGTGCCATTCAAAGAGGACTTTGTTCGTCTCGATGTCTACTTCTTGAATCACGGAATCCCAGATATATCCTGCCCTGCTTCGTTGCCTGAACTCTTTTCCAAATGCTGCATCTTCGAAAAGATACTGAGTCAAAAGTGCGGTTCCATCTTTGGTGATTTTGAACTCGTGAAGATCACCTAGCTTCCCATTTCCTGCTGAGAGTTTGTAGGCTTCTTTGTACGAGGAATCGAGCTGAACCTAGATCAGTCTCATGGTGCGCACAAACAAGGACTTGACTTACCATATAGTAATAACCTTCTCCGTGGCCTCCGACTGAATCATCACCTTGCCAGAATGTCAAATAATCCTGATCCTTGTATTTCTGTACACTCAAGCCGAAGGTCTCACCATAGGTCGCATTCATCCATACCAAATTGCCTTCCGAATCGTGTATCATTGGACTCTGGCCTTTCATTGCCACCTTATCTCCTCGTAATGAGATCATGGTATATAGTCCATCTTCGCATCTTGGATCCGACCTTAGGATGTTGAGAAGGGGCGATATCACCGTCGGATCTGTGATGTACGTTCTGTTTGGGTATGCCCCGAAAGTGCCATTGTCAAACTCTTCAGACTTCGTCAAAGGCAATACATCTGGTAGATACTGGGCAGCGGCAGCCAGTACGGGGAATATAGCTGCAAATGTAGAGACCTTCATTGGCAGTGGCGTTCGTGAATCGCGATTCTCTGGCCCCTAGCTCAAAATGCCACACTGATACTCGATAGTGGACGGGTCAAGAATGTCTGCGAAGTACAGATACAGAGATCAAGAGAGAGATAGAGAACGCCGAATCAAACATAAGTCAATCCAACATCGCGATATCTGAGAAGCACAAAGGGGCGAGGGATTGCATACGATGAGCTGCCATCATCACCATGAATATGAGTTGAGGCTGACGACGTGAAATGAAACGCATTCTTATGGTCTGGACGCAAAGACTAGAATGCGAACAGTTCCCAATCGTTGTGGAGCTTCCCAGTTTTTGCATCCCAGTTTCTGTAGTCCTCATGCAAAGCCATGACAACGCGCGTCACGATCGCCATGCGACGATGAGTCCAGAACCTCGGAAGTGGACTTTTCGACAATTAGCAATGGCGGAGTGCAAATATAACAACGCAAGCCAGTTGACTGGATTCATTCTCAGAAGAGATTCTGCAAGAAGCTGGAGATGTTTCCGAGCAAGAGTATGTTGTGAGTTTGTGCTACGGAGATGGGAAAGGAGGTGGTTTCATGCAGGTACGGTGGCCAGTACGCGCCATTGACGCGCATGTTCTGTCTTCATCAAGCGTCACAGAGTAAAAACAAATATATGTACATATCGTGTGCTGCTGGTATTCGATGATTACAAACACCAAAAGCGCACGACAACATTTGAGGTATCAAATCCCAGGTCATTCCACATCCGACTACGATCACGATATCTCTTGATGTCACGACCTTCACTCCAACACGCGTTGGCCGATGAACACGAACAGAGCGAGTCAACATCATGGGTTGACTTTCGGTGGCTGGCCCTAGGTGATCTGTGCCAAAACAGGCGCTGAAGCCGGCCTGGTAGGCCCCGAAGAGTCGCGAAATATAGGGGCCAGCTGCCCGGGTTCCAGGTGCTGCACAGCTTCCTGCACGCTGGAGGACGCTGGACACCGACCGTAGTTGAGGAAACTCAGAGAGTCAGCGTTGTGCTGTCACACGAAGGATCCAATTGTATCTATTCTCAGCGGTGTTGTTCAAATTTGCGCCTCGCCCCTTTCTCGCAGTCGACCATCCTAAGAGAGTGGCCCGAGTTGTCTGTTCCGAGTGTCTCGCGACGACCTGGGACATTTCGGACGCTGTGTGCCCCTCCATTGTGGTCTGCGAGAAGTTGAGAGGGACTTACAGATCCAGCTTTCCTGACAACATTTACTATTACATGTTCCACCACTCTCATCTTTTAGGGATTGTCAACGCGAGTGTCGCGATGGCGTTCTGTTTTGGATCTGCCTTCGATGTCCTTTAGCTTCCTCACCTCGCTACCCCTTTTGAGTAGCGAGAGTCTCCGCTTCTTGACATAAAACCCCAAGGATTGAGCGAGAAAACATGCCACACATTCAAGTCCAATGACAGCAACGCAGCATTGTCTGAGCGGTGTGTGCATTCTTGCTGATCGTTGAGCGTGGAATGAGTATAATAAAAGTGCTGGGAGGTTGACTTGCCTTCCAGCCAGGTCACATTTGCAGCAGACATGTCAACGTCTCCTGTCTTAAAGCATGATTCTTTATATCCTCCATTTCAGCCGAGATTCCTTTCTAGCGACTATTTGTTTTCTATTTTCGCGCAAATCTTATCCCAACACCGTACCCGTCAGAAATCGCAAGAACCATAGATCAAATCATCAAACGACTCGAAAGGCCGATCCGAGAGTCGCACCAGAAGTTCACTCATCCTCTCCTCTCCCATGACTCCTGCCATTTCTCAAGTAGCTCTCCGGTCTCTCTTCGCTTGTCTTGAACTACTTTGGTGATGTTCTTCGAGAGATCAGAACAAGCCAGTTTCTCGGTGATGGTTGGAGCATTGGCAAGATATTGGTCGATCGTCACAGTCACAGCCCCTCTTCCGATGCTTGCTGGAGTTTAGCTAGTGGAACATCTATGAAGTGGTTTGCTTACATGCCAGTATCATTGCTGAGGGCTGCAGAAGGTGTTGATCTGGTAGACATGATCAAAATTCGATGCCTCCGAGTGACTTTTCGATACTGCACTCTGGTGGATCTTTTGGTTGTGATGTGGAGGGCCCGCTCGGACTTACTTACAGCTCAATTTGATTGAGAACATGACAATGGTCTTATAGCACTCTATTGTGCTTCATTCTGTCCTTATTCTCGGACGACACAGTTGCTCTACAGCACATTACTTGCAGATTGTGCGGTGGTGAGGCATCACCACGATAAACCATCAACACGAGGAGCCATTGCCACAATGAACGAGTGCCTTCACTACCTTGAGGCATCACCACAATGAGGCATGACCACATCGGTGCCTTCGGGTTTGATTGGCTGATTTTGAAAGCCTCACTAAGCCGAACACAGTCCATGCTTCGTGCTGCCCGTCGATAAGCATTTATCTTTCTATGTCCATTTCCAACGACGGTTTTAGGCCGGGACCAAAGGAAGGTATCATTCTCAAATTAGACAGAACTTTGAATTGATGCTCAATGTGTTCTTGATGGAATGAACTGAACAAGTCCGATCGAGTTTGACCTGTGGCTTGCATACACGTGGAAACACTTTTTGGTACTTCGGCACGTCGCTTTCTCATCAACACCGCGAGGTTTTGCATCCTCTACGGCCCAGACTCATTTTGGAGTAGCAATCTAACAGTACTGCATCGTGTTCACGATATCATCCATAGAACAGAAAGCATGCCAGCAACTAGCTCACCGAGTGATCGCCCGCTCAGTGGCGCAGTGGCGCATACTCGACCAGTCAGATCCCAGAGCACAGTTGTGCCTTCCTACCACACCTTTTTGTTTTCAGCTCCAATTTACAACTCTCCAGCTTGTCAAGAGGTGCGATACTCAGCGGTGACAGAACGCAGAGGGATGAGAAGCTACGAGTCTACCTATCCAGTCTGCTCTAGGAAATTGTCAACTTCGTCCTGTTTCCTGCAATTCCCTCTACTCTTCCAGGATCGATTCGACGAGGCTCTATCAGCATGACAAGATTCTCTTCGTTTCTCGGCCTCATCGCTTCGTCAGACGTCCACGATGTCGAAGTCAAGATCATCCAAGAGAGGTCCCCCAGCGACAGCAGCCAGCGAGGTGCCGATAACCAACGGTAGCCTAGAATCATTTATTTGGACCGACACCCATTACTTGCCGCAGCTTGCTGGTCACACTGCTTATTGGGATATAATCGAGCCTGGAAAGTTGAGAAAGAAGCGCAAGGTTGCTTGCATCAATTGCAGAGAGAAGAGCATCAATTGCGACCAGGATTATCCTTCATGCGTTCAGTGTGAGGGGTTTGGAAGAGTGTGCAAGTTCGAGGATACAGGAGATACAACCGCGAAGCACCACCAGATGGGACATGTCGACTTAGAACAAAGCAACTTGGATAGCTCCAGTATGTTTAACGACTCGAAATATGTAGGCATTGATCCAGTTTCAACGTGGTTTGACCCATATCCACCATCAGAAGATCCACTACCTCCGATACTTCGAGCTTCAGAGGCACCTTCCGAAAGCCAAGATCAATCGATTCTTTCCTCCCAGCCTTTGATAAGCAACAATGCTAGAGATCACTATCTGTATCACAATGTCACCTCTTTGGCAGATGGACTTTACCATTGCCCGTGGGAACATGATCCTTTGTCCAATTGCCAACACCGGCCTGAAAAGCTCAAGCGCAATTATGAGTATGGAAACTATGTCCTCTTCATTGAAGATTTTCTACGTTTACAATGCTAATCAAGTTTCTATGCTAGCAAATTTATCGATTCCCACCTCAAGCCGGACAAATGTAAAGCCATTGATTGTCAAGATCTCGGATTCTCGTCTGCATTTTGGCTGCATCGCCACGGGCGTGAGGCTCATGGAATGGATGGTAAGCCTTTTCTGTGTAGCTACGCGGGCTGCGAGAGAGGGTTCAAAGGAAATGGATTTCCCCTACACAGGAACCTCTATAACCACGAAAAGCGGGTACACAATGAAGATCAGCACACCTCCCAGAAGAAGGATAACAAGGAAAGCCCCGCCATATGGGACCAGACAGCTCAAGAATTTACTACTGCAGCAAATGATACTGGGAAGCTGACTGTAGCCAGTGGTGATGCTATGGAATCTTCGCCATGTGAAGCTGTTGAGAAATCTGAGGTACCGTTCACAGATTCTGGATATGCTTCTTTGCCAAAGCCAAACCGCGCTATAATCATTCCGCTCCGCTTTAATGCACAACAAGATCCTGCCCACACTGGATCTTTGAATGCGGCGGCCGATATGGATACAGAAGATGTCAAGACCATGTACTCAGAAGCAACGACTGTCGGTCCAGTCCGTG
This sequence comes from Helotiales sp. EF0021, assembly GCA_000292665.1. Lineage (NCBI taxonomy): Eukaryota > Fungi > Ascomycota > Leotiomycetes > Helotiales > Helotiales sp. EF0021. The sequence continues at coordinate 252,355 of AIET01000188.1, forward strand.
CTCAACACTACATTGCCGAACTTTGCAGCGATATTTATAACACACTTGGTAGTTGCTTGGATGATGAGCTTTGGAGCACTCTATCTCGAGCTCTTCCTGGGCTTATCAAAGCCTTTGCCATCAAGATCGGCTACGACTCTCCTTCGCGGGTGAATCAGGAGATCATGTACTTTATTCACAAACGCCATAGGTGAGTTGGCCTGATCTTTGAGACAATTGTATCTGACTAGCTCTGATAGGGACATCTATGAAGAGATCGAGGCTATCTTCCGTCGTGGCGACAAGGATCGAACTGACAAATTTGTACCTGATGGTATGTCTCTGGTCGAAAAAATGAGTATGTGGAGCAGTAAGGCAGGTGATGACTCTGCGGTCATTGAAAAGGAAGACCTTTATCAAGGTATCCTGGACTGTGAAGATGAAGCGATTGACGGTTCTGTATATCATACTACTATCATGAACAGCGAAGCCTACGAGTGGTTTTTGAGAAATCTAAAGAAGGAGTGCTTGCTTCAATGGAGTCCAGGACACCCACGAGTCATGACCGAGAGCATCCGCGAAGTTATTCTAGATAAGCTACCAACCAGAACAATTAGCAAACGTCGAACCCCTCCTGGCTATGAGATAACTTTCATCCTGCAAGACGACCCTGTTAGTAAAGGGCAGAATGACGATAACTTACTTGATTTGTGGGCAAGATCAGAAACTCTGTTGTCCGAAATGATCACGGTGACAGGTTCAACTGAAGACGCCCAAGTCTTGACCATCAAGGAGTATTTCAGTCAGACTTGGCCTGTAAGCGGCCCACGGCTTCTTGATGTCCTCCAAAAAAGTGCTAATACAAGTCATCATCATCGTCGCTATTCAGGTAGAATAAGACAGTCAAACCAGTCATGATACAATTTGCTGATTTCTATAGCCAAATCATCATACAATACCCGACTTGAAGTAGTCGTTGGTACCACTGCCGTGATGGTCACGGCAACGGGATCAGCGCCTTTTGTTGGAGAATGTGGCGAGCAGCTAGCTTGGCTCAGAGCGGCTCTTTTCAGCAGCAGAGAAAACCCTTTAAGTTTCACGTCCACACCGTCAATCGAAGACTATTGGGTTGACCCATTGCCCCAAGTCTCTGAAGGGGCCAAATATAAGGGCGGCTGCTATATTGGATTCAATGCCCCGTACTCCTCACAACATGATGAAAGTGTAGGACCAGCAGTGCATTGCTGGCAAGATCTGGGTGGAAACAACGCCATCATCCAAGGATATCCGATTTCTCGTCGACCAGATGGATACACGGGGCTTGAACTTTGTTATGATATGGTGTTGTTATTTTTGAAAGGAGGTAATCCTAGTATCACCAATGGACAGGTTCAAATCAAAGGACAAGAGAGAACCGTTCAGTTGGTGAAGCAATGCGACAGTGTCTTTCTATGGCATCTACTTCCCCGAAAGATAAAGTGTCTATGTTCTACTGGCCTTGCTTTGGAAATAATGCCTGGTGTACCTTGTCCACCTCTTGACTCCGAGAGTCTCAAACGTGGCCGCCACGTAATCGACAGGTGCACAAAGCTGGGAAAAAGTTCGACCTACAGTATGTATTTACGTGCCATGATCCCAAGAAATGTTCGCTAACAAAATGCGGACCAAGGTATTGATAACACCATCGAAGAGCCCAAACTGTTTGGAGCCAAGTCCCAGTATGCCACCTTGACCAAAAGCGAAGCAGCCCGGGATCAGTATGAAAATATACCAATTGGTCGTGTTGACCATTTGAATAACACGGATTTGGTCATATCGGACACCAATAGAGTCATTTCTTCTATCGACATAATCGGTCTTTCAAGTGTCCACATAGAACACGCGGACGATAACTTCTCGTCGAACGGTTTGGATGCAGGAGCGCCTCAAGATCTTAATCTGGAGGACTCTGCAGACGAGTCCTTGGATTCTGAGATGTTTTCTATCTCGGACTCTTCGGAGCAAGTTCACTTGCTAGATACGAGCGACCCCGAGTACCTATTTCTCAATACGTTACTTCAAACCCTTCTGTCAGGATTTCGTTGTTCAACCCAGTGTCAAGGAAACTCCAACCAGAATGGGAAAGGCCCATCGACACAAGAAGGCGGAGGGAGGGAAATTGGATCTTCGGCCGCAGCAGACAATACCGGTCAATGCCAGAAAAGGAAGCGAGTCACAGGCGGCGATGAGGACGAAGACACCGGACAAGATGATTTTCGGAGGCCCCCACGCGAGAAGATCAGTCCTGACGAGGAAAAAAAGCCACGAAAGTCCCTTGCTTGCCCTTACCTAAGAAAGGACCCTATAAAATATGGGAGTTGTCGTGAAATGCAGCTCACCAAGATTTCATATGTCAAACAGCATCTTGCCCGACATCATACCCCCGTTAGACTATGTCAAACGTGTTTAGACACCAATTTCCAAGATGATGAGAGTCTACAGAGCCATCTAATTCTCCGAGAATGTGCCTACAAAGATCGAGCTTCTTTAGAAGGGGTTTCGGATCAGCAGCAACGACAATTGTCCCGCAAGTCAAATCACAAATTGACAGAAGAGAGCCAATGGTTCGCTATCTGGGACATTCTTTTCCCTCAAAACATCTTCCCAGGCCTTCCTCGACCAACTTCGGCTTACCAGCACAATGGCTTATCTACGGAAACGTGTCTATATCAAGAATATCTCTCGATTCAAGGACCAGCAATCTTGAGAGGACGAATTGAGTCAGATCCAGACTGGACCCGAATGACCGAAGAACAGCGTAGACCCTACCTTGAGAGAGAACTTGCGCTATGTCTCGATAGCCTTTTCGAGGACTACTTGCACTCGAGCCTATCCTCAGCTGCGTTGAGCGTCTTCGGGGAACCATCTTCCAGGCACAATGGTGAAGATACAAGAGGGACTCAATTTGTATCCTCAACAGGGTCGATCGCCGATAGCGGCGTAGCCATGGAGAGTCATCTTTCGCCCACGTCCCAAAGACGCCCTTCAAACCAATCTGCTAGCATACAGGAGCCGAGCTATCAGACAACAGCAACTTACGATCTCCTCCCAGGGGGTTCGACAACACAACATAATGCAACGGAAGCACCTCGAAATCATGATCAAAGCCTTGGGTGGTCAGAAGTACTCGATGATCAAGCCCAGAATCAGAATATGTGGATGGGTGATAACACTCAAGATTGGGATTCAATGACACAACTTCTGAACGGCGAAGGAGCCTCATATGACACAGATCTCTTTGGACTTCCAGAACATATTCCAAATCTTTCAGACTTTTCTTTCGATACCAGTTCGATCGGGTGATCATATCACTTTTCCGAGGCATTATAAGTTCAGGACATCATGATGGTGCATCCCTGCGATGAGAACCAAATCCTTGAAAGGCCGCGGGTGGGAAAGCCACAGAACGAAAACTACACATTTCGTGGGCAGCGGTGAATGGCTAGTAGGAAAATTAAAGATCGCAAGCAAGTACCAGCAGAACATACCGAAAACCGGACAGGATTCGACAGTAGCAGAGGCAGACACTTCAAAGACATGCGTTGGCTAGCTTTGTGTCATCCCTAAAGCACAAGTCTTGTTACACTGGTATCATTATATCATTCAAAACATTAACTACCTAAGCCCAGGTCACCGAATCTCCAGGCACCGACGTCCTCGGCACAATACTCCACGTCCTCTTCGGCTGCAACACCCCTCCATCACCCTCTTCGACCTCGATCCTCATACTAACAACAAACATCTCCGTCGTTTTCTTAATCGGCTCCCTCGGAAACGGCGACAATTGACCGTCCGCACCCTCCCACTTACCCTCCCACCTCCCCAACCTCTCTTCCCTCGAATCAATATTCGCATCGTCCCAAGGCAAATGGGCTGCAACTCTCGGCCACCAGGGCTTTTGTCTCAGGCGGGACATGGGAGAGGTGGAGGTATGCGTGCGGAAGATGTTGCTGGTAGGGAAATGTTCCGGGAGGTATTTCGTGATTAGTGGGCGGAGGGAGATGAGGCAGGAACAGATTACGGCGGTGTAGACTTCGATTATTGACCAGATGGTTAGGTCTACGTCGTTCCCTGGAGAAGTGTTAGTCATGCACAGATTGTATCGAAAGAAAGTTTCGAAGAGGAGTGGAGGGGAAAGACGAACAGGTCAAGTCTATAGACTTGTTGAATTGGACTATATATTTTAATCGTACAATACTCGTGATACACGCACTGTCCACGTCGTTAGTATAGTTTGACTTTGTGATGTGAGCAAAGCGAATACTCACAAACTCCCCACACTAAACATAAACACTACCGCAATCTTCTTTTTTGCAGTAAATTTCAACACCATCAACTGTTTGATCGGCAACAAAATTACAATAAAATCTTCCACAATACTAAATGCACTCCCAGTATAGATGATTACATTCAAATCCAAACACAGTCCCTCCACGTCCGAGTCCCATATGCTCTGGATAGGGAGACATTGAAAGATGACGACGAAGGTCCAGACCAGGATGTGAAAAGCCATGATGACGATGAAGCATTTGGTCGTGTGTTGGAACGTCGTGCTGGGAAAGATGCGAAGGTAGGGGAGTAGGATTGAGACTTTGGCGGCGGGGTGAACGATGGTGTAGAATATCTCGGAGACGTAGTATAGCTGATAACTATTAGGTTTCGATCGATATCGAAAATAAAAGACATACCTCGCGAAGAGAAGATAGATTCTCAGGTGGGATATTGTAGAAGTGCTTCCCGAAACCTTTTATTGCATCTGTGGTATTGATCAGCGTCGTTGTCATACCAAAGTGCGAGGTAGGCACGGACTATGGACTGGGATGACAGCCATTGGAATTAAGAGTATCTATTCAACAGTCAGTATGACCTGATAGACAGAGATAGGAGCATTTACAGTGCAGAATACAATGATCCAATCATCCCACCAAAACCGCCCCGCAATTAGATATCGTGACAGAAACCTCAACGCGATGATCGGGAATGTGATGGCTGAGATAACAGCGACACATTGTATTATTTCCCAGCTACGTGAAGGAGTAGGTATGCCTTCGCATATATCGTTTTGGGCGACGGTCGTAGCCACTGAATATGTGAGCTGACATATCAGAGAATTCAGAGTGGAGGGTAATGCACACATGCTTGTTCGGTGTGGTTACAGCTGCCTATAATACAAACTGCAAGATTGTGCTGCATGGTGTTGTTGGTGCACATGCAATCTCTGATGTTTACTAGCTCGCAGTGTGCTGCTTCTAGCTGGGTCAGGGTGCATGTTGTCTGGGAGAGTTAGTAATTGATAACCCAGGTAAAAGGTGCACTTACAATACATGGAGGCAAAGTAGCCAAAATGGAGAACAGGGTGAGATTTGCAGGGGCATTGTCAGTATTCTGGGCAATTGAGAAATGTAGGAATGTCGTAATGAGAAGTATCTGTCCCCAAAACTGAAGCATATTACCCATCGAGAAGACAAGCAGAACAGCAGAACATCTCACGGGCCCAGAAGGCACATGCAGGTACCTTATAAACCAACATGCTTCGGTCTTATATTTGTCGCCGCTACCAACCGTGTCTTGGCTTTTCAGGTCCCCTTTACACAATATGCGAACCTTGTACGGCGATCCTCCGTAGATTCACATAGGGCTACATTCCCCACCCCAGCAATGGAATTGTCGACAATCTCGACGGCTCGTCTCCAAACATTGCATTAGCTTGATGTACACATGTCGGTCCAAGCGCTGCACCTGACCTCGTGCGAAGGGGGCTGTCTCAGATGCCAATCGAATTCTGAACCTAATCATCGGTTGTCGTTTCATTTCTAAGAAGGTTTCAGCTAAAAGAAAGACAGCTGAAGTACCGATTTGTGTTACATCCCGGTCAGACCAGCATGAACGGGCGGTGAAGGATTTCCGGGTTGAATCCATCCTTCGTAGACGAGCTCTCCAATCACGAACATTGACGACATGTATCGAGATTGCGGGGAAAGGAAAGGGGGCTTGTACCTCCGTGCCTTGCTGTCATCTACCCGAGACTCTCGATTAACGAGAGTATCGCTAGGGGTCCAGCTTGTTCACGGCTCCACATGTGAGTACCTTTTGTATGCAGTCTTGATGTAAAGAACGGCATAGAAATGAAAGTGGCTGGTATTGAAGGAGTACTTGGCATGAGAAGCAAAGACGCTAGATAGTAAGCAAAGCGATAAAGCATGCTAAAGCTGTCGCGTGGCTGTACAGGTTTACTACCAAGTACCTAATGAAACTACCAAAGTAAATGTCTAAACCCTATATGAACCCGTTCCCCGACTACTGGACCATTGAGCATGCTCGAGGCATAGTAACTTTGTAAGCGACCAGCGAAACTATAATATATTGGGAACCCGCTCCGCGATCTGTGCACGAACGCTTCACAGCCCTTCGACATGATTGGACAATGAGGCGAGCTCTTCCAGAGCCACTCATTCCCCTCATTTCCACGCTTCGGACAAGGGTAACAGTAACATGGTTCAAATGTTATCCACCTGTGACAACATCGGTAATGCCTCCGAACCTTCTCAATGCTACGGCAGTTGCTAAGCTAATCGTTCTTGGTTGATGAACTTCTGATAAGTGAGGACAGGCTCTATCCCGACTGGCTGGTCCACAGGGCCGGGTGCTGTTCAAGTTTCAACACGTTTCTGTCAGGAATGGTTTGTACCACCAATTTGTTTTGCTGGTACTGTATCAACGCATGTTCGGTGGCTCGGCCGTTAATGCAATTGTTGCTATGTAACCCCATAGAAGGCAATGGTAGCATGGGGGGCTTTGGTCATCTGACGAGATAATCAAAAAAACACGACACCTCATGAATATTCTACTAGATGCATCTTGCTTTTCAGTAATGATTGATATGAATGGACCGCAATATCAACGTATTTGTTGTTGGCGGGGACCGCTGAGAGTTGGTGTTGGCGACGACGAGAAATCTGTATAAGAAAATGAGTATCGAAACAGGATGAGATATGAGTTACTCGTGGATCCTTTTGAGTCTGACAGTTGGGAAGGCTTCCATCAAAAGAAAAAGCATCGGAGATTAGTTTCCACGGAATGTCAAACCTTTTGGCTGGCTCACTTCAGCTGCTAGCATGCGATGACCTGATCAATATCTCAAAGTCATTTTCGCGCTTGTAAGGCCATTGAAGAATCATGCTGTTCCAACTGGTGCTCGAGAGCCCAGCATCGTGAGACTTGGAAAAAAGCCAGAAGCAAGCAGACATGCCAAGATGAGAGGGTTCATCTTTATGATGTAATATTTCTGGGCATCTATGTTCAGTAAGTTCGTAAAGCATGCAGGCGATGCGAATTATCACAAAAGCGCCAGAGTATGGTCGTCCTTCATGGTTCCAGGAATTCCCAGCGATGCTTCCTTGCCAACTACTGCTGGACCGCGAACGTAGATCTGTCATTGTTAGCATGTGATATCGCAGGCAAAATATCAAACTACTGACCTCTCCTGCAGCTCTCTCATCTGAGGTCTTGTGACTATTGGTATCCCTGAAAAATATCTCGACACTAGTACATGGTGTACCAAAGTGGGAGTACTTCGCTGTTTGTTCGTCGATTCTATAGTCATAGAGACTAGTCTGGGCCACAGCTCCAGCAACATTTGAAGAGGCAAGTGCATAGATTATTCTGGATTTAGTGTAGATCCTCAGGTCGGACAGCTCTTGCGAGTTGAGAGGAGGATTGTTGGCTCCAGGCTGTTCTGACACATAGATCAAGCGTAACTTTCCAGGCGTGGAGCCAATGGCAGGCCGCAAGGAATCGTACATGCGAGACAGAAATGAAGCTGCAGGCATGACACCGTCCTGAATCAATGACCTCGTCTGTATCCAATGAACGAATCGATAGAGTCTTGTGTTCAGTTTGGCGGTTGTCTCAGAGTGCAACTTGGCCATGATTCCAGCGGGAGCAACTATGATCGTTGGAGCTACGCCATAAGCAGCCAATTTTAGATCAGAATTTTGCCCAGCAACCGAGTTCAATGCGACCGAGGAGTTGGAATACAAAGCCGAAAGTGTCAATACCAGAGTATATTGTGACGAGAGAACATCGACCGGAAGGAAAAGATCTGAGTGGGTCATGCGTTGGGTCGATGGGACAGAGGTGAGTTGGCCAGCCACCCCAGCGATGATGTTCTCCTGTGTAAAAACAACCAACTCCCCTGTTGGGGAAAAGGTAAGCACTTCCTTGAGTTCTGATTTTCTGTCCACAGGCGGTAATTCATTTCCTGCACTTGGCTCTTGATCACCAATAATCTCCTGCCATGTCGAAACATTCACTGCTCCCCCAGTGCCTTTTGGTACCTCATCCCAGTCCATATGCTTGCTTCCTTCGTCGACCACCCAAACTAGCTGTTTCAGAGCTGGATAGTTTTTCGTAATTGCATCGAAGGGAAACGATCCCACTGCAGCTACAACAGTGTCTGCTTTGGATTTATGCAGGAAGGAAGCAAGATCTTCAATGGACTGGTCGTATGGGACAAGTACCGGAGTCAGGTCGTAGAATGTGCAGGCGAAGAAAGTAGCAATAAACTCGATGGAATTAGGTAGGTAGATGGCCACTGTACTTCCCCCATTCTGCTTGATATATTGTCCGATCAAGTTGATTTGTCGGGTAACGTCAGCTATGATGGTCAGTGATTGAGTACCGACAGGACTAAGAAGTACTTACGCAGCTTGTGTTCAATAATGTTTTCTGATCCCAAGACGGTAAATAATTTGCCTACGGCTCCTGTCTCCTTGCCTTCCCTATCCAAAGCTCCAGCAACGAATCTGCGCCAGACGTCCCGGATATCTCCATCCCTTCCTCGACTCCACTTCGCATCACCTGGATCCTTGATATTGAGCCCGGAGTTCAAGGGAATGCCATGGGGCGCAGAATGTGACCTGAATACCGCAGATTCTCCTTCCTGTCGTACCGGCGAAGGCTGGGCCTGCCGAGCCAGCAGCATAGGATGAGCATCGGGATCGCGGAAGGAGATGACAGAGTAGACGAAGCTGATGAAGACCAAGGCGAAGATGCCACTTGTGTAGATATCCCACTGTCGGAGAATGTTCGTGACAAACTCGTCGAGCTGCAGCATCAAGTTGTCGAAACTCATGATGGCATACAAAAGTGTTGAGAGGAAGAGAAATGATTCTGAGAAGATGTTTCCAGCAGTGCGTGAGAGATGATTCGAGGCGGACACATTGAACGGAGAGCGGAGACTTCGCGGGGCGGCGCTGGCAGGGGCTGAAGCTCGGCAGCCGATTCTCTAGGTCAGGTACCGGAAATTCCTCAAAACAAACAGCCACAGCGACTTACGACTCGACCTCACGAAATGCCTACATAGGAATCATCACGACGGATATTCTCTTACTAACATACAGGTACTGACGCGCAGAGACGACATCTGCGATTGAAGCGGATCCGAGAGCGTACGTCTTCCAAATCTCTTTTGTTGACATCCAAAACCTCGAATCTGGGAAGCTAACAATGAACAGCAACGAAACGTTTCGACCAGATTAAACCCCTTCTATCTACGATGTCTACCCCAGTACGCCCTTCGACACCAGTCGCACAGACAGCCTCGTCCACACCTCAGACAGGAACATGGCGACACCCAAAGATGGACGAGATTGTGAGGCGCCAGAATGCTGCCAGCTTCACGGATCGCAACCTGAGAATCATACTGTACAATATTGCAGGGCTTATCATGGTCTTCTTTACGACGAGGTCAATATGGAGCACGTAGGTTTTCCTGAAAATTAGGTGACCTGGTGCTAATATCTCCCAGCTTCCCAAGCGTCTTCCAGAACGGAAAGTCATTCCAGCCATACGCGGACTGCATATATCATGGCGTTCAACTCATATTCCTCTACAATATCTTCACGGCTTGTATCCCTTTGTTCCGCGCGAAGGACGATATGTCAGATATACCTTTGACACCAGCCCAGCGAAAGTTACTGGGACTTCCTCCAAGCTCGGCTCCACCAACTCCCGGTTCGCAATACGTTACGCCTCCAAGATATGCTAGGACACCAACGCCTTTGAGTGGCTCTCCTGCGACTAAGGGTGTTTACTCGGGTTCCCCGTTGTCAAATAAGGGTAGTCCAATGTCAGGTAGCATCTCAGGGTCACCATTCTCTCCAGGAGCGAGCCCATTACTGCAAAAGGCGATGGGAGGGAATATGAATGGAAACAGAAGACACTCTTATGGCTCGCCAAGTCCGTTGGGTCCTACGGCATCGAGACTGGGAGGATTAGAAGCACCAGCGTCGCCCAGTCCAGCATCCAAAGGCAGCGGGATCGGACTGAACAGCAAGTGGCTTTATGACAAGGGACGAAGAAACTCGGGAAGTGTAACAAGGCTCTACACATAGGCGTTGTGGTTGTAGACTATTGTATGATTTAGAAGATACCCGCCAGCTTCGCTATAGCTGGCCGAAGTAATGACACAAAGTAGACATCGAGTTGAGCTAGGTAGAAAGCTATTATTGTCTCACCTTTATTTCTAACCACCTACGTAATAACCATCATCTTTGGATTCATAGCAGGGTGTTGTCAACATTGTCATTCTTCACGTGGTGATATGCCGACCGACCCACTAAACTGATAACGGTTCAACGTCCCCCGGACTTGCAAGAAACACGCTTCGAGAACTCGCAGATGAGCGACACAATTCACGATGGGGGCGTCTGACTCGAAGCTCGTGTTCAAGAAGGGCATCTTCCGGCTCTCAGAAGACAAAGTCATCCCTGCCGACGACCCATACTGGGCATCTGTGAGCCAGCCTTCCCATCCCAGATCTACATCCCCATACTGACCCTCCCGTCTCCAGTTCTGGGAGCTTCCCGAGTCCACAGAAGACATCTTCAGCCTCTTCTCCCCAAATGATATCCGCCGCACGCGAGACACTGCCCTAGAGAACCTCGAGACCTTGATACTTGCGATCACGAGCCGACTCTTCATTCTACGACACCACCCCTCGTTTCCGGATCTAGAGCTTGCGCCAGAACGTGATGCATTGAATTGTATACGAATCCTCACGAGAATACTGCCTTATATCTACGAGGCGGAACAACTGCAAGGATGGGAAGACAAATTCTTCTGGGGTGTGAGGAGAAAGCGGACACGGTTTGCACATCCCAAGCTTCTGGCTAGCAGTCGTTGACAGGTATATAGGAAAGCATCATTAGCACGAGATGTTTTATTCGACGAATCGCAAGAAGAGCTCGCGAAACTCGAAGCTGCGGGGGAGGAATTTGAGGAAGTCAAGCCATTAGCAGAAGAGCTGATTGATACCCTGATCGATATGTTATTCTTTGCCGACTTCACACTACCACGACCACCGAATACCAGGAATAAGGTTACTTATGCGATATGGCAGAGCGGAGTAGGATGTAATACTTCGATTGGGACAAGTAAAGAATTCGAGAGTAACCGGACAGAAATCTTGAGGTTACTTTTGACATTGACAAGTCAGAGCATGTATATGTCTGCAAATCTGCTACCAGTACAAGGTGTCAAGGCTCTCAGCTACATCGTCACTTGTCCAGATAAGCAGGTAGTGTTGTCGGTACTTTGTTCATTGCTCAATACTGTAAGTGAAGCTATAGAATAGACTGGTAATAATTGCTAATTTGGGACAGACATTGAAGTACAACCCAGCGTCTTGGAGGGTACCATATAATGTACAGGTTTTCAAGGATCCGAAGCAAATACTTGTCACATACGCTTTACAGTTCTTGCTCGCGATCCTCCTATACCCGATCCCAGAGACGGACCCGGCTCATGCCAAGAAGAGTGGGTAGTGCACCCTCACTATATGACCCTCTAACTTACAAACTTCCCAGATTACTTCAGGCATTTCCTAGGTCGACTACACCGGCCTCAGGATTTCCAATTTATCGTCGACGGCATGCAGAGAATCCTCAACGCGCCTCTCAACGCCAGCACATCCTACATTCCCGGCAACACGCAAGCATCCACAAAATGCACCTCGGAGATGATTATGCTCTTCTGGGAGATCACACAGTGTAATAAGCGGTTTAGGTCATTCATCATCGACACCGGTCGATCACATGATTTCTTGATTCTGATTCTCTTCTATGCGATCGAGCATAAGCTGGATGCATCCAAACAAGGTGTTGTGAGGATGTGTGTCTTCTTGCTACAAACGCTGAGCGTGGAGCCAAACTTCGGGAAGAATCTCAACAAAAGGTTTGAGGCTCAGGAAACACTTCCCCTAACAATTAGGCTGCAGAATTTCAACGGCACTTATGCCGACTTCTTGATCCATGTAAGTCATCTTATTTATAGATAGAGTGCGCTAACATCTTCAGTCTATATACAATATCATCACATCCAGTCAAGGAAAACTTACAGCCATCTATCCAGCCTTGCTGGCAGTCATTAACAACATCGCCGCATACCTCGAGAATCTCAGTGCTTCAGCATCCTCGAAACTACTACAACTCTTTGCGTCAATGTCATCACCAAGCTTTCTCTTGGCGACTGACAGCAATCACAACCTGCTCCAGTCGCTCTTGGAGAGTATGAATGCTATCGTCGAGCATCAGTATATCAGTGAGTCTCCACTCCCATAAACTACATGCAACCCGGCAGTGGTTCGTCTTTCATCTCAAGTCCATACTCAGTGAGTACATGGACTAAGGGACTTTCATTGCAGGCATCAACATGACGCCGCAAGGTTTTGTCTCCCGAAGTAAGAGTCTTGGTGCCGAATTCTGGACGAGAGTGTGCGTTTACAACCTGAGTGGCACTGAATCTAGTTGCAGGAAATCCCAATTTCGTGTACGCTGTTGTACGGAACTCGAAAAAGTTTGACGGTAAGCAAATGCCCGACGCTCGCATCATGATCAACACTGATTCCTGTAGCTTTACGCACTTTCACCTTAGAAAGTGGACAAGAAGAGATCGAGCGGCGGCACCGGAGAAGAAAGGAAGGCCATCGAGACCCTGGAGATTTGTCTGAGAGCAGAAGAGGTTCTGCGGACAGCATCAGAAGTCCCTCGACGAGCCACTCTCGAGCTCCTGGACTTAGCGATGTACCTGAAGATGGGACATTTGCTATTGGGGATGACGAGGATGAAGATGAAGATGATGACGAGAGTCCTACCCCTGCCGACTCGACACCGATAGAACAGCCTTCAAGAGCAAATTCGGTGTCATCTGTCACAAGTGTTGATGACGCTGTACCAACACAGCTCAGAGGCATGTCGGAAAAGGCGCGAGGGAAAATGCCTGGTAACCATTTCTTGCCATATATGTCAGAAATACCACTGACGAATTTAGCTGGCATGCCGTCCTTCTCAAGACAGAACAGCACAACCAGTCTGAGCAGCTATGCGACAGGTCGTTTCTCAGCCAATGGTTCTTTCGAAGCGACAGCAGATTGGATCGAATCATGGCTCCCTGAGCTACCACTTCACACAATACTTACTCTCATCGAACAGCTTTCGCCACTCATCTCTGACCAACGATCTGCAACAGACCACGCTTCGGCCTCTGTCCTCCGCAGCATCCAGCAAGCTAAAATTGCTGGCATTGAACCATCACCCATCCGTATCCAATACTTTGAATGGACACCTCTTTCCCTCGGGTGGTACGAATCCCTCCTCTGGTCCTTTGTTTTCACATCCGAGATGCAGGTTGCAAAAGGCACTGTCGGAGTATGGAATGGGACTGCGATCAAGCTCTTCAGAGTTGAAACTGTAGCACCAACGGGTCCGACCTTGAGTAGTCCCAGAGGAGCAGTCGATGCAGTGGGCAGCAATATCGTGAGCAGGATTGGGAATTTGAACCTAAGAGGTGCGGTGGAAGGTGGCGAAAGACCAGCGGAGAGACCGCAGCTGGCGAGGACCGGCACAGGCAACGGCGAGAGACATGGATTGGTTAGAGGAATTGTATGATTTTGTGGGAACTCGAGTGAAGTAATAGACACAGTGGAGGATGCATTGGGGATGCATGATCTTGTGGTTGGGAATCAAGATAAGCGATGGCGTTATGGACTTGCGAGGCTATTGTTAGGATACGTAGTGAACGCATGCACTGCAGCATTATCTTTGTCTCGCCATGTTTCTTACTCGCTGGAATTCATTGTACAGTACATACCCCTCTCGAGCCTCTTCAGCTACTCAAGGATACTTTTCTACATCCCGCACTTCCAGACCCAGAACTCGGAACACCAACCGAGCTCTGCATCATAAGACACCTTTCAGTCCCTAAATCTAGATCCGCCAACTCACCTCTCTTCTCGTTCGGTCCTTCAACCGCCACACCGCTGGGCCCCGTTTCAAGGTTTCCCACCCCCGGAAAACCTGTCTTAAGGTTACATTCCCGTTACTTCACAGCCTGTGAGCCAATCGTTCCCAGGAGCAAGTGTGGCGGTGCACTGCAGATCCATGCAAGCGTCGCGTCAGGACCCTGAATTTTCTAGATTAGGTAATGATCTCCGGGTACAAGGCGAGTGGTGCGCCACAGGTGTGGCGTTGGAAGGAAAGGAGTCAAGCCACTCTTAAATGTGTGGGATATTGGGTTAGGGAAGTTCGTCCGGCGAGAAGAAATTTTTGAACACTGTTGGGTATCTCTGTTTTATGATTTGAGATTTATTTTGAGTGGATTGAGGAGGAAAGATGGAGCAGAGCACGGGTACTGTGACGGCGAGTGAGGAGAGGGAGATTAAACCATATAGGGTACACGTGAGTTACATTGGCGCTTCGGAGTCGGAGGTGTCTCCTGTGATGCGACGGGTTGCGATACTGACTGACTTGGGGAATAGGTGTCGAGTAAATATCTGGAGCTTACGAAGAAGAAGTTGGAGTTGACGAGATTGCCTCATGAGGTGGAGTTGGAGAGGGATAGGGAGTGGGAGTTTGGGACGCCGAAGGGGGTGCTTGAGGGGTTGATTGATTATTGGTGAGTCCTGTTCTTTCTTTAGTCCTTTGCGCGAATACAAGGAAGTCGGAAAGATTATGAACACGGAGAAGAAGAATAACAGAGGGACTGAGAGAGGGGATGTACTAACACGAAGCCTGACAGGTTGGAGCAATATGACTGGCGAACCCGAGAAGAGGTGCTGAATGCGGCATTACCACAATATCGAACCGCGATTGCACTACCTCCTCCTCTTCAACCACCACCTCCCTCGACACCGGAACCAGCCACGATACCTCCCGAACAGATTCTAGACCAGACTGCGCCTTCTCCCGTCGAGCTCGTCGAGTCCAGTTCAGCGCCCTCACCACCCCTCCGAATACACTTCATCCACCTCAAGTCTCCCCACCAAAACGCAACACCGCTCCTCCTCTTACCACCTTTCCCATTGACGAACCTATCGCTATCGCGGTCTCCATTATTCAAGCAACTCACGAATCCGGAAAATCCGACTGAGACGCAGCCATTTCATGTCGTGTGTCCGAGTTTTCCTGGCTTGGGGTTTAGCGATGCTTTCACCACAGCTTCTTCCTCAGTGTTGGATGAGACGGCGTATATGTTCAACGAGTTGATGATCAGATTGGGATACACGCACTATGTGTGCAGCAGTGTAACATCCGGACGCGCGAGTCCTGCGGGAGTGGATTACCATCTTGCGCGCATCATTGGGGAGACGTTTGGGGATAATTGTCTGGGTGCACATGTTGTCGAGCCTTGCTTGACGGCGCCAAGGATAGGAAGTGGGCTGGTGAACTGGGGGAAGTTTGTTGTTGCGAAGTTCTTCAAAGCTGGTATATGGGGTTACCATGCTGAGGATTGGAGTGCTTTGCATGCCTCCGTAACACGCTCTCAAACAGCCGCCGCGAACGCGAGGAGGGATGGAGAACGAAACCCTTCGCCGAACCCAAGAGGCAGAAGGAAATACGGCGCGATAGGCCAGCTTGGACTAAGAGAACCTTCGACCTTCGCGTACGCATTAACAGACTCCCCTGTCGGACTTTTATCCTTCGTCCTCTCGGCGTTGCATAAAGGAAACCCAGAACATAAACTGACCAACATGGAAATCATCGATATCACGGAGCTTGCCTGGTTACCTGGTCCTGAGGCTGCGCTGCGCTTCTTATCTTCTGTTTCCTCAGATTCACGGCTTCATGATGAGAAAACAAGCAGAAAAGGATCTAGAGTAAAAGGAAGAGGGAAACCAAAGATAGCAGTAACAGTCTTCACCGAGGAAGATGGGGATTACACACCTCCCGCATGGGCCTCGACAACACATGTCGTGGTTTTCGCGCAACGAGTCCCGGGGAAGGCGGGCTTGATGGTTTGGGAGAGAAGTGATGTCCTTGTTGCTGGTATACGGGGGATGGTCAGAGCTATTGATGCTGTGGATCCAAGACTTAAAAGTCGAGATCTGGAGGGAGTGACTGTTGTCCCGACTCAGGAGGGAGAAGTAGGAAGGATCGGTGGGGAAGGTGTACTAATCCGTGGAGGCGAGGAGGAGGACGATGATGGTGGGATGCAATTGGATGTTGAGAGTCCCGATACGATTGTTGCTGTTGATATGAGTCGACCTTGATTCCATGGCTTTGAAAGGCACGTGGGGACCCGCGATGAGAATACGAGGCGTTGTTTGTTTGATTTATCTTGTTGAGCTTCAATATACCAGGAGACGTGTGGTCTGTGAGCGACTCGGATGTATTTATTTCAAGTATACGATGTATGGGCTGGGGATTAAGGAAATAAATAATGATGAACGTAGCCACGCGACTAGCATGTGAAACTTGAGTAAAGAAAGTTGGATTTGGGTGGTAATTGAAATTTTCTGTTCCATGATCCCTCGAAATAAAAAACAAAACTTTCCTCGATGGGAAGCATGAAATAAGTGTTGATTCGAGAGATTAATATGGAGGATTCATTTGTTGATTTGTTTGTGAAGTTTCCTTGGAAAGAGAGAGGAGCTTTGGGATGTGCGCCACCTACGTCAGTCCCACCTTCCCCAGATTATCCCCAGCTTTGGAGCAACGACACCAACATCAATCTTGCTGCATCGGTTCATCTCTCAAACATGCTTTGATTGAGTCGCAGACTCGGCATGATTTCATCTGAACACATCTTATGACGTTGGTGATAGAGCAGTTGAGGACTTGTTCCTGGTCTGTATCTTAAAGCTCATCACACAGTGTGCATGTCGTTATTTAGTTCAAAGCTTACTGTCTCTTCTGTTGATATCACTTAAGTGGTAATCATAATGGCACAAATTGAAGATGTGCTGCATCGACACTTTAATGCCAGCACGTGATTCTTTTCGTCCCATTGCAAGCAAGAAAGGCAGTTCCAAGGATACATGACTTTTGTAACAGGATTGTACTATATGACAGACGACAAACAAACTCAATGAGTAACCGACCATCGTTAGAACACTCCACCTGGGTCATTTTTTCTAAAGACGTCGCTCTCCTGACTTCAGAAGCACGAGAAGAAATGATATTTAAGATCCAGTTGGGGAGGAATCTTCACGACGAGGACTCAAAACCTTCGAGCAGGTGGAGGTGTTCCTTGTTGCAGGTGCATACAAGCATCCCATCAATTTTATGCAACTTCACCCCATAGTATGTTCCTAGAGTTGAATTCCCACAATTAATTCAAAGCTACCAATCACAACTTTCGAAGTCTTTTCAAGGGCCTTGCACACGTCTGAAATATGCCAAACTCCGCTCAGAGATGTCCAACAAGTTCCCAGTTACCAAACTTTAAAGCTATATGTAGCCACCTCTGCATTTACCCTTCTTCTTGCTACTCTTGCTTGATGTTGGCACAGAGAAATTCCAGGGGACCTCCTCGACTTCTGGAGCTGGTTCTGCAGCCATTCACTCGTCAGGGTCGACAGCCTCCATTGGCTCGGTTGGGGATGCTGGTGGTGGTGAGACAACTGGCTCTTCGATCGTGAACCCAATCGAGCGACCCTGACTCAACTTAATAATATCGCAAGAAAAATCTCCATTCCTTCTCAAGAGTTCGATGAATTCACCGCGATCAAGCAGTCGATGGAGGTGTGCATAAGCAGCCCCCACGACAACATCTCGAAGTGCCCTATCCGAATCTACAGTCTTCTCCCAGAGATGTGCCGCCGACTCGGAGAACATTGCGTCGTTCCAATTTCGCTCGACACATCGCTGAAATTTGACCGTGGCCAAAACTCTGAGGCCGGGAATATCGAGCTTGTCTCCGAGAATGTACATCTTGACGTGGAATAAGAGATTGAAAGCCGTAGTGAAGGGTTCATCCTCGTCATACGGGTTTTCCTCCGTGACATCTGCCATGCGAATGGCTCGAACGTCGTCCTTGTCGCACTCGTCCGGGTAGTCATCGCTGTATAGGTATGTGATCATTGCTCGGATAATTGGAATTTCGTCATCAGAGAGGTCGATGTCGCGCAGAAGCGCTTCCTAGGTTTCCATCAGTATAGGTGCTCGATGCTCAGCGTGGAAATCGAGAAACTGTACCTTGAACTGGCCGTCGACTGCTTTTGTCAAAAACGTGCTTCGGGGACAGACGATTGCGCAATGGACTTTGAAGACTTCCCCACGACATTGCAAAGTGAGATCTGCGTATTTCTCGCTTTTCAGAAGTCTGTTATTGATCAGCGCACCGTTCCAGAAGCATGTTCTCCGGCACGTACCCTTTGAGTGAGGAAAGTGCGTCTGCCATGGTTGTTTGTTGCTTTGATGGGAACTATTGTTGACTCAATCTTTTTCAGAGGGGCATCTCGCTCTTAAATTCGAGATTGAGATTATGTCTTGGGAGCTGTCAAGACCGTAGAGAAGTTCTCTCGGAGCAATGTCGCAAGCAAACGAATTCACTGGTCTTCACCTCAGGCACCCTTCGGGAAGCTGCAGCTTTTCATACTTTCACTCAACACTGTGCGTAGCCAGCAAACGGACAATGACCTGTAATTTCTCCAGCAATGGAAACCTGCATTATGTGTGCCAGGACATTGGTGAGATTCTCGTTCCCATCAATGAGGTTGCCATCACTTACCACAAGAAACCTTGTTTGAGTCATCTCAATTTCCATCTATTGGTGCAGATTAATATGTGCCAAGAATCAGTGAAGAGCATGTCAAACAGCCTATCTCTAACTTGACAGGATGGCGTATGTCAATCTGGAGCAGGTGATTCTCGGTGTGTATGTCACGGGTCACAACGAAGATGGTATGGGATTGTTGTAGACAAGACTTCCTCAAGTGTTCATCTCGAAATAAGCCAAAAAAAGAAAACAAATATATGTATTTACAAAGGTTTGAAGGTTTCAAAGCCTCATGTTGAGGCCGACCATGTACGGTCAATGAAGTAAGAATACAAACTTGCAATACCAGGTACCACTAGTATTCTCGGCATCATTCACGTCTACACTTGATGTCCCAAGACCCCACTCTTCAAGCCCTCATCCCTGTATTACATCTTCTTTGTGATCCCACAATGGATGCTATCCACGATGGCTAAGCAAAAGCCTTTCGTTTCCTCACAATAATGAGAAAAGCAGCCGTACCCAGGTCCACCGCAATCACTATCAGCAGCGCATGTGTCGAACGCTACATTTACAAAGCAAGATGCACCTCCTGATTTATTAGCTCCATAGAAACACTGTTCATCTTCACCGTAGTTAAAGACACATGCTCCATCTCCATAGTTGTTTTCGCATGTCCCTCCTGTACTTGGACAAGTGGGAGCAGGAGGAGAAGTAGGAGCGGAGGGAGTTGGAGATGGTAGCTGCTGAGCTACAGAGGATGGGACGCTGCCTGAGTCAGATGAGGATGGTTGAGATGGTGGCGGGGATGGTGAAGATGAAGGTAAACCGCATATGCCAAATTCCGGTTGACATCCAGTTCTATATGGTTGTGAGGTTAGTACAAATTCAATTTGAAGAGCTATCGACCCTTGTCTGAGAAGAAGAAAATGACTGTGCTAGGAACTAAAGAACATTACATACCCACAATATTCGCTTGTACGGCCACACGAGCCGTACTGGCTACAGCATTCCCCACCAGGCCATCCCAAGCAAGTCTGATTCATACTCTTGTGGTCCTGAGTAGAGCAGTATCCATCGACCGTAGGAACATGACCAGAAGGACTTGGTAGTGCTGGATTTTCCACTGTCGATGAAGCAGGTATGTTGCCTGCTGGGTTGCTAAATATGGCGGTGCCGGATGGCTCTGACGCTGGAGGACTCTGCATGGTCGACAAAGCAACCATGCCTGCTGCACTACTGTGCATGACATTGCCAGGCCCTTGGCTCATTGTCTGGCTTGAGCCTGGCGGGGCCATTTGCGAGGAGCTAGGTGACGACCAGCACATTCCCGCAGAGAGTTGACAACCGGTACCGTAGTGGTCTAATGTAGTCCCACAGAATCCAGATGAACTACAGCATTGCTCAGCTGGGCATTTGATCTCTGCGCTGCAGTGTGTGTTGGCTGGCGATGTGGGTTTGATTGATGGTATGGCGGCTATGGTTGTGCCACCGTTCCCCGGCCCGGGGCCAGGCGGTGTTGGACCTGCGGGAACATAAGTGTATGTGTCACTGTTTCGAAAGTCAGAGAGGCTCTTCAACCTAGGATCACTATGCAACTTACTCAGCAAGCACCGTCGTAGCTGGTGGCATGCCTGACTGGTTCCATGACAGGTAAGTGCTCACGCACACTCCTGCATCAGGCTCAAGTATATGTGCCGATGCGGTGAGCGACAGCAAGTGTAGAACTGGAAGAAGTCGATACATTTTGATAGTTGACAGTTTTGCCAAGAAACGAAAGAGCTTCATTAAAGGAGATTCTATATAATACTCGTGTAATGAGTCCGCTCTGAAGAATGCACGGCAGGCATGCAACGTCAGGGTAGTCTCCTCCGTTCAAGTCTCCAACCGCATCGCCGCACCTAGAAGCGATTTCATGTGGAGTAGTGTCGTACAATTAATCGACGGGATCCTCCAATAGGATAGACGAATTGCTAGGCAGCTTGTATCTCGCCCCAGACACACGGGACTCTGGGTGGTAGCTCCGACGCTGCTCGTGTATATTTCGACATGAGGAATGTGAAAGACACGCGTTCGTTGAAAATGCAAGTGCTGTAGAGTAGAAGCAAGGGGACAATACAATTGACGAGGTATTCAAGAACATGGTCCTTGTGGGTGACTTTGACTAGAGAGCACAAGTCTAGATGGCACGCTTGCACCCCATTATCCTGGCTTGCGAAGGAATGTGCAATAACAGCCTGCACGATGCACTAAGCCCTTGATAATTGAACGGCGAATGGGTAGATTTGAAGAAGCCACAGACTCTATAAATCTGTTCTCGTCACATAACTTCCCTACTCGAGTGATCACCTTCTCGTGGAAGTTCATGAGAGCCACGATCAGATATGTTTATGTGATAGTATCGTCTCTCTCAACTCATTCTCAATTGTAGGAGTATTCGATCCAAGGTCTACTCTCGACTAGGAGCTTTGTCGTGCGCGTGGGAGAAGTATTCGAGTAGCGCAGGAGAGCCGGAGTCGGGTCCAACAGAGATTCAACGTCCAGCACGGCAGCACTTTCGTCCAACCTGATATCTTCCATCTGCCTTGAGTTCTGTACCTCGAATTCGGTCAAAGAAGAATGGCGGTGAAGCTGCGAGTTCTACTGTAGGACTATAAGTATCTCGTCAATACAATCTATAACTCTTGCTTATACGAGGTTACCGCCGAAACCACGCAGCATTATATACTTCATCCGCGATCTACCTGTTGTTCAATAAAGGATTGACTTTCTGGTTCCTGCATGTCTCCTTTCCAAGTCATCTTCCCGAGCTTGACGTTAACGCGGCATTGGGACATATGCGAGGCAAAGTTGAGCTAAAATGAATTGTCGGAAGTCAACGTGTTCCTTGTCATCAATCACATCCTGTAGGCTTGTGTCCGTGTTGAATTGAACGTTCGTGATGATAATTGTGCGTGTTTCATCGGAAATGACGGTCTTTGAACTATCGAGAAGGAATTCATGAACGTGGATGCGAAGTTCAAGGCATCAAGATCATGATGCCTAAGGCATGAAGAGTCTATCTTAACCCGCAACAACAACACACCCAGATCATCTGCGCAACGACGACAGACACGCTCTGTCTCCTTTCTCGAATAAATTTATAAACACCGACTATTATCATGCTGCTCTCTATCACAGCATCCAATGTATCGAGAACGTCGTCCGCGAGGCTACATCCAGAATTAAGCGCAGGGAGGGAGTAAATATAGCATTGTTCGCAGCCTCACAGGGTACCTTAAGAAAGGCCAGGCTACGGCTGAAAAGATGGAATAGTTGCGCGGGAAGATGAAGGAAGCGATCACAGTGATGGCTACCTCATCACGAATCACCATCCCACAAGCCCTCAGACTCGCAAGACTTGACCATTCACCTTCGACCACTCGCACAGCAGCTTTCAAGCCGTTGGAAGGGCAGAATGGGCTTATTTACTGGGTTTCAGCCTCTGCATGCAGTTATGGCGAGCCTCATCATGTCCTCATGGATGCAGCGGTTACAGTAAGCCGCAGTCTCAATGATCCAAAAGACTGCTTGATCAAATGCTTGAAATGTTCAGTGCGACCCCAAAGAGTCACCAGAAGATTGTTTGTGGTTCAATTTGCAGGATACAGCTCGTGTTGTCTGCTTGTGGTCAATATTGGTGGCTGCCCTTACCGGAGGCGAAGTGTGATTGAGGCTTAAACCATTCGCTGAGAGGTGCAGTTGAAGCTCAAAACTGCTCAGCCATGCATGCATCTCACACAAGGCGAAAATAGAAATGGGAACGCCATACATTAGTCCTCTGTTGATTGTAAGTATATTATTCCCCTGTCGTTCCCCCTTCGCAGCTCGGAAGTGGTCCTAGGAACGCAAAGATATTCAACCTTGAACATTCAGCTGTCAGCAATACTACACAAGTCAACACGGCAGCATGTCAGCCTCGGGGAAGATAAGGACTGAAGGTATATTACCGATCATTCAGACTTGCTTAATTATGCTGACCTTCCTAGGCCCTTCAGGCCACGTGATATTGAGCTGCATCTGGCGGATGCTGAGGCCAATAGCTTGCAAACAACTCATCCTCCTCGTCTTCCTTCTTAACATTGTACACACCTCAACAGCAGCTCCTATTCCAACAATTTCGGAGTGGCTTTTTGATCAGCTTCTACCCTCTCCTGGAACAACGCCTGCCACCGAGATAAAATGCTACAACCTCCCATACGGCGGAGTTGGGTTCTTATCCCACATTCTGACATACTATACAGTCATCATGCTTCTTCTAGGTCTTTCGCCCATTCTCCCTCGGCCAGGCAAAGATCTCCAATTCGGCTTCTTCGACTGTTTTCTTGGCGCAGTATCCATCTTCGGCTCGGTCCTCATCGCCGGGCTCAATATATTCGCTTGTCGATCAAGCTGGCAATTTTTATGCATTGGCGTATGGAAACTGACGACCTCTTTTACCCTCGGCGTCGTCAGTTTCCACCAATCTGCAGTCCTATATAGGTCGTCGAAATCACACTACCGCCGTGTCCAGGTAATAGAAAACGAGTTGAAGGATAATTCGAGCGCTAGACTGTGGCTTCTAGTCTTCTTTTCCGGTGCAGCAGCCGGGATAACGGGGATGTTATCCCTTGTCTTTCAGCTCTTCTCACAGCAGGCAGATATACGACTCATTAGCTATATCTTCATATCAATAGTCATCGTCCCTCTTCTGGCCTTGGTCATTGTTGCATTATCATGGACAATTGTCTGGATTTGGAATTTTATCTTTTACTTTCTACACCTCGACCACACCAGGAAGAAAGTCACTTGGACGATTGCTGGAGTTCTGATCAATGGCCGGACACTCGGCATTTCCTTGGCAATTGGGGTGGCCGGTTTTTGTCTATTTGGTGCGTTTTATTGCGATTGGATACTTGCTGCTGTTGCAGGGAATTGGGGTGGAACTCCCAGCAGCGACTTCGCCATTCTGTATTGGACGTATTTTTTCGCGAAGCGGTTGCCTATGTTTTCGATGTAATCTCGCTTCTAGACTTTTGTCAATGTCGGTTTTCATGAGTCTCATTCTATGCAGATATCAAAGCACGGTGTCATTTCTTACAAGCATTTGATAGAGTAGCCTCTCAGCATTGCATGCGGGAGTTTGACATGCATTTTAGTAATTTTTGCCTACATACTCTATTTCTCATCTAATCCTGATTCTCTCATCTTTCCCCCTCCTCTTATTTTGATTGTTGATAATCAGCACTGAAATCGTACCCATAAGCTACCAAAATACTGTCATCCTTCACAGTAAAATAATCCCCACTACCAACCGTCTGCGGGAATCCAAAACACTCCCACTCCACATTACCATCTTCCAGTTGTACGAGATGTAGGTCTACACTTCCAGTTACATAATACTTGCATTCATTCTTGTAGACGTGGGCCACGCAATCTGCGAGTACGTCGCATGCATCATTGATGGCTTCTTCGTAGGTCACTGTAAGACCGACAGGGGCTGGGGTGGTATTGTTGGGGTTTCCTGGGTTCGTCCATGATTCGGTGTACCTGGAGATGACGAAATTAGCTACTGCTTCTGAACAAGAGGATGAGAGGAAGAAGAACTCAGGTCGTGGGTAGGACCAAGTTCAAGGAAAAGTTCTTAACACTCACCCATATCCAAAATATATCTCAGAAGCAGTTATATCGGCATCATTTCCGCGGGAATCGTACGGGATATCTACCTCCCGTCCACAATCAGGGAACGCAGAACTTGGCATCGGCGCTGCACCAGAAGCTGAAGCTGAAGCGACAGGAACGTACGGCATCGTGCTTGGGAGGGGTTGCCAAGGTTTATATGCTGATGACAGGTGGACCTGGAGGAGGAACAGTGCTTGACATCTCGCCTTCTGGAGGTGTTGAGTGAGTTGTCATAGGTGCACCTGGCCCTGGGCCCGGACTTTGGACGATGGATGTGGTTATCGGTGTGATTACTGCGCTGGCTGGTGCGTGTGGTACAGATGGGCTTGGGACATTTGAAAGCGGCGGACCAGGGGGGTTTGGCCCAGATGGGCTGGGAGCGTTTGATTGTGGGGGAGCTGGGGGACCAGTAGGGTTGGGAATACCAGGTGGACAAGTCGTGCAAAGGGTGTATGTATCCCTATAAGTAAGATCAGCATCCCCAAATAAGTCACAGCAAGATTTACTTACGTCCCCGAAACAGTGGTCAGCGGAGGACCTGCTTCACAGCTCGTTGTGACATAAATGCTCGCGCAAACCTCGTGCCTTTCGAACAAGTTCACCTTGCCATTGACACCCGTCAAGAAGGCCAACACGAATACTGCGTAGTGGCTATACATCTTGAGAGCTTGTTGGACAATGGTAAGGATTGGCTTTGGTCATTAATAAGAGCTACACCGAAGATATATATGCGCGAAGCTCGCTAATTGTTGATTAAGATCCTATGCATTCCTGCCTCAAACCGCAATTAGGAATGCGAAGCGCGGTATTCCGTGTTTCAACGCCACTCCAGCACTCGCTATCTCAACTCCGAAGTTCAGAATCTGGCAAGAGTCGACTCGACTGTATCCCTTGCACCACTTGCCTGCATCGTACTCATTAGGTCTCTCTTGGGTACCTTCTCATTCGTTCACTTTAATATATAAACCCAACCCAGCGGAAAATACGCCCAGAAATAATTGGAACGGAAAATAATGACACGCATCCAATTCTCCATATAAAACGTGCTGCTGTAACCTCATCACCTTTCGCCTCTCCCGAGCATTGTCTCAACCACCTCGGTGATTTCTCCCAGCACCACAGCACCACAATCATCGCGACTCCATCAGCTCTTCCTCATTCTCCGTCCAACCAAGCTATGTAACCCCGCCACCATATTCATAAAAGCCAACTCCACATTCAACCTTCACAGGCTGAGAACGAGAAAAAGTACAGTCTAAGCACCTACGTACCAACCAATTTATTCAGCATTTAAACCTCAGCTCTCCATCTTTCCCAGCTATCGGATGCCCTTTTATCCATCTCAACACAGAAATCAATAGAAAAAGCTATAAGAAAGACCCTCAGCATTGATATTCTTGAAGAGAGGGATGAAGGCGTTATGGCTCCCCTTCAGTCCTCTCTTTACTTCACTTTTTACTTACGTTATTATCTCTCGAATATGTTTTGTCTCTCCTCTCCTCTCCTCTCCTCTCCTCATCTCTTAGCTCTCGCTTCTTCAACAAGTTTATATTCTCACCAAGGACTATATCAATAGCTTGCATGCACACCTCCATAAATATCCCGCTGTCGCACACACATCTCCTCCTCAAGGACGACCACAAAATCAAAACATTCGTTCCACACTACCATTCTCCAGACCCACATCCTAGGAAAGGTATCGAAATGGGCAAGGAATGACGCTTTCATTATCGTAGGGGTTAAAACGTAACGCGAGCTTTTATAGGAAATGATCTTTCAAATGAGTTTCCTTCACCTCTAATCCAGACCCTCATCTAGACCCCAACAACTCATTGAGCTCATGGCTTTTTAATATACCCTAAATAAGAACCCTAAACCCCCTTCTCCCACACCCACACCCAGCCCCAAACCCAAACCTCCACAACCACAACCCTACAATCCATAAACACCCAAAAGATTCTCTCCAATCCAGTCTATAGCCTCCGCCCTCCAAGTATCCCACTCAACATAACAACTCCCATTAACAGTCCACACGAGATTCCACCCCTCTCCTCCCCCTATCGTATGATTAAACACTGGCCAGTAGGTACCACCTACACCTGTATCCCCTTCGACTATCACTCCGCCTCCCTCTTCTGCTCCCATAAAACCAGTCGACCCACCCACCCCTACTCCCGCTACACTCGCCATGCCAGCTGTGCTCGCATCACTCGCTACCGCTACCCCATTAGAATCCCCATCAACAATAAACCTAATCCAAGCTTTAGACATCGCATCCGCTAATCCAAAAAAGGTTGTTTCTTCGGCAGCAGTCAAGTTACCAAAAGGATTCACATCATACCCCACACCAAGCACGTTATTGAAAACGAAAGCCATTTCAGCGAAATGTGTCGCGCCAACAACGACCGTTCTCCCGTTGGGACGAACATCAAACCTATAACTCCAATTATTTACCCCATTACTACTCCAGGATTTACTTGTGAGTCGTCGAGGGGCATGCATTATCACATCCCCAAAATAAGCCGTTAGACGTCGAAACTGTGCCCCTAATTCGGTTGCTAGGTCGGCGTATATCGGGTCGGAGAAGAGTCCTGGCCAGGATATGGGGGAGGGGATACCTAGGGCTTCGATGTTGGGGTATAGGTAGGGTATTATGTAGGCAGCGGAGGAATTTGGGGGGATGCCGGAGGTGGAGAGGAAGGAGAGGAATTCGGGGGTGGTGGATATGTTGAATGAAGAACCGAATGCGGTGCCTTCGTCTGTGTTTGTTCCTATTAGGAGGGGGACGGGGACGAATGCCCCGGTAGAGAGTTGGACTGAGGGATAGGTTTGTATGAAATCGTTGTCGATTATTGGGACGAAGGGGCCGAGGCCGGATGAGGAAGTTGACATGTTTAGTGCGTTGTTTAATTTTACAAAGGGGAGGGCGCGGAGACAGTCGAGGGATGTGGATGTGGATGTGGATGTGGAGGAGGAGAGGGTAGAAGCGCATGACGTGTTGGAGACGAGGGTGTTGTATACGGTTTGATAGGCTGTGCTGTTATATCCTCTTGGCAATGGGACGGGGAAGAAAGATACTGCTGGACCGCCGGATTGTGCTATTGCGGCTCGGAAGAGATTGTCGTCTCGGCCTGGTGATGTTACTTTCAATCTTGAACTTAGAGGATGGAGGACCTACCTCCATAAGCAAGTAAATGTGCCCCAACACTTTGAGCCCCCGCACTCTCTCCCCAGATAGTCACCTTCCTAGGATCTCCGCCGAACGCAGCAATGTTCTCGTGTATCCAGTGAAGCGCTAATCTTTGATCCCTATACCCCAGATTCGTAGCTCCTCCTTCTAAAGCTTCCTTTCCGCCTAGGAAACCCCATGCTGAGAGACGGTATTGGATACTGACTGCGAGGAAAGGCTTAGAAATCGATATCGAGGAATTGAGGAGGAAGGAGAGGTTGAAGCGTTGATCGTTGGTGCCGCCCATGAAGAGACCGCCTCCATGGATCCAGACTGCTACTGGGAGTAGATCTGTAGTAGTCTTCCCATTTTTGAGGTAATATGTAGAATTTATGCTTGCTGAGGTGTTGATGTGAGGTCTGAACACATTCAGGTACAAGCAATCCTCCGAGAGATCATGGCCTGCGCTATCAACACCATATCCTACGCAGAAAGGAGGCCATGTAGTTGCAACTTTTATGTCGTTCCATGTCGTGTTCAAACTTTGAGGGACGCGGAAACGGAGGTCCAAGGCTGGTGGCTATGCTGTTGAGTTAGCATTGTAATATTGGCAAAGAAGAATGACAATCTTGGAGGGAGGGTACGTCAAACCTGAGCATATGGTATACCAAGGAAGAAATCTTGATTGTATTGCTGATTGTATATTCCAGTATACGTTCCATTTATGACGGTAACAATTGGTGACAAGGAAGTTCCGTTTGCGAATGGTGCGGAAGAAGTGAACGAACTCGTGACGAGGGTGGTATACCCAACAAAAAGCAGACCCGAAGAGAAAGGAAGCATCACGACATTGCAGCGAGAGACAACACAAAGGAAAAGCAGAGCTCCGACTGAGGCATATAAAGCCCATTTTCTCGGGCCCCCATTCGTCATCCAATATATCTTCGGCGCTTGGGGAGATGAACCCGACATTTTCATGATTAAAGATCTGGATGTATGATTGCACATGGCAATCAATCCATACCACAGATTTTTGCCGATGACATGGAGCGTTAAAGAGTACCGTGGCCAATTATTATGGTATCTCGAATGAAGTGACGACGGAAGAAGCTGAAGTCAAAACAGCCGCCAGTGGGATGAGTCGAAAGGAAGCTGCAAGCGAGATGCGGGGTGGTAGAAAGCATCGCACAAAAATCCCGATACTTGATTGGCTGATCGACCACCCACGTTCTGGGTAGAAGCAGACAATATCAGGAATGGTAAAAATAGAAGGGATGAGATTGCAAAGAAAATGAGATGGCGGTCTTTTAAATACAGATCTTGAAATCGAGGATTGAACATAAGAGGTCAACAATGCCGATGAGGTTTGGTCGTAGGTTTGAGGAGCAAGGGTTTCCACGCAGGTACCCGAGACCATTGAAGGCCCAGGCATCCGAAGGATCCAAGAACACGGGACGAACAACCGTCATTTTCGAAGTAGAATGGGGTATCATCATGCCAGCTCATATCCATACAACATAAAAGTTATGTCTCCTCTCAATCCAGGATCTCCGTACCATCCCAATCACTGTCCTCGATGATTGCATCTAATCTCGCTGCCTTCTTAGTTTGTTTCCCAGTACGCTTCGAGACCCGTGAAGTATTACTACCGATCGATCTGTTATCCGAATCTGAATCGTCTATTTCATGCCAGCCATTGTCTATACCCCTTTGTTCCTTTCGAGCTCCTTCATGCAATTCTCGATATTCGGCCTCGAGTATGGACTCCTCTTCCATCTCATCCTCGCTATCTGATGATTCGATGGCCGCTTGCGATGCGGTTGTAGTTCCTTTACGAGCTCTCTTGACCTTCAGCAGCTTTGCAACCTCTTTCTTGCCTCGTAGCCTCAAGCTCAGCTCTTTCACAACATCAACCCATCTTAGTCCTGTTGCGCAACTGGGACAAGATCCTTTAATTGGGATCAGAAAATCTTCTTCGTCCTTCAGGAAGTGCTGATTTAGACAAGTCATATGCGTAACAGCTTCGCAACCTGGAGTCGGACATATTGTGTAGACGCCTTCGTCATGTTCGAGATCCTCTTTGCAAATTGTACAGGATCCTTCTCGTTCAAAATCCACAATGTCCTTTGCCTTCTCCACCTGCGACTTCTGATTTGAGAAGTCAACATCGAGTCCCTCAATCCCATGATTGAGCTTTCGCTTCTTCCCTCTCAGCCCTTCTTCTTCGCTTTCCGATAGACTGTCTTGGATTTCTGTCTTTGCAGGAGGGAAGTCTTGTATAACACTAATAGTCTCTCGTATCGGTTCGGTCGTCTTCTTGCACCAGTTCAGCCACGATTTGTGAACACCCTCAGAGAAGAATCGTAATTCGAGTGGCCACCTCGAAAATGTGGGGACACGAAGAAGGAGGTGTAGATTTGAGAGGAGAGAGGTTACGGTATGTCGAGGCCGCTTGGGTTGGCCCGATCGCTTCTTGCCAGCAGCCAGTTGTATTCGAAATTCGGTTGGGATGCGTGTGGTTATGTGTGGATTCTGCCAAGCCCATCTACGAAAGTCAGAACTGAAGTTGGGCAAAGATTCAAACTGTCTATGAGACAGACAATGCGCATTTAGGCGACCTGGAACGAAAAGGGGCACGTGCTGTCGCTACACGTGACATTTTTATATCAACTCACTCGAACTGAAGAGCCGCAATCTGACTCGGGAATCCAGTTACCATACAGCTCATCTCCCATGGTCGAAGACCGACTCGACTCGTTCGGACAGCTCCGCCTTTTGCAACTCCATTGTGCTGACGCAGTCGTCTTACTAGGGGCGTGTGAGCCTTCTCCTCGCCTGACCTGCAGATAATATACATACCTGGATTCGGCGTAGAACCTACATAGACACTACTGGTCTTAACAGTAGATCTGAGGAGGTAACAGCAGTAGAATGCTGGTATTGGGCGATCAATTGCCATGGCGTAGACACTTTATGTTGATGTTCCGGAGATATGCAGTCAGTCGTGACGTTTGTTTATAGCTTACGGATGAGGCCAGAAGCGGGACGGCGTGGCACTTCAGACGAACCAAGATGCCAGATATCGTGGGCGATCACGATTGTTGACATTCATAGAAATGCGCACGCCTGGAAGAAGCGGCATGGATATCATTCAATGTGGGCGAAGTATATCTTCAGCCGCATCGATGTGGTGGTGGTGGAATGACGGCGGCGTTGATCTGGTTTGGTCCTCGGATGTTGATGGACGACGAAGGATCTGGCTGAGACCCGTATTTCGAGACGTCACGGCTTCTCTCATTCGCCAGATGCCATCGCTCATGCCTGGTTGCCTGACCTGAACCTTGCCGATATAAAATCGCTAGTCTCCCCGCCCGAACTCAAAGAGTCAGAATGCTGCGACGTCAACTCGGCCATTGCCTGCACCGAAGGCACAAATTATACGTGAAATGGAGTAGTGAGGAATGTGACAATTAGACAGAATACTAGCGGTAAAATATGTATCAGCGAAAATAAATGTGCTCGCCCCCATCATCGTAATATCAGATGCAGGGGTTGGTCGCATGGCTCGACTTGCACCGTTTCTGGCGGCTGGAACTACCTAGCCCCCGATGCTCGTGCCGAAGTTCTGGAGTGACTTTCCCAGCTGCCACCAGCACCAGTAGTGTCCATGCCGCAAGATGCCAAATCCTCACCTCCACACATCCCTCCGACACATATTCCACGATTCGACAACGACACCACCTCGACAACACCTAGTCGGATGATTATAATCGTCTTCGACTCCTAGGATCGCCAGCACCGATAAAATAATGCTCTAGGCTTATCGGAATCTACGCATTCGTTTTGTTCTGTGCGTGGACTGCGAGGGGGACCTACCGACGATTCCAACATATCGGCCTGGACGACCTCCCACGCTCGATCGTAGCACACTCGATGTCGACGATTTGATTTCTCGCCATCTGCCGATACTCTTCCCTCACGAAATTCCTAATATCATAGCCTGAACTCCGTCAACATGGTTCAGGTTCCGATGACCACTGCTGCGTCGAGCTCGACCATGCGAGCCTCACCAGCCAGTGGAACAACCAGCAGTACTCCTGCTCGTGGAAAGCCGACAGCGACTGGAAATGCGAACAATCCTGCTGCTGCACCGCTCCCTCTTAGTGCAATGCACTCACAACCGCTCGATTTGACCAGCGTTGAGAGGCGAGGACAGCCAACTGCGAGCCGAGAGACCAGCAAGAGAATCCGACCACACCAATTGCAGGAGGCCCCTACATACAGACCTACGAAAGAAGAATTCAAAGATCCCTTCGAATACATGAAGAAGATTGCTCCCGAGGCCTCGCAGTATGGTATCTGCAAGGTCATCCCTCCAGATTCATGGAAGCCAGAATTCGCGATCGACACAGAGGTCGGTTCACTTTTCTCCAACTATGATGCAACGAAAACGACCTGGATCTGCCATTCACTACTTTCACTGCATCGCCTTTGTATATGGGCTTGGACACAAAGCTGACTGTTCGCAGAGGTTCCATTTTCGAACAAGAAAACAGGAGCTCAATTCAGTCGAAGGCAGTGAGTAGTCCCACCAAAGTCTCACTACTTTCGTCGCAACACCAATCTCTAATACTTTCTCCAGGCACTCGCGCAAATCTCACATATCTCGATCAATTAGCCAAATTCCACAAGCAACATGGAACCAACCTCAATCGATTCCCTAGTGTCGACAAGCGACCTCTCGACTTATACAAACTCAAGAAGGCAGTCGAGCAGAGAGGTGGATTTGAGAGAGTTTGCAAGCACAAGAAATGGGCCGAGATTGGAAGAGACTTGGGCTATAGTGGAAAGATCATGTCTTCTCTGTCAACATCACTCAAGAACTCCTACCAGCGATGGCTTTTCCCATATGAAGAGTATTTACGGTTAGCCAAGCCAGGCGTCCACCAACAACTGGAGTATGAATATGGCGGTCCTCTTACCCCTTCCCCAGCCAACTCACCCCTCAAGAAACCTCATCAACATACGCCATCAAGTCTCGGTGGAAATTCTCCAGCTATGCGGGCATCGGATGCACTCAATGCGTCAATGAAGGAAGAGTTCCATGATAAGGGTATGAAGAATATTCCTCGACTTGACTCTCCAGCTGCCACACCTACTCCGACGACAGCAGCACCTCCACCTGCGCCAGTCACTTCAGGCTTCACACCTGTGAATGCTGGAGGCTTTACACCAGTCAACACAGCCCCTGCCACTTTCATACCTGTGTCTATCAACAGACGCGAGCGCGAAGAGAGTAGCTTCACTCCTCCCCGACGACAATTTGATAGTCCGATGTCCTCAGCAAAGAACACACCTGAATACCGCCCCTCGGCTCTTGGATCAGCACCAGTGGTTAATGGCTTTACTTCCAACCCGTTACTGAAACGACAAATGAGCCATGATAGCGTAGACTCGAGAGGAAAAGGTAGCGCAAACGAAGATAGCGAGAATACTGGCCGACGCAGCAAGCGACTCAAGAAAGGTACGTCAATATTTCTTTTTGAACACCGCCATGAAAGTCATCTTAGGTCGTCATGTGGTGTCAGGGATGCATCCAATGCATACTTCTGATACCCAGGCCTCGGACTGTGATTGGCGAAATAACCCTTGGCTAAAAATATGCCCTGCAGATGCCGTGCCGACTGTGGCGGGATCCCACATGACTCTATTCCGACCCACGCAGCCACGTATCCCAGGAGAGCATGGATCGTTTGCGCCCGGCGAGGTAAGCAAATCTACTAATGATATATCTTCTTGCAATCTAAACTCAGAATCTATACAGAAATGTGAAACATGCGGGAAAGGAGACGACTCGGCAACTATTCTCATCTGCGAGTCATGTGACCATGGATATCACATGGCTTGCCTCGATCCAGTGGTGACGCACAAGCCGGACTACGACTGGCACTGCCCCAGATGTCTTGTGGGAGATGGACAGTTTGGCTTTGAGGAAGGCGGAATATACTCGTTGAAGCAATTCCAAGAGAAAGCTGCGGACTTCAAAGAGGGATACTTCCAGAACAAGATGCCGTTTGATCCTGTCCTGAATTGTCCAAGACCAGTAACCGAAGACGATATCGAACGAGAGTTCTGGCGGCTAGTGGCTAGCTTGGAGGAAACCGTCGAAGTGGAATATGGAGCCGACATTCACTCAACAACCCACGGAAGTGGTTTCCCGACAATCGAGAAGAACCCTCTGGACCCTTATTCCACTGATCCCTGGAACTTGAACATCATGCCTCTGCATGGGGACTCTTTGTTCCGCCACATCAAGTCTGACATTTCCGGAATGACTGTTCCTTGGCTTTATGTCGGCATGATCTTCTCGACTTTCTGTTGGCACAACGAGGATCATTATGCATTCTCAGCAAACTACCAACACTTTGGCTCCACCAAGACCTGGTATGGTATTCCTGGTGAAGATGCAGAAAAGTTTGAGAATGCTATGCGCGAGGCAGTTCCCGAACTCTTCGAGACCCAGCCGGATTTATTATTTCAACTGGTTACTCTCCTCACCCCAGAGCAGCTGAAGAAGGCAGGTGTAAGATGCTATGCACTGGATCAACGAGCTGGTCAATTTGTCATTACCTTCCCTCAAGCATATCATGCCGGCTTCAACCATGGCTTTAACTTCAACGAGGCTGTCAATTTCGCGCCTACTGATTGGGAACCCTTTGGCGATGCCGGTGTTGAACGCTTACAGCAATTTAGACGTCAACCCTGCTTCTCACATGATGAGCTACTCTGGACAGCGGCTGAAGGTGCTGCAACAGGCGGCGTCACAATCACGACTGCGAAATGGTTGGCTCCAGCTCTTGAGCGTCTGCGTGATCGTGAATCGGCTCATAGAAGACTTTTCCTCGACAAGCACAAGGAGCATAGTGGACCCTGTGTTGTTACCGACGTCATTGAAGGCGCAGGCCCTCGGTGTCATATTGGTTTTGCCATCGATGAAGAAGATGTGCCAGAAGAAGAATATCAGTGCACGCACTGCAAAGCTTATGCATACATCTCAAGGTTCAAGTGCGACACAAGCGGCAAAGTTATGTGCCTACTCCATGCTGGTAATTATGAGTGTTGCAGCGTACCCGAGGAGCAGAGATATGCCGGCAAAGACCACACCCTCCATTACCGACGCACCGAAGAGGCTATTGAGGCTATCTACCAAAAGGTGGCGGATAAGGCTCAATTGCCCGAGCAGTGGGAAGAGAAAGTCACAAAGGCCCTTGAAGAAAACGCCTTGCCGTCATTGAAGGTCATGCGAACCCTTGTCAACGAAGGAGAGCGCATTCCATATGATCTTAAGTCTCTTCCATCACTGAAGCGATTCGTCGAGAAATGCAACGAGTGGGTTGAGGAGGCTACCAATTACATCGTTCGTAAGCAACAGAACCGTCGCAAGAACGAGAAGGCTTGGCGTAAAGGCAGCAAGGCCGCAGAAATGGAGGAGAGAGATCGTGAATATCGGAAATTCGACAACATTATGAAACTAATCGACCAGGCTGACCGACTTGGTTTTGATTGTCCCGAGATCACCCAACTGAACGAGCGTGCTACCGCCATCAAGCAATTCCGCCTAGACGTCGAAAGTGCTTTAAAGAACCCCACCATGCGAAAGACTTCC
The DNA here is from genome assembly GCA_000292665.1 of Helotiales sp. EF0021. NCBI lineage: Eukaryota > Fungi > Ascomycota > Leotiomycetes > Helotiales > Helotiales sp. EF0021. Next base: position 287,904 of record AIET01000188.1, read on the forward strand.
GAATTCGAGGAATTGCTAGAGAAGGGACGGACATATAATGTGGATTTGCCTGAGGTCGAGAAGCTCGATAAGATGGTACAACAGATGAACTGGAACGACAGAGCTCGTGACAATCGAGGTCAATTCCTGACACTCAAGAAAGTTGACGACCTCATTGAAGAGGGCGTGAAGCTCGAGATACCAGAATTCAACGAGTTCTTGAGGCATTACAAAGAGCAGAGTGTGCAAGGAAAGGCTTGGGAAATTAAGGCAAAGGAGTTGATCAATGCCGAGATCATTCACTACCCTCAGTTGGAAGCCTTGTCAAGTCAGGCTTCAGCTGCATCGCTTCCTGTATCCGCCGAGACATTGGCAGCTGTCGACCAGATCTTGGACAGACAACGAGACGCTCATCGACGCATCATTTCACTTGTCGAACGAAGCAGGCACGAGGATATCACTCGGCGACCCAAATATTCCGAGGTTCGTGAGACAATGGAACAACTTGCAGAGTTGAACAGCAAGCCCAACGGCACCTTGGATCTCGAGAAGGAGCAGAAGCGACATGAGGATTGGATGCGCAAAGGCAAGAAACTGTTCGGCAAGGCAAACGCGCCACTACACATTCTCAAATCTCACATGGAGTATGTCTTGGAGCGAAATCTCGATTGCTTCGACATCTTGTCCGACAAGCCGAGAATGCCCGCAGAGCCTGCTTCAAGAGAACCAAGTCCATCGGAAGGTAAGCTTCATAGCTGGGAGGATCCAAGATTCAGAGAGGTCTTCTGCATTTGTCGTCGTATCGAAGCTGGTATGATGATTGAGTGTGAACTTTGTCACGAATGGTAAGCAGATCTATCGTCTTATTTGACCCTTTTACTAATTGGATCAGGTATCATGGCAAATGTTTGAAGATCGCTCGCGGCAAAGTCAAGGATGACGAAAAGTACACTTGCCCCATCTGCGACTGGCGCGTCCGAATCCCTCGCGATGCCGCACGACCCAAGCTAGAGGAATTGCAAGCCTGGCAAGATGAGATCCCAAATCTACCTTTCCAACCCGATGAAGAGATGATACTTCTCAAGATCATTGATAATGCTCAAGAGTTCCGAAACCACGTCTCACCCTTCTGCAATCCTGTCATGGCCACCGCAGACGAATGCGAGACACAACGTTTTTATCTTCGAAAGATTGAAGGTGCCGAGATTCTTTTGGCCTACGAGACGAACTTCTTCAGACAAGAGCTTCACCGATGGTCACCAGTTGCACCCGAGCCTCCGCCAGTCCTCGAGATATCGAAGTCTACCCGAAAGCCTCGCCCTACAAAGCTTCAAAAGCTGTTAGCACAACATGGTGTCGAGGATCCTGAGCAATTACCTCAAAGTGTTCGTATCAAGCCTCATAATGTGAACAAGCGCAAGTCTAGTGAACCTTCGTCTTCGAGACCACAGCCACTTCAGCCTGCTCCTGGTCGTTCGGATTCTGGCACGCCTACTTCGGTTAGCTTCCCTCCCTCCGCAAGCATGCATCCTCAAGGTGGTCCAACGCTTTCGGGCCTGCCATCGGCACATGATCATGCTCATCCAGCACACTTTGGTGCCTTTGGTGGAGAACCACATTTCAGCATGGCCTCGCCAACAAGCACCTCGCCAGCCTTTGCTCCTCATGCTTTCCTCCATGGCGGTCTGCAAAGTCCAGGATTTGGTGGCAGTTCTCGACAACCAGGCATGTTCACCGAAGCAGCATATGGTAGACTTGACTCTGTTGCTCTTGGATCTGGGAATGCTTCTCCGATGAGAGACGCGTTTGCTGGGTCCAGTCAAGGTGTTTCAAGAATGTTTGATGAGTTGACTCATCAAGAAGGTGATGACGAGAGAGGTCCAAAGGACGAGAAGGTTGCCGCTATGGGTAGTCCTTCGGCTGCTTCTGCTGGAACTGGCTCCGTTACGGGCAAGGAGAAGGTTGTTGAGGCGAATACTCATCGATGGGAACCTGATGAGGACATGGATCTCTTCTTGAGTGGTCCATAATCTCTGTCTCGCGCATGTCACTATTTCGAACAACACTGGAGAGAAGTCATCACTGCATGTCATGAAAACCGGCGCTGGAGTTATTCATCGCGATACCAGATCTCGACCTGGTACTCTCTCCGCACATTTGCATCCACTTCGGGATTTGTTTTTGCTTTTCAAGGCGTTCATGGTGTGGCGTCTACACTCATCGGCCAAGTAATCATACTTGGTCAAAATAACGGAGTTAAGAGCTCATTTGCGCGCATGCTTCATTCACATTGGAGTTTCATTTGCTTTTGGTAGTTGGTCGTTTGGTTGGTTTGCGTAGGAGTCTCGGTATGCACTGGACGGACTGCACTGGACTGGGCTGAATTGGACTGGCTGTGTATGAATTTGTGTATTCTATTCTGCATCTGCATTTGCATTTTGTGGCTGTATAGCTTAGGTGGTGGAGTTGCATGGTGGAAAGAATGGAGAAGATGGGGGATGTTGTTCGCTGGAGAGTTGCTTGGAGTGAGCAAAGAAAAGAGAGCTAGTTAGTTGTTTGAGTGGATGATGAGAGCTACAGAATACAACAAAATACAAAACAACAAACCCAATCATTGATATTTCCTCGCCCTGGTGACGCCGAATTTGTGCTCAAGTGAGCTCAACCTTTCCTTTCCTTCTCGTAGGGTAATAATCGCGTATTCACTTCGAGGGGTAGCCGGACTCCCCTTGGCGCTTCAAGACCATCAAACTTAACTCATCTCCGAAGCGGAGAACTACAGGTACGTTTTTTGATCCTCTATTATCTTATGTCATTTCGAAGAACACAATCCAATCGAAAGAATACATCCCACCTTCGACCCCGAAATCGGTGCCAAGTACGGAGTTTGCTGCCGCCGTTCCACGATTTGAGGCTTGGCCGTGCGGGCAAAAGTGGAGGGTAGGGTTATTCGCGGGCTCGGTGGGAGTTCCTCCTACATACTCATTCTTATTCTCATCCTTCTCTATTCAATTACGCTTCGTTATACGACGATTCCCCATCTTTAAATCCTTCGGTTTTGTTGTTTGTTATTTGTTCTACCCTAGATTTTCCTCGTTTTTAACTCACTACCTCGACGTCTCTCTCTCACTGTCAGACTACCAAACCACCCCTCATACCCCAATTTCCACACCTTACCCAGCACCCAGCAGCCGCTCCCAATTTCAAAGAAAGAAATGGCGACCAACGTAAAAATAACCCTCCCAGAACCATTCAACAGTATCCCCAAAGCAGAGTTTTTGTTTGGGCCGAGTCCTGTTCATAAATTAGAGAGGATCACGGAGAAACTTGGGGGGAGGGTGGGGATTTGGGCGAAGAGGGAGGATTGTAATAGTGGGATTGCTTTTGGGGGGAATAAGACTAGGAAGTTGGAGTTAGTATTCTTTTTTTCCCTCTTGGGTTGAGCTGTTTACTTTGTGTGATGAGGTATGGGACTGAGTTTTTGTGGGGCTGGAGGATGACAGGGAAAGTAACGAGGGTAATAAAGAGGAATGGAGATGGAGGGAAGGGAGGGGAAGTAGAAGACGGAAGAGAAATTAGGGCTAACAAATATATAGGTACCTAATCCCAGAAGCCTTAGAGCAAGGATGTGATACTCTGATTTCGATCGGTGGTGTGCAATCAAACCACACGAGACAGGTTGCTGGTGTTGCTGCGAAGATTGGGTTGAAGGTCAGTGAATTTTCAAGTACTTGATCATGACGACAGCCAGAAGAAGAAAAGAGGCAGAAAAGCGAAATGGAATGAACGCTAGATAGAGACAGATAGAAGAGATAAGAAAAGACAGCTGATGATATAAACAGGCAAAACTAGTACAAGAACACTGGGTAGACTGGAACGACGCCAACTATGATAAAGTAGGAAACATCCAACTCTCCCGCCTCATGGGCGCAGCACCCCGTCTCGACCCAAGTGAATTCGGAATCGGACATAAAGAGACGTTAGCAAACCTCACCAAGGAAGTCATCGCCGAAGGAGGAAAACCATATTACATCCCAGCCGGAGCATCCGACCATCCATTGGGAGGACTTGGATTTGCGAGATGGGCATTTGAAGTCGCTGCTCAAGAAGTTGAGCTGGGTGTCCTTTTCGATACTATCATCGTGTGTGCAGTTACCGGGTCCACCTTCGCTGGTATGATAGCCGGCTTTAAACTCCTCGAGAAAAACGGAGGTAAGAAAAGAAGGGTAATTGGAATCGACGCTTCCGCCACCGTTCCAGAGACAAAAGCTCAAGTCCTACGAATTGCGAAATTCACTGGTGTAAAGATAGGATTGAGAGATGAAGATATTACGGAAGAGGATGTGGATTTAGACGATAGGTACCATGAGGGTATCTATGGTGTGCCGGGACCGATGACGAAGGAAGCTATGAGGTTCGGGGCCGAGACGGAGGGGTTTATTACGGATCCTGTGTATGAGGGGAAGAGTTTGGCGGGGATGATGGATTTGGTCCGGAAGGGTGAGATTAAAGAAGGGAGCCAGGTGCTTTATGCGCATCTTGGGGGACAGTTGGCGTTGAATGCTTATTCGACTATGTTTGATTGAGTTTGAGGATCTTCGGGATCATGTTGGAAGAAAGAGGTTAGTAAAAGCTTTCTCGGAATGCATGGCATACAAGCCGTTTGGCCCCTTGACATCTACTTTTGCATAAAATAGGCAAGCTATCAGTTAGCCCAGCGAACGTACTGATACTCATTACTTCCAACTTTGAAAAGTTGCAGTGAGCTGACGTGTTAAGAAGTATTTTCTGTTGGGAATACCCTTAACGGACACATTGCTTGGCCGTTGTGCGTGCAGCGAATTCTCTAGGATTATTCTCACATATGGATGAAACTACATGTAAGGACTCACAGAGCCCCACAATTCACCCGATAAGCTCCAGTGACCTAGCCTAGAATAGGGTTGGTACAGACGTTGCGATATTTGAGGTTTGAGTAACCAGCAGCAACAAAGCAAACCGATTACAATAAATAATTCGAGAAACATCAAATATAGATTCCATAAAATATACAGTTAGATGAGAAGTTCCTGTGAGTACTGAGAAGGAAGAATGGCGGCAGTTTTCAGACGCTACTGCAGTAAGCACGTGACATTCTTGACGTCTATTTCCCATGGGCATGTCACTCGATCTCTCTGTTTCCAATTCTTTCATCATACCAAAGCTCCACGAAAACATAGCTCGACAGTCAAGAGCATATGGAAATCATGCGATTTTCACCCCTGCACCAGGTCACGCGTTCACCTTTCCATTCAGGGACAACGTCTGACGGTCCGCAGACTCCAAAAGTTTAGTTCACCCATTCACTAAATCTTAGCACATACCAGTGAGTCACACAAGTATGGATAAAGTTTTCAATAAATGTTTCAACCTTCATTTTTGTACACGATATAACCATTGCAAGCATTTTATCCCGTCTGTTCGATTGTTTTCATCTCGATGCGCAATGATGAGCACAAAGCGACCAAGAAGTCGCAATATCTGAGCCATTGGACGATGCTGCATATCGGAATGCCATGATGAGACTTTTGGATCGTATAGCATGGCAGGCAGATGGAGATTGAACACCGCTCGAGCGAACGCCCTGGGACGAGACGTTGAACAATGACGTAACAGCATTCTCGAACGAGGCTTTGCATTGTCCTCAGCAAGAACTAGTCCTGCGAAGTATTGCAGAGGAGAAAGTCGATGTTGTTGAATTGCTGTCGAAGTGGCCGTCGTGTTGCGATGCGAAGAGGAAAGAGAGCAAGATTGAGAGGGAAGTCGTATCATCTGTTATCTCGAGTGACATATTAGGTTTGAAGACATGGCAGGTACGCCCAACAAGTGTTGGGAAGAGTTCCCGAAGTGAGGAAGGTGCGAGGCACTACCCGTGTGCATACCGTACTCGAACCTCAAATCACCTTAAAGGTTCTCCCATGATATTAAAGGTTCTCCCATGATACTGCGTCAGCTATTAGGCGATCTCAGGAAGGAGTTGTCAGCATATAGAAAGGAGATTCTGGGATTCAAAGTCATGAAGCAAATGTCCCGGCTCAAATCACGTCTTTATTATTAATCACTCGTAGATTGCATTCGATTTAGAGTATCAGATTGAATGGACATGACATTTCGACCAAGTTAGAAAAGAAGAAGCAGTAGAATTGAGTAGATTCTATATTTGAGTCCCTATCTTGGCGTTAAATTCTAAACTAATCTCCATGTGCTATTCTTCATGCCTACACCGGCCTTATAATCTTGACAGATATGACGTCGCATGTTATTCTGCCTTTCTGTATATAATTTGCCCCTATCTTTGTTACTGGTGAGTTGATTGAGTTTATTTCTTCTGGCCACGGGGGTGGTAGAAGATATAAAGCGATTGCGGTAGTATAGGAATTCCGAGGACATCATTCAAAGTGGGTAGTAGAATAAGTTGGATATCTGCAAGGCTCTTCAATTACAAAAAGGTCAAGTGTCAGTCACACTATATTCGGTTTCATTAGTTTATTTGATCATTGTGTAAAGAGAATTTCTTTTCAGTGCCACTTAGGGAAGGAAAGGAATGTTTCTATTCAAGCTTGCTGCGAAGGAAAGCATAAGCTCTTCTCGAAATCGAAATTCATTGCAAATGTGTTGTTTCCACATCTGGCGGGTCGGTTGGTGTTGAAATGCTTCCTGAACAATGATTGACGGAAGGAACTCTCTTGCAACTTGGTTATCAAAATTAGCTTCTTATGTGTCATTTCTTGTCTACTCTGCGCATTGAGGTACAGAATGTATACAAAGCTGTTATTGATGCCTATGAACGGCGATAGAGTGTTGCAGCCTCTTCCGCGCTTAAAGAGACTGGGAGCTAGTTACTCAAATACCACGCTCATGTCTCGTTGTACACTGATAGAGGTCATTCCCGGTGCTGGTAGCATGCAAGGCCTAGTTAACCCCCGCTGAGCTACAAACTGGCTCAGAAGCTTCCAGTGGACGAAAAAGCTAGACTTTGATGACCCAACCCGATTGTCATTTCAAATCATGTGAATAAAGTTCCACAATACAATACATAATAAACAAGACAAGTGTACAACCAATACGAGTATTTCGTCCCTCTATCGGTTTGCAGCTTTTATAAATGAATAGTATGGTTGTAAAGCGTTCACATCTAAGATGGAAGAGAGTCTGTTGACAGTGGCCTGAAATCCCGCTCGTTCTATGTACGGAGAGGGTAGTAAGCTCTCCAAACAGGTGGATAAAGATGAAGATCTACCTAGGTACTAATAGCATTTAAAGTGGGGATTGGTGAATCTGACTGTTAGGGCCTATGTGTCTACAATCGACCTGAAGTGAACGAAATATTCGTGTTACCGACAAGTCTGTTCACCCACCTTTCTCGGAGGTTCTGAGGGCTAGAAAGAAGCGACGCGTAAACTGCTTCGTTTCATTTGTCAGGTAAATAAACTAATGGATAGAGAGACATGTCAATGGCACGAGCAGCAATAGGACCTGCAGATTTGCCACCCCGAGCAGCGACAAGAGCACAGAGCTATACAGAGTCAAGAAGGAAGTCATGTTCAGGGCCATACAGTTGTATTAGAGGGGACAGTAATAGCAGGGAGGATAAGACGAAGGGACTAAGTCCTTGAAAAGCAAGGCACTGGCGCATTGATACGCTACATACTGAGGCCTCGAAACGTCCCACCTCGATCTCAAGTCCTAAAAGTCATATAAAGGTACCAATGTCGCTATACAAATACGCATTATTATTAGGATCCAGCATAGGCCATCAAGTGAGGAGTGTCCCCGCTATAGTAGTACATAGGGAAAAGGAACACAGGCAGGCTAGCACATACAGGTCGATTAGAAGGAAAGGGAGAGGAAAGCACTGTAGTTGTGCCAAGGGAGGTTAATGAGATATCATGTGACTAGACCATGACTTTGCCGCCCACCGCCATCATCCTCACAGCGACTTATGGAGCTGGAGAGTGATACGCAGAGGCTGTGCACATCAGCGAGCAAATCGAAGACCCTGTCTTGCGCCAACGCAGGGGTCTAAGCGAGCTCCCTCTCACTACAGAATCTTACTTTTCTGCACCGCATTTTTTCCTCTCATCTAGGGAGCCTCATCGCAAGATTTTCTTTGCTCTCGAGAAAAAAATCATAAAGATTGAGTCGATCAGACGGACAATCACGTTACTTTTTAATTTGGACCCCAACCTTGGAAACTCAGACGCGTACGAAGTAACTCCGCACTGTGATTTTAGGTTATGGTAACCATCGGCTCACGCGCTGTAGCCCACGAACGAGGCGGTAATACTAACCTGCAATTTTGACACTTCGTGATCACCTAGCTACGTCTGCTTTTCTTCTACTTACGTGGTTTTCCAGATATACAGCGTTGAGGAAGTGAGTCTTACGCGCCCTCGGCACCCTGAATCTTGGTTTTTCTCCTACGAATGCCTTATACTTCATTACAGCAGCAAATGTATAGTTCCAACGCTTTCAAAAGTGCACAGTCAGATCTTGCGACTAGAGGACTTTTCATTGTACCAAACTTGAGACGTATCTGACCATACTTGAGACTCTAGACGCACTAAAAGGTCTACCATCACGGGGTCGAAGACAGGTCATGTGCCTCCTTCAGGCTGTGAAGAGTTGTCTTGAGTGTCACTCATTCCTTCCAAGACTTCAGCTGAATGGTTACGGACCTTCTTGTGTGTAGCTTCATGTCTATCCAATTCGTATTTCCTGACGAAACCTTTCCCGCAGAGCTTGCAACCGAAAGGGCGCTCCTTGCGATGTTCTCTAAGTTGGTGTGTGTTTAGCGAGTTTGCTCTGCTGTAATTCTTTGGGCAATCTGAGCATTGATATTTCATCGGTGGTTTTTTGACATGCGGGAATTTCCACGACAGAACCTCTGGGTCTGGATGATAGCGGCTCATGTGCTCCTTGAGTTCCTTTTCCGTGCTCCATCCAATGTACATTCTCGTGCAGCCCATCTCGGTGCAGCAGAAAGGTTTTTCATGTCGAGTTATGTGTTGGGTCAGACCTCTTTCGTGAGAGAATCCTTCATGAAAGTAGTAGCAGGCGTGCCGTGTGCATTTGTACCACTTATCACCATAGAATTGCCTAAGCTCTTGCATGGTGTCAGCCTGGCTATGCGGGGTTTGATTGAGGGTTAGACGTTTAAAAAGGTCGTCTAGCCGTGTTCGAAACTTGACGATTGTGTCTCCTAGCGGACCCAGGGCTTCCAACTTGTCCTCTGCAATGCGAGTAGCTTTGGTGTAGCTAAGAAGCTGCAGCAGGGAGTCGTAGCATTTAGCGCTCTCGAGCGACGAACAACGCTGTTCTTGCTCATCGCGCACTTTGTTGTTCTTCCATTGACCCGGCTCATACATCTCAAAGAATTCGTTAATTGCGGTCCCGAGTTCGGTCTCATCCGTTAGATCGCTAGGTTTGAGCAATGTGACAACAGTCTCGAGGTGGTTGTACCAATATAAACTGGCATAATCGACAAACGCATAGTCTCCTTTCTTGACAGCCCGAAGCATAAGATCTTCGGAGATGTTGGGCTCGAAGATTTCAAAAGTGAGGTACAGCATGCATAATCCCGCAAGCTTTGTTTCTTCTTCGACAACGCTCAAGCAGTTGTCTTTGATTAGGTATCTGTTTGATGCATTAGAAATTACAACTCGGCGATGGGTGAAGAGCTCACTCTCGCGCGGTCTTATGAACCAGTTGCACTCGGTCTCCAGGTAGGACTTCCACCAGTGAACCACAAATGTCGCTTATGTTTGTTGGAATCTGACGGCTTTGGAAACCGACATTGCGATTCTCCAAGTCGATAGATGTCGCTCCTTGAATCTCATGCCATTTCATTGGTCGTTTACTGAATGTGACCCAACCCAGAAGCTTTCGTGCAGTCTTTCGCTGTACACAATTTGGATTTCTTAAGATCCTCTCGACAATGCGAGCATAACTGCCCATGATCAGCAATATAAGTCACGTGTCAGCTTCCGTTACTAACGCTTTGTCGAACCCATCAGGGAAGATATCGTGTTGTAGCTCTTGATAGACATGCTCTAAGCTCTCTTGATCGTGAAGATTCTGTAAGACTAGTCTAGCAAATAAGAACATGCCATCAGCCCCCTCCGTCACCAGTTGACAATATATTCTTTTGCTTCGTCTGGCATCATGCTAAAGCGTGCTTGAATTTTTATGGCCCATGACTGTGTGAAATTTATGATGCCAAGATGATTCTGGTCCTTTGTCAATTTGATGGCATGCGCTGCATGTAGTGCGGTCTTTATATCGCCAAGTTCTTGACTTATAAATAGACCTCGAATTTTGCCAGGAGTACGTGCCGTCATGTTTGAAGTAAAGAACTTTAGCATTCTTTCTCTTTCTTTCTGTTCGCATTCATCAATGCCGTCGATTATGAAGATTGTCTGAGGAACTGTTTGGAGAACAGTACTCAACAATTTGACGCAGTCTGCTGAAGTTGCCAGTGTGGGCTTTGCCATCTTCTGATACTCGTCATAGAGATATGGTAAGATGTATGGATTCTGACGGAGTAGCTGAACCAGCATTGATTTTGCTACACTGGCAAATGTGTTCCTCTGTACATCCTGGTCTCTACAGTAAAAGAATGCTAGTGAGACGTCATGCAACGGCTGAAATCTGTTCAAGCAGTCTTCAATGAGCACAGAGGCTAGAACCGTTTTTCCTACGTGGTTTCAGTTTGAATATTGGGCTTCATTATAATACAATTCATCTAGTCATTTGAAAGAGAAAGAGAATCCAGCGGTGGCCGCGGGGCAAGGGGTGGAAGGGTGGGAGGCTAGGCTACGACATATTCAAAGCGCAAGAAAGATTGTCTCGACTTACCAGCTCCAGGCTTACCATTCAGCCAGATTGATGAGCAAGAGGTATCTTTATAGTCTATCCACCTCTTGATCTGAATATCGTCCAGTATCCATCGGCCAGTGTCGGGAATGTCGTATCTTGCTTCAGAGAATCCTGCATGATCAGCCTCAGGATCAGCGGCTGCCAACCAATCCACCACGCGATCCTGTTTGCGATCCTTTTCGGCCATCTCTAAGGCTGCAAAAGATGTTTGAGCGGTGAGACGGGCATCTCTAGCTTCTTGGATTTGTTCAAGATTTGCAGTGCTTTCTATCAGTTCTCGGTGCCGGACCAGGTCATTTAAAATCGGCGCCAGAATTTCCTGGAAATCTTTCCAAGTCGCTGAAAAGACCTTCATCCAGGCTGCTTTTATTAGAGTTTAGGATTCGAAGTATAGGAATGGCAGACTTCACGTTACCTGGGTGAATGAATATACGCAAAGCACACAGGTGAAACTTCAAAATATCCTCATACATCCAAACCAGAACTTTCCTCATATGTTCATTCGTTTCAAACATTGATTTGTACTTCAGAAGCAATGGGAAACACTCAGAGATCTGTTTGTAAGCACCCAACAGAACATCGAAAGACTTGCTCAAATTATTCGCCGCCTGTGCACGTGACAAGTCAGTCGACTTGCTATTGTCAGACATGGAGTGTGATGCATCGTTCCTCCCGAACTCATAAAAAGCTTACCAGAAGCAAGAACTTCATCGGACCCCAGATGAAGCAGACAAGAGACGAGGTATTCAGAAAAACCTCAATGACCTGAGTATATTGCGTCATCGCTTGAAGAAAAGGCTCAATTCTTTTGAGATTTTGAGCAGTCTTTGTCTTCCTCTGGCTTTCCTGTATATCATTGACAGCTTTCTGTAAATGCGTGAATGTTGTCATGGAAAATTCTGCTTGTTCCTTCGCTCTCAGCCGCTTCTTAAAGTTGTCCAGAACCTGCTTAAAGTCGTCGTCGATACTCGCCATATTCGGGACAGATTATTTCTTGCTATGAAAACTATTGAGAAGCAATGTCCACTCGAGTTCACTTCATGAGAATCTCCAGTTGTGATATTGATGGAGTGTACAATAATTTGTGTTGCGAGGCGCGGCTTACTGCGCACATGTACAGCCCTCACGAAAGCCTGCATGAGGCTTTCCCGGCGCCACTTGATTCAACCACTCCTGTAGAACCATTCCAGTGTCTGCCTGTTAGTCTGCCAGAGAGATGCATGAGGCTCTCTATATCGTGCGAATTATATGTAAGTTTACCTTACGTGTGCCGACGGTCAGCTAGAACACGATTTACCTCCACGACCGACCTCCCTGCCCAACAATATCTTCAATACTGACGAAGCACTGGGAGAGCAATTGTACTTGATGATTTTATGTAGCGAAAGCGATAGATAAAAACTATCCGGAGCATCCTACCGAGAAGATGGATGAAGCAGATCTTGAGTATCCTCTAGACACGTCAGGTGATTTGGAAATATCCGATATAACTGGAGATCTTGAGACTCTGTATGTAGCCTTTCACTGCATGAATCAAGCTACTGACATTCATAGACATGACCACTTTCAAGACACCCAACACAGTCTAGAGCCCTCGAATAATGCGACACCAGCACTCAGTCACGATTCCCAGGCATACTTAGACTTAGCCACTCCCACAACCACAGAAAAACGCTTACGCAGCCCAAGCCAACTGTCGCCTCCGCCTGAAACGAAAAGATGTCGATCACAGTCTTCAACCATATCTGATAATGATCATTATGATTATGAACTTGATGTAGGCTCCGAAACCTTAGAAAAGGAAAAGTATAATAGCCGGTCGAAAAGTGTTTTTGAGAATAACTGGGAAAACCTTCCTTTATAAGGATAAGATGGGACCAGCGTCTAATTGAGAAGTTGAATTCTAGAATTATAAAACTATAATGCTAGGTACGACGAACTATTAAGTAAAGTGTAACGTACCTGGGTTCGTACGACCGGGTCGTAGGTTCGTCGGTTGGTATTGTATAGAAGTAAGCGTTACACAAGGGTTCTTGATCAGAATCAAGACGTTACAAGCAATAGTAAAAGGATACGATTGCTATTATGAAGTTGAGCACGAAGCTCCTATCTACGGGTGAAGACCCAGGCTATATAGGACCTTCGTCCTGAGTGCGAGCTATGCGAGACGTCTCGCGGAGCTCGCGAGCCCGCGAGCTCGTCTAGCAGGCTCGCATGTCACGTGACTCCAGGTCGCAGGTTCCTGCGGCCTCCTTGCCGTCTGGTCGTTTACTAATTTAGTGATCCTGGGAACGCCTCTGTTCCCAGGCCCACGTGCGCTCTTGGGAGGATGCATCCCAGGAGCCACACAGTTCCCACGAGTCCCCTAGGTCCCGTGATCGTGACACTATCCCCCTTCTTAGCCTAGCGTGCCCTCACGCTTAAGTACGCCTAAGGAAATCCCGACGACTGCCCACGGCCGTCTTCCTCTTTCATTATGCCACCCGAACGCTTAAACAAAAGAAACGATCACATCGCCCTTGGCAGAGAAATCAATCTTACTGGAAGGAAAATGGCTCCCTGCACCCGCTGTGAGAATGCCGGAGGAGAGGTAGCAAAGCGCTGCACTTCTCCTTGCGACCCAAAGTTGTCCCGCTGTGGCCGCTGTACTACGCTGTGCAAGTCCTGCAACGTTCGCGACGTCAACCGCATACCTACCGTCCGGGACTGGGAGTCCGTAAAGGCGCAAATTTCGAAGATGCAGGAGGAGGAGGAGCTGGCAATGGCCAAGATCCTTCGCCTGCGGAAGTAACAGCGCTTCCTCCTTAAGAGGAAACAGAAAATAATAGCGGCGGGCCTGAATTCGATGGACGAGCTAGACGAGCTCGAGAGAATTAAAAAGGAGGAGGAGAATGAGCGTAAGCGCGCCGAGCGCGAGTATATGGCCCAAGCCGCGTCGTCGAAACCCTCGTCCGACCCTACTTCCTCCGCTGGTCCCTCTATAGATTTCTCCCTAGACCCGGACCTGGCTGCGGTCCTTTCTGGGTTTGACCCTTCTAATCTATACTGGCAAGACCTGGATTTTGGCAGTAGAAGTCTGCCAGCTTCTCAGGGCAGTTGAGGTTGCTCTTAGGTTCCCAGGTATTTTCTAACTATAGGTATTCTTCCCACTTAATTAAGTACCGTGCCTTTCCTCTAACCAACTTGCTGTCTAGGATTTCCTCCACCTTATACTCGGCGTTTAGGTTGACTGGGTCGATTTCGATTTCTGGCGCCTTAGGCGCTCTAGACGGTACAAGCTCAAGGAGCGAGATATAGAAGACCGGGTAAATCCTTATACTCTTTAGAAGGTATAGCTTATAATTTAGTAGTCCTCTAACCTTCTTAATTGTATACGGCCCAAGTTTCTTATAATCGAGTTTATTACTTAGTCGCTTAGTTTAAATGTTTTTTTATATAAAGTAAACTCTATTTCCCTCTTTTAGTATAGGCTTCTAACTATACTTCTTATTGTAATACTAGACGTTCTGCTTAAATATAAACTAGAGTTTAAAGGCAAGCTATAAGTGCAGCTCTTTAATCTTTAAGACTTAAATCTTAGTAAAGTTGTTATTAACTATAGTAATCTTTGGCTCTCGATATATAACGAGTTTATAGTTAAAGTTAGTATAAAATAGAGTCGTCTTAGTTATTTTTATAGTAGAGCTATTATATACAAACTATACTAGTAGTAGTAGCTCTATCTAGTTGTTCTACTAGTAGTTAATATAGTATCTTAGATATGCCTTAACTACTTAGTTTATTCTCTTATTACTACTATTTGTTT
>AIET01000212.1:0-199804 GCA_000292665.1 Helotiales sp. EF0021
ATATAAGAATTCTTAATATTAAAAATACTTATAATATTATAGACTACTTAGTTTTTAAAATAACTTATATTTATTTACCTTTATATAAAGATTAAAACTCTTATTTTCTTTCTTTTCTCTTTAGTTTTATTCTTCTTATAATACAAATACTTCTTATTCGATTATTAAATTACTTAACTTATAATAAAGATCTTTAAAGTTTTTAATAAATATTAAGTAGTCTAATTAAGTACTAAGTCAAGTAGCTTTGAAATTGAAATAAGAACGACGCCGAGATATATCTTAAGAAGAAACGAGGTTGTAAGCTAGTAGTATTTTAGAGAATATTTTTAAGTTATTATATTAATACTTTACGTTTCTAGAGCGCCTCCTTCTCTTAAGAATGCCAACTTTGCTATGCGCTCTGAGTATGCCAAAGCTTCTTTAGGATGCACATACTGGCCTTTTACCTCATTGTTTACCAAACTATTTTGCTCATTCAAGACTCTTAAACGGCTATCGAGCACATCCGTGTCGACATAAGCTCCCTTCAACCACCGCTCCCCCTCGTTTGTATCAAAAGCGGTCCTTCCATGGAGAATTCGTCTGTTGTTGAAAATGACACATTCACCCTCACTCAGCCTGTACTTGTACACAGCCTCCTCATGTTGGAGGTACTTGGCGAATTGTCGCAATGAACTTAAGAACTGTGATAGAGGTTTTATCTGATACTTTGCCTGGACCGGTAGCGTGGCCTGGAAAGGAGGAGACCAATTGATATTCAAGATCTCAGGCCGCCGCCGTGGTTGCCCCAAGACATCCTTAGTAAACACCAAGCGTTGTGAGACTTCAACCACCGGTCGCTCACGATAGTAGTGCTGGCCATCGTTCCGATACTCATAAGCTAGATCGTGTTGCGAGAGTGTATTCAAAGCCTTGTCACTCAGGCGATTTACTGCGTTGAGCCCATCCGAGAACAGCGAGGTGCCACCTGGAGACGTGTTTTTCAGGCAGTGCAGAAATTGATACCCGGGCGGGTCATGCATGTACAGGAGGTCCATGTGAAGGCCAAGATGCTGCGGAGTATATGCAACATTCTTAGCATTGACAACAGATTTGACATCCCATGTCCGCCCATAGAACGTGTCTCGGATGCGTCCTATGCGACTCGTAATATTCTCGACCGCTTGTTCATTATTTGGCACGCTTCGAAGAAGCAGCATACCAGTAATGCGGAGGCTCCTTAGGGCAGACCAGAGCTTCTGATCATCATTCATGTATTCCTGGAAATCGATAAACCGGAAGTGGTTTTTGAGGGCGTGCTTGCCCCAGAGGTATGGACGTGGTAGTCGCCGTACCTGTTGTCGAGTTGCCCAGTTCTGGTTTGCCGCGAAGAACTCTGCTGGAAGTGTGGTAACATGATCGCGTCCCATTCCGGGGACGTCCTCTGTCCAAGTGAGGGTTACATCTCCATTCTCCGCTTGCCTTACCGAGTCTGCTGTCAGAGAGGCAGGAATGTCGGTGGTTTGGAAGTTCTTCTGTTTCGATGAAGGATCCACGCACCGTGGGCAAGTACACGCGTCTCGCAGGAAGGTGGGGTGCCACAACTGGTTTCCTACTTTAACGGCGATATCGAGATCGAGTTCTTGCCTCTCTTTGCTTGGGACTGATGTAAAGCATCTTGGTGTTGATGTACCCACCCGAGACTCCCTCGGCAAGGCAGGTGGCCGGCGAGATAGATGAGTCTGTGTTTGCTTGCTTAGGCGACGACATTGCACGCGGCGACCCGACTGTTCCGTGGCCAAGAAGGTGGATTTAATGGTCGAGAGTCCCCTGGATATAACTCTCGTGTTGAATTGAAGGAGCGTCATAATGAGACCCTAGCCGTCACGTGTGCTTCGCGAAACGACAGGAGAAATGGGGTAGATAGCTTGTTGGGAGGAGAAGGACATTCGTGGAATAGAATGAGGCCAGTGCACCGTGGACGGCGGATCGATGATCGATGTTTGACTGGTTGTGAATTTGGAGATGAGGTTGAGGTTGGGCTGAGAATGGAACTTTCGCTTGCTCGGTTCTCGATGGCTTGGGCTTGACTGACACTTTTCCGTGCTGCCCCCTGGTCACGTCTTCAGCCTTCTTCACACTTCAGCCTTCTTCACACTTCAGCCTTCTTCACACTTCAGCCTTCTTCACATTTCAGCCTTCTTCACACTTCAGCCTTCTTCACACTTCAGCCTTCTTCACACTTCAGCCTTCTTCACACTTCAGCCTTCTTCACACTTCAGCCTTGCCCGACTACAGGTGCATCAAGAAACAAGAAGTCGCCGACCAGATTGATATAGATACATCGTCGTGCTCTAAGGAGCGACAATAGCCGGCATCTTCGTATCAAATTATGATACGACACTTTCCACATGTCAAATGGAAGGCTTTATTGCAGTACACAATAGTACAGGCAGATACAAATGGGACGAGCAATGCACTATAGAACCAAGGATACATCATAATCATGGCAGTTCAGTTCAGTTCAGTTCATTTTAGACTGCAGGAGCAAGTTAAGGGTCCATGTCTGTCTCGGGTCTCTCTGATGTCAAGAGATGATGGTCAAATGGACACAACGATGCTATAGAGACCGGCGTCTGCGTAGCTGGAATCATGGTGCTTATATGCAAAACGACTCCACCGCCGAAGAAATAGGAACGGTGAGGCTGAATATCCAAAGCCAAATCCACACCTCCCCTATCCACTACCAGTCTATATAAAGTGCACCGGTAGAGTAGCAAATTGCCGAGGGAGAACATGCCGACATGGTGTTGTGTCGAGGCTTAAAGATAGCAGATAACAAGTCCTTTGCGATCTGGTGTTACTGGGGTAGAAGACAGCTTCAACGTGAACCTAACTCGTGGTGTCGAACAATGTATCCATGTATATAATAGTAGGAAGTTTGGGTTGGGTTGGGTTTGGAGGTTTTTAGTTCCACGAATCATGCGAAGTATTTCTTCCCGCCCTCTGGATGAATTAGCCGCCAAAGAAACCTCCATGGGGCCTAGCCTGGAGCGGGTACGGTAGGGGTTCTGCGCTACGGATCCACAGCTTCGGTCAGAAGGAAGAACCATCTGGCGCAACGGAAGGGAAACATGGATGCCGGTAAGAATTACACGAGTGAGTGAGAGCGAGATCTCGTGAAACCTTCCTTTAGTCTTCTCATGCCTTCTCCTCTTTGCACTAAAAGTTACATTTCTATTTCCATTTCCATTTCTATTCACATGCGCGGCAACGTTGATGTTCCTTACTTAGTAACTCACCGACAGGCCAAAACCGTCAAGTACCGCACCGCACCTGTAAGACTTGCATGTGATTCTCGACCACCGCGACCACAACCACAACCTGAACAACTCCAACATGAAGGCGCCGATTCTCCCACCAAAGACGGAACTTGTCCTGGGACCTCTTCTAGCCTCTCTGCCAGCTGCCTCGATATCTCCATCTCCCCCAACCGCCTTGTTGCCCCTCCTCTCGCCCATCCTCAGACAACGAGTTCAACTCCTATCGTCGGCGAGTCAAGAACCATGGCTGCCTCTTCTCTGCTACGATAACACGAAAGCGTCGAAGCTGGAACAGGTCGTCAAGAACGAGAGGTTCGAACCACATCCTGTGTCGGGCGAGGTGGAAGTAGATTGGGAAGACGTCGAGCTGCGATATCAGCGCATCGACGAGGAGACGTTGCATGCACTTGCATCGCTGCGCGATTTGGATCTCAGCGTCAAGCTAGTCTGGTGCGTGAACGATGAGCTGGGCGGAGGAGATGGTTGGAGGATAGGGGAAGTCAGTGTCTACGAGCCGGGCGTCGACTCAAACTGGGGACAGAGCAATGTCTCCCAAGCAGAAGAAGCATTCGAGAATAATTCGGCGTCTTCGCTGGGCTCGTACAACCGATCAAATGGTACCAACGGACTCCTCACTCCAGACGCAGATGTGATGGACGAAGACGACGACGACGATTACTGGGCTCAGTACGACAACACTCCCGCACGAACCCCAGCGCCGAAAGATACTGCTCCTACCATGACTAGTACAGCAGACCGATCAGAACATAAGGATGAGGATGAGGCAAGTTACTACGCACAATATGCTACAGTACAACCTGCAATGGACAATCACGATCCAGACGAGGCTGAGCAAAACGGAGCCATTGAGTCTTCTCTAGGTAAGGACGAGATTACCCACGAGTTACAACATAACCTATCCCATGAAGTTGAACACTCTTCCGCATTAGAATGGTCACGGTTACAAGGAGGAGATGATAGCATCATGTATCGAGAAGGCGAGCTCGCACACCCCCGGCCTGGATCAAGCACAGGTTCCAGCGGCAGTGATACGGTAGCAAAATTGGAGAGAGGGGCAGCAGCTTCGGCGGCGCAGGAACAAAGTGAGGTTGGCATCAAGCAGCATATTGGAACGAGTGTGAAAAGTCTTTATAGGTTGGCTAAGGTGGCGGGGATTGAGAGAGAAGAGTTCGAGAGAATTGTCAGGACGGAGTTGGATTGTTTAGGACTTATGGATGAAGATCTGTGAATATGTTACCTCGAAGCATTGGCATGGCGTTGGGTGGCATTGGATTGTTATGACTAGCAAATTGTGCAGATAAATGTTCATATTCGGATACTGATGTCTCGGTCTTGCAATCTTGTGGGTGTCAGTATTCAAACCTTGAGGATGTCCCAGACTATGTATCTCTGGTGAATGCCACACGAATATCTCCTTATTCTACACAGACATTATTAGAAATAGATCACTCTTGGCTCTCGCATAACCTACTATGTTAGTGCATACCTTACAACATGAAAAGTAACCCTTGTTGGTTTGTCATTAACCAAGTATCCCACATTGTAAATTCTGTCGAGTCATCGCCAGTCTAGAGTTTTACTCTACCTCTCTTCGGACATCCTGTACATTTCATTGCCACAGCCGGCTCTCTAAATTCTCACACATCGATGATTCCTTTCAATGAGACGAGAAATTCATTCCAAATACTGTCTGCCTCCGACGATGTTTTACATATGCAATCGCTAAACGCAGACAACCCGACTCCCTTTTTAGCCCCACCATAACACTATCACCTAGTCAACACATCTCCATTCATCTATTTCGCAAAGTGCAAATCATAGCCAAGCCATTTCCTGGCTTGGACTTGAGGCACTGTGAGTCCTGGGTAGCCATATGTCAATGGCAGGAAGAAATACCAGCCTCCTAGGACAAGAGCCAACAAGACACCCATGGCGGCCCATGAGGTCATTAGGTTCTGACCTGTAAGTTTCTCTCGTGCTGGTAGATGCTTCTTGGCTGGTTTCTTGCCACCTTTGATAAAAGCGCTGTCATCAATGACGGGTTCGACGTTGAAAATGAATTCGAGAAGAGCTCCAGTGACAAGAGCAGATGCTAAGTGTGATGGTAGGTAGTGGTGAAGGAACAACTGACGACCCATGAGATAGAATGGAGCGTAATGTAAGAGCCACGCAAGGAAGAAGAAGCCGGTGGAGTTGTACAAACGTGATCGCGTACCTGAAACATCTTAGTATTGGGGACTATCACAGTATTTGAGAAACTTACGATCATCCAAGGCATCCACTCCACGACGCAGAGACAATTGATCAGCAGCAATAATACCAGCATATACTGCAAGTAAACTGCTTGCTAACCACCATCCAATAGGGTTACCAAGGAAATAGATTTGTTGGCGGGTATCATTCTGAGTCCAGAAACTGACACCGCGCAACAAGAAGGGCCACATGTAAGGATCGCTGGCATATGGATGACTGCTGGTAAGAGCATTGTTGTGGAAGAACATGGCTCTTTGCAACTCGAACCACTTTTGGAGGAATGGAAGACTTTTGACCTTTCGTGCGGTCTTGACCAGGCGAGGACTATCTGCGGGAATAGATGGAATCTCGTCAACAAACCAGACATTCGAGCTTTGAGCAAGATTCTTATTTCCATTGATTTCTTGTTGTTTGTAGGCCCAGTCAGGAAGTGGCGTGGTGTGAGTCCACATAGCAACCTTGCTGGGATTGTGAATAAGCTTGAATTGGCCAGAAAGACTCTTGAACTCTTGTCCAGGCTTGCCGTTTTCGATGCGGATTTCGAACAGGGTATCATTGAATCTATCACCCAAAGCGTCCTCCATGGGAACAGTGGTGAATTCCTGATTGGTTGGGTAATATGGCGAAGCAACATCATGAGATAGGAGCATAGTGTTGGTAACAACGTGTCTCAAACGAACAAGCTCGTTGTTCTTGACATGATGCTCCAGAACCTGGTCATCATTTAATGGGATGATTTGCCAGTGGTTGTTGGCATCGGCGTAGGGGTACCCAGTAACTTGTTGACCTTGACTGGAGACTCTACCATCATCATATCTCAATGGATATTTGTCTGGGTGACTGTGAAGGAATCCATGTGTTTCCTTGTGCTTAATCTGGATGTTGTCATAATAATCGATCGTGACCGCGTTAGCGAGCATGGCATTGTCGCTTAGTGTTTCCTGGAATTCAGGGGACATAAAATCGTCCCCTGGACCAGAACGGGTGAGGATGGCGAAATGGACCTGGAACCAGAATAGGTAAAAGAAGAAGGGGATAACAATAAGTCCGATAGCTCGGGCCACGAAGTGCTTTGTAAAATCTGGGAGACGCAAAGCTCCTTGCCGACGGTTGACATCCAGCAGGTCCCAGAGATCAATTGCAACTGCGGAGCCAATTGTGACGAATGAGAAGACACCAACGTATTTCGTGGAGATGACGCAGCTCAGGGCGAATCCAGTCAACAGAAGCCATTTCCACCATTTCCTCCCAAATGGCTCGTGCCTCTCCTTGTAGAATTTGACGTAGCATAAAAGTGTACAAGCCATGGCAAAGACGAGGGTGGCATCAAGGAGGATCAGACGGGTCTGCCCAATGTGTGCGTTGTCGAAGAGGACGAGGCCAGCGGATAGAATGCAGGCCGGCAGGGTATATCCGGATTCCCACATTATATCAAAGACGACTGGGACCGTAAGAGCACCGAGAAGTGCTGGCATAGCACGGTATGCAACATATGGGACCTTGTTGGCGATGTAGGAGTCGCCAATATTCTCGAAATGGAAGCTTCCATCATATCCCACAAACCATCCCATCAAGGCGAAGAGGAGCTTTCCGAAGGGAGGATGGACATCGAAGAAGTAGGTTCGTTGGAGATAATATGAGGCGAACTATAGAGGCGGTCAGCATCTGCGGGCATTTTTCGAGCTATGATTCCTACCTTGCCAAAATGCACCTCATCAAAGACAACTTCATTAGGATGACTGATGCCCCAGAATCTTGTAATAAAGGCTAGTAGAGTAATGACTGCCAATGCAATTCGAAAATCCCACTCCGCGCCTGCAGGTTTGTTTTCTAATTTAGCTTTGACCAAAAAATCGAGGTCCGGGTCTCGAGGAGCTGCAATGCCCGTTGCATCCTTCGTCTTTGGTGGTATCGAAGCATCTTTGCGCTTCCGTACAGAACCCTGCTGCCCAGACATGGCGGACTACTCGATTGAAGGAAAGAAGCCTGCTTTTGGGGATTGAAGTCAGTAGGAGCTCGAGGGGTAGCTTGGAAGAGCTCGAGGCTGAAGGTGGCCCGATTGTGGCACTCACAATTGAAATCAATGGTCTCAGCAAGAATCAAGGAGCAAAGGAAAATGACATTGATCAAAGGTGACCCAGAGACACGCTGCTGAAGTTGAGTGCAGTTGTCAAGAAAGGAGGTTCGTTGACAGAAAAGCTGGTGTTGGTGTGCCGCGAATCACGAACGATGCGGCGCAACGAGGGCCAAGGCTAAAGTCTACTGTGTCTTCTTGTTAGCGTGCATTGGGTTGGAGTCAGGGGCCTTCACAACCTGTCATCTGAAATATTGGATAAGACTAAATATAGCTTTGCATTTTAGAGTCAACATGTAAAATCTTGCCAAACGTCAGAAATACACATGTATAAATATACAGATAAATTCTCAGGGCGTTGATATGTGATGAAGTCACGTGAATTGGCCATAGAATTCGACGTCCTTCGCCTTCTTATGTACATACTTCTTCTACTCTTACCACACTTTCTCCGTTCACGATGTCAACTACCTCAAGGGCTGTTCCAAGATTCACTCGAAGTCTGAGATTCCAGCCTTCTGCGGCTCTGACTAGACGTGCATTCCATACTAACCCAAGCATGAGGTTTCATATGGAGCCGATTTATACCAAGAATGCCATGGGTCGTAAGTACCGACTTCAGAACCAACATTTCAACATTACCTAACCATATGAAGCTGTTGGTCCATACTCGTGAGAACAGCCAAGATTATCGCGAATTCTCACGCCTGACCTTCTTTAGTCAAGCCATCAAAACACCCCACGCAATTTACTGCTCGGGCCAACTACCCGCAGATGCTCAAGGGAATCTGATTGTTGGGAGCATGGGCGAGAAAACCGCAGCTGTTCTCAAAGCTCTCTCGGCTGTGCTGAATGAAGGCGGCTCCTCTCTTGAGAAAATTGTCAAAGCACAGGTCTACCTCGTAGACATGAAGGACTTCGCCGAATTTAATCAGGAGTACGAAAAGTGGATTAAGCACAAACCAGCGAGGAGTTGTGTCGCTGTAAAGCAGCTGCCGAAAGGAGCTGAGGTGGAAATCGAATGGTTTGTCCCCGAACTCTTCGGCAACTCACAGTACTAATGGATTGGAAGTGTTGCTCTGCCCTGAAAGACGATTCATTTTGTAGAAGGCCGAGAATCACACCAAATGCTAGCATCAGAGCCCTTAGCAGTCAAAAAGTGACTTTGCGTTTGTAAACAGAACTCTCTGCTGAAGCATTTCCTGTCATTGTTTCTGATTCTAAAGACAAACACTGGCAGTGCCCGGTATGCTTCCCAACATCTCAGCGGATTCAACACACATCCTCCCATCACACATAATTCAACCATTCAAACAGACCCAGAAATCAAGCCTGCTGTACACTTCCCAATAACTCGACATAATCGACATGCTTATCCTCCATATTTCCCTCAGTCCAACAGGGACCTTCCTCGTGTCCAACATCTAACCTTTCTTCGTACAAGCCGAGCCTTTGACATGCTGGTGGTATTGGCTCTCGATAATCCTCGCTGTGAATATCAACAGGTTGAAGCTTGTTTCGTTCAAACTTTCTGCCTTCAATTTGAACAAAGCCGCATGAAATTTGATCCACTCCAGCGATGTGGCGTCCGACTTGTGGTTCTGGCCGCAGTTCTGGCACTTTTGACGAGTACCATAAAATTCCATAATCTGGATGATGATCAAATTCCATTGCTTGTATAGTTCGGCTTTGTGGTCCTTGGGGCAAGGGGATCGAGCCTGGTGGGCTTTCTGCATTTGTCGGATTTCGTCGTATGCGAATGGTGCCGTATTCATCATGAATCCCGAGCTTTGGCGGAATGTATCTGCTCTTCCCTTGGCCAAGTCTTCCCCTTGGGTCTCATCTTCAGCATCGAGAAGAGTGGCGAGGAGCGGCAGCAGATTCACTGTCCGAAGTGAGATCATTGTGACCAAACAGGGCGCCTTCCGTTTGGTAGTTGCGCAAAGTGGATGGTCTGCTGCTATCAGTGGAGCTCACGAAATGGAGTTTGTGTCATACCTGGAAACTCTTGAGGTACTGATCTCCCTCAAATCACGGAGAAAATCGACTTGTACTACATGCGATCCTATTTTCATCGTGTGCATATTCTCTTTCAATGGCCCACTTTAGGCAAGACATCACAGTGCATCACTTCAGGTAATACACCCGTTTGCTATTCTCAACTGCTGCCAGTAGGCGGCCGAAACATACGCGCATTTGTAATGTTTCGGGAAAGAACATGCTTCAACACTCCTGCTGCACAACGAGTCTCCAAAATGCAAACCATCAAGACCTAACCATGGATTTGGCTAATCATACAGTATTTGCTGGGACAACTCTGTTCTATGCACTAACACTCGATAAGACCTGGTTACTATTTAGGTGCTGGCTCATTTTCGGTTTTTGGTCCGCCCATTGGTTGATATCCGCCCGAGTCAAGCCCTCATCATTGGTATTGATTGTTCTTCCTGCTGCGTCCCATGCATCGCCTCCGCCATCCCAACTACCGCCAGTTTGTCCACCATATCCAGCATTGCCGCCATATTCATTCTGCTCGTCTGCCTGGATGGCTTCTTGAGGTGTCTTTGAAGGGCACTTATTGCTGGTGTGTCCCATCTCTCCGCAGTCGTAGCATCTGACTGATCACCTCGTTAGAACTGCAGAAACCTATTGATCTGGAGAACTCCGATAACCCCGTTTGCCATTGCGTTTGCCATTGCGTTTGCCATTGCGTTTGCCATTTGTGATGTATGCTCCGAGAAGCCCACACTCTCACCTAGGAACAAAAGTAGAATGAAATTGGACTGACCTTTCGACCAATCACGCTTCTGTCTCGGCTTGGGGCAGTCCTTGTTCATATGGCCCTCCTCACCACAGTTGTAACAAGACCGACGCGAATTTCCACCGTCATTTCTACCTCCGCCTCCGCCCGCCTGTCTCCATGACTCCTCGTTTCCGTGACCGGTATTTTCTTGAAGTCCGGGTGGTCCGGTAATCCAATCTCGATTGGTTCCTCTAGGACGAAGGTCACTCTCAATGCCATCCTCGATTTTCTCATCAACGTAACCTATCAGATATCAAGTTAATTTGCGTTGCCCACTACTCCGCTTATTTGAAGGATTGAGGCTGGGCTTCAACTATACCTTCTAGGTGCTGTCCACACTTGCTCCCTTTGACTTCTTGGTCATATAGTATTTCACAATGTTCCCATCTGGTCAATCAATCCTGAACCTTTGCCATAGCGACACCTCTGTCTCTGTTCCTTTCTCGCATGATAACGTCGATACTTTGCGTATCTCCAGCGACCCTCATGCTTTCTACCATCGGCTTCCAGATTGTCTCCTGGGTGATGTCGTCCTCTTCCCAACCAAACTCACTCTCTGCTATCTCTTTCCACAGCGCTTCCCAGACCAAGCTGTTCTTATCGTCGGTCGATCCATGGAACTCATTACAATGCACACACTTCAGTCGAGCCTCGACTTCAAAGAAGATCAGCATGGGCTGCGCATCACAAAAAGCCATGACTTACCAGCGCCCTGGAATTTGTCCTTCATGTCTCTCCAGCTCTTTTTGATTCTTTCGTAGTCTGCGATCATGTGTAAGACCTCGCTCCAATCGAAGGTTGCTTCGAGAGTTTGTGAGGGAGAGAAATGAGTTGTAGGAAGGCTGGTTGAGGGAGGTGCATATGCAACGGTTCCGTTGGTGTCATCATGAGAGGGATTGCCGTCATGAGCACCCCAACCAGACATGATTTAGCTGGCTAGACGAAAATTCAAGATCAGATTGAGCAGATTGGCTGAAGAGCAACCCCTTAAAAGGTTAAGAATGTCGGATTGAGAAGGAGTATTCCATTCTTAATATATCCCCTCTCATTACAACCAGCAGGTTTCAAAATAATACACACGGTTTGCTGCATTGAAACCACTTACAACATCCGAAAGCATCAAGGAGACGTAGGGTGACACATTTCCTATGCAGCTGTCTCATTCACGGACAAGATGAAAGGGCCTTTACAATCGCGGATTTCGGGCTTCCATAACCCTCAATGTGCAACCCAGACCCACTGCTTTCCAAGAGCCGTAAGACCATGTTTCCAAAGACAACACCACCACCAGCACTCATATGCGTAGCATTACCAACCATTCTACCATAAACCCTCGCATCAGCTTGCCCGATTGCATCAAGGTACGCCATTGAGGCCGTGTTGAGATCGATGGAAGAGAAACTGTTTGCCGATGGAGCTGAAAGAGTGGCATTAACCACATGTTCTAGATCTGGACTGACAATGCCAGAGGATGAGAACTTCCGGCGTGACTAAGAAGTCACTAGCATTGGTGTTCCTGCTGTAGAGGTGACTTGCTGGACCATAGCTTTGAGGTTGATGGAGAAGTTCGGGATGTTGATGTTTGCAGTAAGTTTTTTGGTCATTGTGTCCAAACTAAGAAGCGTCAACAAAGACAATGCTTTGATTGACTATAAGAAACCTAGTAGTTTTTTTGTTCCGCATGGGAGATACAAGAGATAACGCACCTGTATTGTTACAAAGAGATTATATTTGTCTTAGTGCAATATGATAGAAGCCAACACCTTTGCCAAATCACCTCCATTGACAAAGCCCACTGTTGTCGCGCCGTTGTGATTGTAGTTTGATTTAATTGCTCCATTTTCTTTGTATCGCTTTAAAGTCGTGCTTAATAGTAGCAATCGGCTACTGCAATGATGGGTGAGGCGGCGATACCAGAGTATAAGCAACTGCATGGAGTGCTGAGTTCGGAACTTGAGCCTGAAGCCAAGCTTCTCACATCTGGGATAGATTTCGACGTCACCTCAATCTGATATGTATGATTAGATTGAACACATCAGAATGTGAGTGACGAAGATCCTTCGGCTTTGAGGGGAAAATGATTTGGGTGAGAAGTCCCCCTTGGATGTTGCAAACTGAGGGGGGAAGGCTAAAGAGAGAGGCTTGGCATGGTCCAGATGAACATGAGGGGTTGATTTTATTAGGATAGGCAAGCCAATCAAAATCGCATCTTAAGATCCAAGTAGATGGTCGAGCAGATGTATTACTGGATGTCGCCATCACCGTAACGAATATTTTAAGGTGTGGCAAATGAGACGAGACCGTAAACCACCTGGTCCCTATTGTTATATAAACTACGGCAAAGAACGTCATTATGATGACTGTATACAGAGAACAAATTTAAGCTATAAGTGTATAGAAATAATGAACTAGGAGACCGCTAAGATTTTAACCTCGGACTCCCCCCAAAAATCTACCCACCTAACAGGAAGCCCAAGCAAGGAAAACTATCGAGACCAGCATAACGATCCCAAAATTGCTGCTACCAAGAGCCATCAACCCAAGGAACACAATGAACAGGAACAGACAATTGAAGATAACTTCCGGCCATATCAATGACCTTTCCACCATTGGAGCTGGAGCGGGTTCGAAACCTACTCTTGAAGCTTCTTCCCGATGATCCAAGATGTGCGGCACGAAAACCACTGTTGGTGACTTGGGTGTGGTATTAGGGAAATGATAGTGTTGGTAGAATCGGTCCCGATACCCCTCGATTTGACGGGCTTGAGTCGTCCGATCCCAAACATAAGCGTATCCTCGGAAGCTTCGAAGAGAATCGAATCTGGCACTAGGAAATGTGGATAATCAGAGAGCATAATGACCTGCAGCTTGAAGCGAAAATTATTATGGTGGACGAGATAACAGACGCCAGCGTCTAAGAGTTAGATTGTTTGTGGAACTTGTGAATGCGAGGTTTGAATGTATTGTTCTGACTGCAAGAGGCCCTCATTTATGGATCTGCTCCTTTGTTGCGACTCGGACAAAGGAAGCTTTGTGTTGTCTAGTGACAATGGATTTGTTCATAGTGACTTGACAAAGGGTAAAGAGGTGAGGACAAGAGCAACTGAACAGTTGAACAGCTGAACAGCACTAGCGTGATTGAACAGTGATCGTTGGTTGCCACAAAAAAGGTTGTTCTCATGGTATTCCATCTTTCAAATGTCAAGAACAGGTCGTAGGAACAAAGGGGTGGTGCAACTACCTACTTTATTTCCCGTCTGCCAATTCTGCGTCGCAACCTTGCATACTTCCAACACAACCAACCTTTATCCACATCGTCGCATCCTTCCCAAGTATCTTGAGACAACCATGTGTATCTACAATATACTAGAGTTTAGCTGCGGCCATCACGACGCGAGCTCTGAGACGTGCCATATCAAGGCCAAGGCAGACTCGACTGGATTCATCCATTCGATCCCGTGTGAATACGAGGAGATCTACTATCCACAATCATCTTCGTGCCCGGAGTGTCCGGAGAACGCGCAGGAGACCATCTTACGAGGCCAGCGGGCCAAGCACCCACACTATCTCGGACATGACCCTCGAGACCATCTACCTCTGCAAAGCGAGCGTGCTCGCAGACGACAAACCCATGCACAGCCATCGCCAGAGCTGGCCAATATTCTGAGCAGAAAACACCAGGGCCGAGTGTTCACTGCGCAAGAGGTGCCTGAGATAGACGACTTCCGTGATATCGAAACCCCCAAAAGCCCATACGTCGCCAACGCGGACAGCCAAGTCCTCGATCAAGATGGCCAAATATGGAGCACGGCTGAGGCTATCACGGAGCAACAACCGCCCGAGATCAGAGCCCACCCGCCCAGGATTGCCCGCAAGATCCCACGCAAGGCAATTACCCAGAACCAAGTGCACTCAACAAAACGCACTGGTCCTGGAACGCTTCGAGACGCATACAAAGCTGCTTCACCTGCACTCCAGGAGAAGCCTCTGCCTGCCCTCCCTACCCAAGAATCAGCATCAGTTCATGACGAGCTGTTCTTGACCAAAAATGAAGGGAAGGTAGTCCACGACATCCCTCAATGCCTCTTAGCAGGCCGTCTTTCTGACGAACTTTCACATAAATCCAGCCTTTTCCAGCTGTCGGAACCAAAGGTATCCGAAGACATCCCCTCATGTCTGGTACCAGGTCCCTATAACAAACTCTCGCGGAGAATCAGCTTTTCTCAGCTGTCTGCCAAGTTCGACGCCTTTGAAGGACGACAACAAGCTGATGCTCTGACATCACTTCGTCAAGGTAACCAGACCAATGAGTATGGAGACGTCCATGCTCATGGCATAGTTGCAACTTCCCATTCAATCTCCTCTGTCGACCTTCTCGACGTGGAGAAGCAGCCAAGTGTTGCTCCGGCGCAAGCTACTGGTGTGCTCATCATGCAGACACCCAAGTTAGAACCCATCAGCAAGCACACACCTCCTCCCCAACTTCCAACTCGGAGACCGCTCTCCCCCCTCCACTTCGAAGGCACAGTCCTTGAGGATCTCGACTGATAAGAATACTATCACAACAGTAAGCGAAGACGGAGGAAGGTAAAAATGCAGAAAATCGAAGACCAAGAAGAAGAATCTGTAAGAAACTTATAAGCGCAGCCGGTCTGCAGCTACATTGTATTTTCCATAACGAACACGAGTATTATTTTCCATACCGAACACGGGTAATAGTTTCAATATTGAGGGAGTTGGAATTTCGCAAATTTGGAGTACTGGAGTATTGGGAATTAGATTTAACGCATATAGACATCAATATCAATAAAACATTTTATGATTCAGACCAACCATTGACGCTCAGTATGCAGTGACCTCTAACGCCGCTGTCCCCAGTATTCCAAGTGTGATCTTACAATAACATCTCAAGCTTCTATGCTTGCTCTCTTTGCGTTGGAAGGCGTACCATCTGCTTTCAGAGGAATGGCGTTGGCTGTTCGTAGCCATTCGCCATTGAAAGCGTTTATTAGCCAATTGTTCAGCCCTGCAAAGAAGTTAGTAAGGAGTCAGGGAGTCAGCTGGGACAAGACAACCACTTACTGTCATAAACAATTCGGTTAGCATTGTGGAAGTAAATGCCATGGTTCGAGTCTGGGAAAACATGAACATCATAATTTTCAACACCAGCCAGATCTAGCTTGTCCAATAGTGTCAACGAGTTCTGCATATGCACATTGTCGTCTGCCACGCCGTGCATCACCAAGAATCTAACATTCTGGTGAAGGGCGGTCATGTTGCTAATTGTCGAGTTATCGTACCCTCCTTGATTATGCTGCGGCATGTGCATGTATCGTTCAGTGTAGATTGAATCGTAGAACCTCCAGTCTGTGACAGGTGCTACAGCCATTCCATAGTGAAATGTCTGGCCAGCATCTTGCTCGAGTGTCTTCAAGGTCATGAATCCTCCGTATGACCAACCCCAGATAGCCAACCGCGAAGCATCTACGTATTTCTTCGCAGCCCAGATTTTGGCGGTGGCTATCTGATCGTATGCCTCATAGTAGCCAAGGTTGCCACGAATACACGTGCGAGCTTTCCTTCCGATGAATCCCGTGCCTCGTCCATCAACAGTAACAACAATGTACCCAAGATTCGAAGCAATGTACGACTGGAAGTCAACAGTCCAGCCCTTTGTCACTGTTTGTGACCCTGGTCCCCCGTAAAGATAAAACAAGACTGGATACTGTTTCTTCTCACTAAAGTGGGGTGGCCTTCGCTCAACAACATTGAGATCATATCCATCAATGTTGACTGTCGAGTAAATCTTGATGGGCATTTCGTGCTTCTTGGCCATGTCGGCAAGACCAGGATTCTCCTCAATGACATTCTCGTAGTGGCTGTCACTGCTAGGCGTGCTGATGACCTTCTGCCAGGGGACATTTGGTCCGTCGTAACTCAGTAAAGCATAGCTGGCTCCACTGGAGAATTTGACACTGTAGTATCCCTCCTTGCTAGTGTCGGTCAACGGAAGTGGATCTGAACCGTTCAAGTAGACACTGTAGACATGTCGCTGAATTGATGATTCCTTCGTGGCCACGAAATATACCATATTATTCTTCAGATCCACAGCTGATGGGGCGTCCACTACCTCCCAATTTCCAGCGGTCAACAAGATTGGGTTTGGATTGTCGAGCGGAGTAAAGTATCCCAGGTGGTCATAGTTTTCGTGAATGATCGTGTCGATATATCCATCGTCTGGGCGGCCATTTGCTGGATCTGCTGGAACGTATCTAGTGTTTTCAGATACCTCGAACCAACCACCGTCGAGCTTCTGAACATCCTCGGTGCGTACAGTCTTGCCAGTTCTTGTAGCTGTGTCAACAAGAACCACTCGCAATACATCGCTCTCTCGATTTGTCTCTCGAATTATAGCTTTCCCCGTCGACCCTGCCCATACAACTTCTGTGATGAGGAGGTTGTCTGGTGCGAAAGAACCCTCGATTTTCACCTCAAAGACATCGCCCTTTACAACATCATAGAATTGCAGATCGACGGATGGATTTGGAGCTCCGGCTTTGGGATACTTGATTTCTCTAACTTCAGGATAATTCTCCTCTCCCGGCTTTGGTTGCGTGCCACTCGGCCTCGAGACAAAGTACTGAATGGGATACTCTGGCACTTCCGTCTCATTCGTGCGGAGAAAGGCAACATATTTGCCGTCTTCAGCCCACCATGTAGCACTATTGCCGCCAAATACCTCTTCTTCGTAGACCCAATCTGGCACTCCATAGAACAGATTTGTTCCTCCATCCGTTGTGATCTGAGTGACTGTATCCGAAGAGAGTTTGCGCAGATACAGATTCTGTTCTCTCGTGAATACGACAGCATCACTCTGAGGGCTCCAGCTTGCCAATTGTATCCTGCCATCCGGCTCCGCAGGATCCAAGGGTTGTGCGGACTGGCTTGCGACATCGAAGATCCAGTATTTGGCGTAGAAAGAATGTCTCCAATTTGATTGGTAGTCCGTCGCGATCAACACCTTTTTCAGGTCCTTGCTTGGGAATACTCTGCTGGGCGTAAGTCCTCGATCTCCAACCTGGAAATGACCTTGCTTCATCAGGGTCCTCGAAGCTGCAGCACCAGCCTCGGAGTTGCCTCTGATATCTTCGACTACGAGATAGTCCTTTCCTGCCGCGCCTTGTTCAAGTAACAGCCCATCCTCACCATTCGCACCCTCAATCCAGCTTATGTCGTGCTTTGTTACTCGCCATTCTCCACCCATGACCTCGTCCATTGTAAGTTTTTTCCCACTCCCCGTGACAGATGTCGCAGCAGGGTCGTGAGGAGTATCGGACGGGTGTTGGTATGATTTATGGACCATATACAGCATCGCTGCCAGAACCCAAGCCCCAATGAACACAACTCCCAATACCCACATCAATCGGCGAAACTTCTTATCCACCGTCTTATCCGTCGCCTTCTGGATGAAGGGCCCGGTCTCGAGATCGTAATCATCCTTCTCTTCGTCGTCACGGGGTGCATTCTCGTCGTCTGCGTAGGGCGAGTGGTCGCCTCGGGGTGGGAACTTTGGAGTCACCATCTTCTTCCCATTCCTATCTATCGACTTCTCGTCCTCCTCAGCCCGTTCGCCGATGCGCTCGAATACCAGACTCGTCGTTGATGCAGAGGATACTGATTCTTCGGAGTGTCGAACCCGATCCTCCTGGTGCAGCGGCAGGAGTTGGGAGGCTTCTTGGTTGTGCCCAGCCATGGTGATCCGCGATAAGAGTTTCACACGCCGCAGAGGAAAGTCAAAGCGAGATCGATCTTGGTGACATTTGACTTGATCAGATGTGCATCGTGAAGGTGTTGGGGCCGCACTGGATACGGCTCAGGTAACCACTGTACGCCTGTGTCTATTGTGAACTTCTTGCGGACCTTGGCCTCGATCTCAGGTATCGTCTCTTTGTTCCACCGCTTGGCGAGGTCGATCTGCTGCTAGCCTGAAGTCAACCTTCTGGAACCTTTCATCTGAACTCTGCTTTATCGATTCCAATTTGCGCGCTGCAAACAATGGGAATCTTTGCGGCTCCGAGAACACTTTACCTTTTCACTCTCCTCAATGCGCTTTCTCTAACATCCCTTGAGGTTAACTCAATGGCTGGGCTCACGTGATTTGAGCCCCATTCAGCAAAAAGTGAATTGCTTTCCAAGATTCTCTTGATAAGGATGTTGGAGCTGCTTGTGAGCAGTGCTCTCTATCTAGAATGTTGCTTACTCAATTCTTGTCGTATGGTCATTTCCTACGTGCTAGTAGGTACCTTGATGATGAATGATGAGCGAAGCATGTATTCTCATTCTGGAGCCACCTTCGCACCTTTTGTAAAGTCTCGATCAAATGGGAGTGCGATTTCGATATGATTTCATATTCATTGCAATACCTACTTTCATAGAGATTTTATTGTTGATGCACATTATGAAGAGTCAAGTAATTTCTTCCTGTGTAGCCTGGCAAGCACTATAATCCCGGAGCAGATGGCATCGGAGCTGTTCTTGAATTTTATAAAGTAGTCAACGTAAATATAGCGAGGTTTTGTTGAACTTGAACGTTTGCCCATTACAGCTCTCAAATTGGTTCGAGCTGGGCGAGATCAATAATGTGAGAAATGATCCAAAATGCCCTATCATTAGCGGGACAATCAAAATACCTCTGTTGTAGACATATCTGTTCCCATACCCAGACATCCTCACCAACATCGAATGTCTGTTTTCGCAGTAATCGACTGCCGCATTTTGTCCACCTCAAGGACGGTTGGGACGACAGCTCATCCTTTCTGTACAAATAGGTGTATCTTAAAATAAACAGCCAAGTGGCTCAAACGCCTCAATCGGATGAAACAGCAAGTCGTCGCGAAAGTATGTAAGAAAAGTCGAAACAGGATCTCCTACCCCACAACTACCATAACCGACTGATCATCCACGATCATATCATCTTCAGATGTGAGACACATCTCAAAGAGCCGGCTACGGTAATCTTGTTACATCGCCCATGCACTGCTGGCCTGCCCTATCCTTTTCCCCACTATGATACCCGGTGGTTGGGAAGTTGCACGAGCTGGTACAGTCGCTGGCCATTAATGCGTACTTTTGTTTTATACCCCTGTCTCGCAGCCATCTCCTCTCTAGAGCAGGTCTTATTGACATCAAAGTTCTCAGTAGAACCGTAAGTAAACAATGACAATAACATGACAGTACAATAGCACAATAGCTATACAGTGGGAGGGCCATTTAACCCTGAAAATGAGCATAAAGTTAACGAAACAATTCTTTAGCACAGGGCACTATTGCCTAGTTAAACAGAGCTTCACAGACCTCTACACCCTTGGAAAAGTACGCATTAATGACCAGAGGCTATGTCTCTCCATACCGGCAATGGGAACGTCTGTGAACGTGAAACTGGATTAACTGCCGCTGCCACAAGCATGTAGTAACTGTAAGCAGTTTAAATCATGGTACTAGTAATGCGCTTAAAATAGACATCTGAGAACATGACTCCGTTTGTTGGTTCTCCTGTGGCGCCGCCATCAAGATAGTTTTGTTGGACATTGGTACCATACTACGAGATATCAGACATGACGATTTTCTTATACACAGTACTCTTGATCCTTTGGGTGGTGGTTGTATTGGCATTGGACTTTATCTTACATCGGTTTTCTCACCGTTTGTGATTGTGGAGTGCTCTTTGCTGCTCCATACCAAATGCCCAATTTAATATAGATCGTAGGACATGCTCCAAAGAACTACTTACCGTCCACCAGAGTAAGTCATTTCAGTCACTATAAGGTTGGCACATAAAGCACCAACTAACGTTCTCTGGGAGTACTCGGCAGCCGTGCAATAAGATGGCACAGATCCAACAGCGACAAGAGCAAAAATAGTTTTTGGAGACGCTGGCGATGTGGAATTGGCAATTCTTAACGAGGAAGCTCTAGTTGTTGTCAAGGTTGACTTCTTGGGGGAGAGGCTATCGTAACAATGAATTGAGAGACGCGCGGAACTGTGGTGTTTGTGTACGTTAGGATCTCAGCAGCAACGGAATCTCCTTCAGTTCTCTGCCTTGATCGATTCCGTATAGCGGTGGCTACAGCAGGGGAAGACCAGGCGCTCGAAAGTTTTCTGGGCATGTTGAAGCAGGCAGTAGCCTAAGTTGGATACATTTGTAGTGGTTGAAGAAGCTACAGTCGTGTGTTATGCAAAATGGAGAAGCCGAAGCTTCGGCCAGAGTCATGATCAATACACGAAAATCGTTGGCTGGGAGTTGTCGATGAAGCAAGTTATCCCATGAAAGCGAGGAGAATGAATGAACACATGATGATTCCTAACACTTTGATGTTCAATGAAAACTACGAATATGCAAAACAATCTCAGGGAACTCATTGGTGTCGTAAACAACTATCATCAGAGCTGCTCTACCTATATCTCAGAGCCTAGCACTAGACAATATCTCACAAAAATGAGATTGTTTGAAGGCGAGGAAACACAAAATTGGTGTTATCAATCCATACTCTTAAGGTAAGAAGGAATAGCTACGCAGCGAGAACGATGCAATTTATTGACAATGAAGCTATTCCATGAGATAAGGGAACATTTCGGGAGGTAGCTCAGTCTCTTTCGTACCATTGCACGTGCAAATCCAAGGGATAATTTCTGGGAGGACTTCACAGGCTGAGATTCACAACAATGCCAGAGAGGTCACACCTACCCCAATTGTGGTGATTCAGGCGCTACCTGAGCCCACACCACCAATTTCTAGCGTTGGTTTGACTTCTGGGACTAAAGCTTGGGGTTCTTGGGAAGCTTACTTCCACCTCAGGTCTCCTAGAATAGCCTGTCAACTTTGACTCCGATTTCTCCCTTGAAAAGTTGCCAAAACCAATGTCACTTCTCGATAATCCTGGCATTCCTGCAGAATTTCACTGTCTTGGCTGTCACGACTTCGATATGAAGTATTTTTGAATGTTTTCGAAGTTCCGGCATTGTGTTTCAAATGCCTGGTGGAATGCTTTCGCTTACAAGGAGTGGAGATACTTGCGTGGCAGAGGGACTCCTCGCTAATTGTTTACCCTGCATGGTGGTGAGCCTCAGAAACTGTACAGGGGATCCTGTTACAGACCTTGGCGACAAAATTCATATCAAACGGAAATGTCCCAACTGTGGGGTGGACATCAGATCCTTGGCATTCTGATTTCTATTGACTTATCGTGACTTCACTGTAAATGCGAAGAATCAATGACGAACCGTCCAATAGCAATCTTAAGAGTTCAATCTTGGAGTAGTCACATTACGACTCTGATGACCGAGTCTTTAGAAGAATTACAGCTTCATACACGGTGCCGGAGATCCTATCAGGTGCAACTTGAAACAAATATGAGAAATCTGGACGTTCATGGGTACAAGCTAGCCTTACATATTCTAGAGTCACAGCAGACGGACACCTCAGCTTCAAGCGGGCAAGCGTCGGCAAGAAAATCTGGCTGCCCAATCATCTGATGTTTACCCATCGTACACAACAACAGACGTTTCGAAGATCAGAATCCATCCAACCAAGCAGAGAGTTTGATCTTCTCATGCTTGTGCAGGAATAAGCGCCGCCTCCGTCAGCGAAACCTATCAGCTACAAATGTGTTCTAGGAAAGTATGATGCGCATAATATGCAGAAAAGATGTGGCACATCATGAGGTTTCCCCACATTAACATGCACAGTGGCCTTACGCGGCGTTTTATTGAAGACGATCAGTCTGAACCAAACGCGCTCATCTTTTTTTATCCTCAAAATGTACCGACCAGATGTTCGGCCCTGGAACAAAACATCAAGCGGAGCATAGACGTTCCATCGTAAGGCTTGACGTGTGCTAGCTCTTGGCGGTAATGATCCTCAACGGTGAGCAGACGAGGGAAAAATGGGTATTGTTTGGACGTGACTGGGAGTATGAGGTTTTGTATATAAGGAACCTGTGTATCTTCCTCAAAGCAGCATCTGGACATCATCCCTTACCTTCTCATTCTTCAACTATTACATTCTATCTTCGGCCGGTCCGTTTTATCTTGTACTTTCTACCTCACTTAAAAACTTTTTGCACATCTTCCATCATCTTCAACCGCAAAAATGCAGTTCGCCAACCTCTTCGTCACTCTCCTCCTTTCCACTGCCGTCGCGGCTAAGGGCAACAAGACTACCAAGGCTGTCACCGATAAGTCTCTCTGCAAGGAGATGGCCAGTCTTGAGAAGACCGTCGCGCTTGCGGCAAACACCACGAAGCTGGATGCAAAGACCAAGGGAAATGCCACCAAGGCAGCTGAGATCACAGCCAAGGCTTCTGACGCCGCAACCACTCTTGCAACGATGATGTCCAACGACACACTTGTCAGCACTTGTGCCGTCATCTCAGCCGCCGAGGACACCGAGGATGCCTGCGACAAGATGAAGTCTCTCTCCAAGCTCATTGATCTCGCTGCAAACACCACCAAGGTCGAAGCGAAGACCAAGGGTAACGCTACAAAGGCTGCTGCTATTCAAAGCAAGGCTTCTGCTGCTGTCACCAAGCTTGCCGACATGCAAGCCAACACCACTCTCACCTCCGCTTGCGCTTCGATCAAGTCTGCTAAGGAAGCCAACAAGGGTAAGTACTCATCATTGTTCCATTCAGAACCCTAAACTAACAATCAATAGATAGCAAAGCTGCCGCAGCAAGCTCTTCCTCTTCTGCTGCTTCTGCTTCAAGCACAGCCAAGAGCGCAGCCAACATACTCAATGCTCAGACCGGAGTTCTTTCCACCATCATTGTTCTCGCTGCTGGCATGATGATGCTATAAGAAGGATGACATAAGAAATCGGACAAGAATCTGCAATGAAGACATGAGTAATTGGAACCTTGGGGTCGAGTGAGGAGAGTTCTCTGAGGATAGGGGTACCATACTTCATGTACATCTAGATAGGAGGCCTTTGGCAATGAACTTGATGCTGCAAATTATGATGGTTTGTGACATCTCGCAGATGGAAGAAATAGATCCCTGAATCTTTCGGTAGATCACGAGAACTTGCAAGTTGGACATTAAGCGAAGCCAGCATCTTTCACATTAATCATTATGAAATTCACTTCCTGAACTTCATCTGCCATATTTACAAAGGGACTGGGTAAAGATTACCGTACTTTGCCGCCTAATAGATAGGTTCTAGACCCCATGATTTCTCAACAGACCTTCCGATGCCTGGTGTCAAGAACACATGCGTCGCCACCTCGAAACACCTTATCAAATATCACTATTTACATCACCTCAACATATGCGACATCTCTACGATCTGATTCCAAACCACCGGTACTCTCTGTTGTCACGTCTATCAACAAGCTCCCATTCCAGCTCCTCGCCCTCGCCCACTCCCAACGCTCCAGCCACATCTCAACCTCAACCTTCCACCCCATCCTACACTTCCGCTTGCACAGACTTTGACGGCATTGTGCTTGAGCTTAGGTTTCCTAGATTCGAGAAGTCGATGAGCGAGACACCTAGGAGCGAACTGAGTCATGGATCAAATGATGCACTACGGAACAAGAAGGTATTCATGCATGAGTCTTGATGCTTTTCTAAGCCGCCTTTCTAGCCCAAAACTTGTCATGCTACACCCAAACTGCTGATGGCGCTACACGAAAAAAAGCATAATCTGAATCCATGACGGTTGATCATCCCTACCCGATTTGAATTGTTGCCATTTTTAAGCCTGGAAGAATTTCATGCAACAAACATCCGCGCTTTTTCTTTGGGACATGAACTTCCCACACACCAATCCTCTCCCAAACCGAGCTATCAATCCTCGATTTCATTAGAATCAAGCCCATATATTTCGAGCGCTCCTTGGTAGGCTTGTTACATTCCTCTTTGGCGATCAGCAGTAACATCAATTCTTCGCCGGCTTTTACCGGAATCGGGTTGAAGTCCAGACTTGTCGGGGTAGTGGGGTTATCGAGAGATAAAAGGTTGGTCCACCCGGGTTGAGTGTTCTTGGGACTCTCTTTCATCATTGACAGTTGGTCGCGGTGCGTAATTCTGATCGTAGGGCCTCGGATGGTAAGTTGGCCGTCAGCAACAGACCCGAAGGGATATTCTCCAACGGGGCTCACGGTGGCTTCGATTACCTTGGAAAACACACAGACAAGATTATTTGTGTACACCTCGCTCGAAAGCTGGCAAACAGCTTTACCAGGCACGAACCACCGATGGTTCTTTGCATGAGCGAAGGTGATGCGTGAAGCCCACGACCACTAGAATTGACCAAATTAGTATATTGAGGCAAACACACCGCCAAAAATGAGGACTGGCCTCTAACAAAACAAGACGTGTGTACAAAGTTGTAGAAGTGCGGAAGCAAGAGGACATACCGATGGAGCAACGTAGAACTTTGAAGGTTTAGAGCATGGTGTACGACGTTTCCACAACAAGCTTTGTGGCAGTTCATTCTCCCACATCCCAGCAAGATATTGACCTGAACCAGAATCCTGCAGCTGCTTGGCTATTGCCGAGACTGCGAGGAGAATCTCATCAGGTGATGCGAAACTTCTACTCGAGTGTTTTTTAACTACAGCCCACCAGAACTTCCAGAGCTTGTCGGGCACCTTCTCCTCCAGCACTGAATTGTACCAGTCCCTGAAGTGTCCGATGTCATCAATGCCAACACCACGGTCAAGTTCCATGCACTCACATAATGAACGAGACCCGCATTCCCACATCATTTCACTTTCCCCGAAATGAACCACACGAGAGGCAAGCAATTGCTCTTGCAATACCCAAGGTCTAGACCAGACACCATGTCGAGCCTCTTTAAAGGCAGAGCATGAAATACCGTGAGGTTTTCCAACACGACGGGCCGACACTGGAACGACGAGATTACCGTTCTCCTCCATTTCCTCCCGATTATTCTCAACGTCAGCAACAATATGGCTTCCCGAGTTGGTGTGACAGGATGGAAAGAGTCCCAGATCATTACTATGACTCGTAGCATGGCGCGAGGAATAAGTGCCGATGACGAATTGGGCATTTTTGTATATCTGTCCGAGAGAAATCATGTTGAACCCAACATCTAGCACGTCATCTTGGACGATACAGAGACAATCCACCCAAAGATACTGGACGCCCAGCCCTCGGGCTACGAAGACAGCGTCTCGAAAAGTTTGGGGAAGGATCGCCATAGGGATGTTGTGGAGATAGTCAGCATAGTTGCTCTTCGTGGTCTTTGGAAAATCTTGCCAAGGTTTGAAAGAATAGCTGAGTACGAAGTATCCTCCGGTATCCGCGTCTGTGTTGCGTAGTTTGAGCGTCGGCGACGAGTTTGTACCAACATCGATGACAAGAATGGGTAGAGGAGGGTATGCTCGAGGGCAATGCTTGTGCGTCTTGTCGTTGAGGCATGCATAGAACCAGGACATGATTAATTTGGCATAGCTCTTACGCCTATCCCTCATAACTTCTCGACCGAAGCCTACGACATCTGACCAGCCTCTTGCAGGAGCGTCCGGAGGCGTGTATAGCTGTATGGGGAGCATCGAGCCGGAACTCGGAGAACATTTGAAGCCAGACACCCGCTCAAAGTCTTTTATCTTCAAGATTGATTTGTAATGGGTAAATCGTATTCGCTCCATATCTGGGTAAAATCGATCCCGCTGCAGGATTTTAAGAATTGCCAACATTCTAAGCTTGCATCTCTCGCATTTTGCACGCACACTCCCCATCATGCTCATTATTGACCACCATTGGTCTCGTCTCGTTCCTCGGCAGATATCGCATGGCAGAGTGGTAAATTTTTGGAATCGACAAAAGGATTTGCTCACGACCTCAAACCCACCTGGGACTGATCCAATCTGAAGAGCAGTTTGCTGATAATGTGGAGAATTATTGCTTGAGTATGGAGCTGACTGTAGGTGATGCGGTAACGCATTGTGCTGCATTCGAGAAGACTCATGCTGGGTAGATGTAGAGGGTATCCTTTGTTGATTTGTATGACCGGCTGAACGGCGTAAATCATGCTCTTCCCCACTCTCGCTATGAGTTTGGAGCAGCCTCCCCATAGTTTGGATTCTCCTGTCCATCTTGCTGTGCCTGAATCCCTTGGACCTATTGTTGACAGAAGCCGCGCAGAGTGGGATCTGGCTCTGGACCTTCAGCGAGTTGAAGTCAAGATGTCGCGGAACCGCAGAATGAGGAAACAAGAGATGCTCGTGACGTGGACTGCGGGATGAAATAATGCGATGAAGATAGAAGGAAGACAGACAGCGAGAATCAGCTCTGTAAACACTTGTCTTGTAGCATGAGGAAGTTGCGACTGAGAATGCACCATCTTGGGCTAGCAGGCTCTTCGTCAAGGCTTCTGCCAATCTTTTCATGGCTGGACGACTCTTTTCAGGATTTAGAAATGCTTACATATCTTCTCTCCAATGCAGATTTCAACTCTGGACCTGAACATAAGAAGGTTTTGTTGACTTCCGAGAACAGGCACTAAGGCACGATAACTGTAGGTACCGCATCTCCAGGCCCTTTACCAAGTTCTGGAATATCATTAGGTGGACTATTGCCCAGACATTCGTGCCAGACATTCGTGGTGAGCGTTGACTTGATGTTGTGGACAACAGCTCGTAAGAAGAAATGTGGTCAGGAAACAATGACATGGGAGAAACGAAAGCTTCGCCTGTCAATCTCGCCAGAAGGTGACATCACCAAACATCATGCGATGCGATCTTCCCCCTCCAACCGAAATACCCTGCTCCTCCAATTCTCTTTTCTTCAGCAGACATAACAATCATCTCACCACTTCCAAATGTCCGCAGAAACGCCCAAAATGTCTCAAGCAACTAGAGATATTCTGATGAAGGTCAGGAAAATGGTTCCTCCCATGCTCGAGAAGTTCCATAAAGGTAGCCCTCCCTCCCAACGCGATAGCTCCAATACTGACAACAGCCAGGACAGATGGGCAGAATAGCAGTTATAGGAGGAAGTGAAGACTATACTGGAGCTCCGTATTTCTCTGCAATGGCCAGCGCACGCCTGGGTGCAGATATGGTACTCCATTTCTTCTACCAGCTCGTCCTCCACTGACTAGACCTCCAGAGCCATGTTATCTGCGAACCTCAAGCCGCACAAGTAATCAAAACCTACTCCCCGAATCTCATGGTCCATCCCCTCATGCGACAAACCTCCCACGCCGAGTCGAAAGAATCCTCGGACGCAATCGCAAAGAACGTCATCGACATGCTACCCCGCCTCCACGTCCTCGTAATAGGACCCGGACTCGGACGCGATCAATTGATGCAAGATACTTGCGCCAAAGTTATCGAAGCTGCAAAGAATGTGAATATGCCATTTGTGCTGGACGCGGATGGGCTGAACTTGGCACAGACACGACCAGAGTTAGTGCAGGGTTATAGGGAGTGCATACTGACGCCCAATGTGGTGGAATTTGGGAGACTGTGTAAGAGTAAAGGGATTGATACTAATGGATTGGATGCGGACAAGGGGGCGGAGAAGCTTTCGAAGGCATTTGGTGGGGTGACGATCATCCAGAAAGGAGCGAAGGATTACATCTCAAATGGGGACAAGACCTTTGTCAGTGATATTGAGGGAGGGCTGAAGAGAAGTGGTGGACAGGGCGATACGCTGACGGGAAGTCTGGGAACATTTCTGTGCTGGAGAAAGGCTTATCTGGATAAGCTTTGGGACCATGATGGGGACTTGGATTCTACTGAGTTGTTGGCTCTGGCAGCTTTTGGAGGCAGCTCTGTCACACGGGTAGGTCGCTTACTGCGGGGTATGTAATATGCTGACGTGCAATAGGAATGCTCGAGGCTAGCATTTGCAAAGAAAGGCAGAAGTCTGCAGGCAAGCGATTTGACGGAAGAGGTTCACGTTGCCTTCACAAATCTGTTCGAAGGCTCTACACCTAAATTGTGAGCACCAAGTTTGCATGATGGCTTGTAGGAAACCGAATTAAGGAGATACAACACTGACGGCGTCTCCCTGGGGTACCCGGCTCCTGGAGCAGTAGATTATAGGCAATGGAAGCGTGTTGCTGGAGGCATGGAAGCACCGTATCAGCGTATTCTAGCAAGGCAATGACGAGTTGGACAGGTGAGTGAGTTTGGCCAGAGTATATAGGCTATTGCTCTAAATATTCACGCCGAGAGAACATCGAACGGGAGACAATACTTCGACTTCGAGACTGCTCTTACCCTGAACTTCGCCTTACAGCAATTGAATGTCCCAGGCAGCTCAAGGATATTGATTTATGCATTGACTGCATTGATCGATTTACAAAGTGCCTGTCTCCAGCGTATAATTCATTGTCCCCTTTTCAAGAGGGACATTGCCTGCCGTAATCGTCGGGAAAATTGTTGTTGAGTTTACGAACATATCCGTTCCCTCTGATAGGAGACAATCTTTGCACCCTTCAAACCCTCGTCTCCTTCTTTATAGATCCATAGAACACCTTATACCAACGTATACCGAGACCAGACTCATGTATCTGTCGAGAATTGTATAGACATTCAGTTCTTCTATGACCGGTTCTTTTGAACATTTTTGACGTCCGAAAGCTTCAACTCCATCGCATACCTCTTCCACCAACATCGACTTCCACACATGCCATCTTCCACAACATTTCTCCCGGCTCTTTTATGCGGTCTCCTTCACCCCACCTTTGCACGATCCAGTCTTCGAGAACGGGACGACTCATCCTCGTCATCTTATCTAGTTCGTCAATGGCTCTCAACGCCATGTACCGGCCGTCTTGGCGCACAGGATTCCCCGCAATGTCGGCAAACCGCTAAACATTCGGTGAACATTGCCCGGGAAACCCTCCCAATCAGCTCGCGGTGCCTGGACAAAGCTTGCCCCTGCTGCATCGATACCGCTCACGATATGCGCCGCGGTGACTGCAAGCAAGGCACAATCACCGACATCACAAGCAGATCTTGGCCAGCAATCCCGACGCCATGGGTCGGATATTGCTGAGATG
The DNA here is from genome assembly GCA_000292665.1 of Helotiales sp. EF0021. Taxonomy (NCBI): domain Eukaryota; kingdom Fungi; phylum Ascomycota; class Leotiomycetes; order Helotiales; species Helotiales sp. EF0021. Next base: position 29,496 of record AIET01000212.1, read on the forward strand.
CCTACTTTGATGCTGTTCTCCGAAGAGTGGAGGTTGCTAGCAAGGTGGGATTTCATAACACTGATAACAATCGCAAGATCCTCTTTTCCGTCTTCTTTCTTAAGGTCCCGAGCTCCCTGGAACTTCAAGTGACATTCCAACGTGTGTGGTCTGCGGCTTCGTCATGTTCTCAGTCACCAGAGCCATTCAATTGGCTTCATTGCTCGCCATCCCAACAGTATGCCGCGCTTCCTACGTTTCTACCCTTCCAGAGAATGCGCAAAGTCTGTTTACGGAGTCAATGGCGTGGATGGATGGATACTATGATTCCTCAGCTGGATATCTATTCGCTGAGGGGTCATCTGCAGGTTTGAGACACGAGACGAGAAGCTCTGTTTGGTATGCTATGTAAGTAGAAACCGTTTCCATTTTCTCTCGGAAAGTCCTGCGGCCTGCCGACTGCGATTGGCCTGTTGCCTATCGCTTACAAGAAGAAAGTCAGTACTGATTCTTGTAGTGGATTGCTTGCTCGGAACGAGGGAAAGGACGTCGAGTATGCTGAGCAGATTATCACGAAGGTAATTAATGCTCAATTCAAGGATCCTGCAGACCAATGGTAAGCTCTCGATCCAATTTTGGAGAGCTGGATGTTGATAGACTGCAGGTACGGCGATTACCAGAAGGAGCCTGAAGAACCGACCGTTGGGGACCCATACTACCCTCCAACAATATATAATTCATGGGATCCCAATTGGCGTGGATTCATCGGAACCTCATTCATTGTTGGGTTGGAGGAGTTTGGACATCTGATTAGTCCGGCTGTGACAAGTCTTGTGGAAGAGTCACTGTACAACGCTACTAAGGGTGACGAATACCGTGTTGGGGGCGTGGATGGTGACAATCTCTACCCAGCATATACCAATCCTGTGAGTGTGTTATCTTTGCATACCTGGGACTCGACTGACTAGTCTAGTCTATCATGCGAGCTTTCACTTCAGGTTGGACTGGGAGAAGGTTGAATGATTCGAACATGACCATTTCTGGGGAGAATTATGCGACTGACATTTTGGACCTGTTTAATCGTGCCAATACCTTGTCCGAATTCAACAGTGGAACCTACACAGGCGTATCTCTTTTCGCCCTCAGCTTGTGGGCCAAGTATTTGCCTTCGGACTCCGTCATGGCACAGAATGGTCCAAGCATGATGAAGTACACCTGGGAAGCAGTGTCCGAATTGTGGCACCCACAACTGAAGAACATTGCTGGACCTTGGGATCGATCCTATGGATTTGATATGAATAGATACTTGAGTTTGATGGCCTTGCACTTGTGGAATATTGTCGGAAAGGACAATTCTTCTATCATTCCAAAGGTAATTTAAAACTGTGTTCCAGAAATCTTGTCCATCACTAATCTTTGGTTTCAGACTTCAGCACTTTCCCACATTGGGGACTTTTCCTACGGACCACTCTTTGCTATCATGGCCGAATTCCAGAACTCCATAATTCCAGAGGACGTTATCTCCAAGCTTACGAACTTTTCTGGAGAGCACACCTTCACCTCATCTGCATTCTCACCACCATTCGATATCTATCCAAGAAATATCACTACTTGGCTTGCAACTAATATCAGCATCGGAGCTGAGACTTTCAATGAGACTGTGATCGGTGGTCCAGCTATCAACCCCGGCACTTTTAATCCAGCTGTTATCCAGTAGGTGCATTTTCTTTTAAATCCACAGGAGACTAGGTTTTGAGAAGGGACCGGAGGGGTACTCTCTAAGTGTTGGACTATCGAGATCTCAACCCTGGAGCTCCTGTCCCGGCATTCATAGTTACAGATACTAATCTGGCTATAGATGGGATACTGGTAATGGTGTTGGATGGTGTAATGTAAGGCCCTCACCTCTGCCGACATGTTCACAGACTGACATCACGTCCAGCTTTACGCAACCGAGTCATACATCACAGCCGTCGCCAGCGCCAACACGTTGAATTTGACCTACCCGCTCGGAAATGCCAGCTCCATCTTCTCATTCATCGTTTCTCCATTCAAGACAAAAAATAACGTCCAGAGCTGGGATGATGTGCAAGGACTTTCTGTGCATATATCGGGTAATGTCAATATGTCATACACGGTCGGATTTGCAGGAACCTATGGTGGTGCTTACTCGACAATCAAGTAAGTTCTGTCCGGATATGAGAACTGGTATGCAAATACTGATTTGAATGCAGCGACTTCGAGTTCTGGAATTTCACATATACAATGCCTGCGAACTTCAGCGGCATTCCTGCTTTGACGTTGGAGTTGGAGCTGAAATGAAGGGATGCTTTATGACTTCATGACAACTTATGACATAAGATCTTGCCATGAGATTTAGAAAGAAGAACAGTAATGTATTCGTGGTTAATGTTTGATAAAAGCTCAATCCTATGGCTGCTCAGAACCGGGCCAGCTGAAGACCCAGTATTCGAGAGGTGCGCCCCCAGGTGATATTTATTCCCGACTTACAACCGCTGAAGCCGTGGTACCTCCTTCCATCTTCGTGTCCTTCAATCATCATAGGCCAATCTACCCCACGAGGAAAGTATCCCGAGCACCGCCACGTTGAGGTTTTCCAAGATATTGAAAGCATCTCCTCTCGTCAAATCACATCTCTTTGCGAATCGCGGGGTAGCTCGCGTCGAGCTTGTGCGGAACATCGACCGCACACCCCGCATTACTCCCGAGAGCTAGAACTATCCGTTGCTCCTCGTGTAACTTATAGGAGTGAGGTGACGGAAAGATGTACCCCTCCTGGAGATCTTGGCGAGGACCAAGAATTATAGAAATGGAAGGAGCTCCCATTCGGGTGGACCTGCCATCCTCTCACTTAATCTTGTACCAGAACATCTTCATAGCCTGGCTTTCCCAGATTTTCTATAATCTCAGAAACTTATTTTGAGAATCAACAAAACATAGACAACAAAAATGGCAAGCAGTGGAAGCAACACAACGGTGGCCAAACACCAAGGCAAGCGCACCGTGATTGTCACTGGCTCAGCACGTGGAATGTAAGTGGCACATAGACAAGTTAAGGAATCAAATTGATCTGGAAACAGAGGGAAAGCAATAGCTCTCCGACTTGCAGAAGATGGTTTCGATGTGTGCATTAACGATGTCGCCGCGAACAAGGAGGGCATCGACTCTGTACATCACCTTCCTCCGCTTCAGCATTCCAGCCTGCTTACTTGCCTTAGACAGCCAAAGAAATCCAAAACCTAGGTCGCCAGTCATATGGTCACGTCGCTGATGTTTCCAAACTCTCCGAAGTCGAATCGTTGATCGAAGCTTCTGTCAAGAACCTCGGACCCTTGAATGTCATGATAGCAAACGCGGGAATCGCTCAAGTGAAGGCGTTGCTTGACTTGGGTGAGGATGATGTCAGGAGAATGTTTGAGGTTAATGTTTTTGGAGTGTTTAATTGTTATTCGGCGGCTGCTAAGCAGAGTAAGTGTTTTATTCTGGAGTTGTCTTAAGAGATACAAGATACGTTTCTTGGCTCTAGTCGTTTCTCGTGACGGGGTTGAAAACATACATGCTGATTGAGTAACAGTGATCAAGCAAGGTGGGGGAGGAAAAATCATCGGTGCTGCAAGGTTTGTTCCTTAATCTTTGAACACTATCTCATGACTTTCCAACGATTTTAGTTCCAGCGAAGCTAACGGAGCCACGCAGTATTGTTGCATACAAACCTTTCGCTCTTCTCTCTCACTACAGTGCCTCCAAATGGGCCGTTCGTGGCTTCACCCAAGCTTTCGCCATGGAAATGGCTGAGCACAAAATCACCGTCAATGGCTACGCACCAGGTATTGTCGGTACAGCAATGTGGGATCTCATCGATGAAGAACTTGGCAAGAAGACTGGAGCGAAGAAGGGTGACACGATCAAGAAATATACTGATGAGTTGATTGCGTTAGGGAGGACGAGCGTCCCGGAAGATGTGGGGAAGACGGTGAGCTTTTTGGCGAGTCCGGATTCAGACTACATGACTGGACAGACGTTGATCATTGATGGCGGCATCATCTTCAACTGATAGGAGAGGAGGAGAGGTCAATGTGGATTCGCTTCACGCTGATGCTGTATAATTTTCACGTGTTTATCTTGTCATTAGAAAATGGCAGACGTTTCATATCATTTGGTCCAGAGGAGATGCAAGCTGTATTGGCATGAAACACATTGACAATTAGACATCCGTTCGAACAAGCACATCTTGCTGCGCATGATTCATGATCTATTTTGCTGCTTCCCAAGCTCTGATGAGCTCATCTTGCATGCATCTGCAAGGTGCTGACTGCATGAATGCAATGGTGTATCCTTCGCAATCAAAGCATGTGTAAGCTTACAATGGCAAGGTTCATTACTCAAGTCCCTGAAGATTCTGTGAGCGTCACTTTACGTCCAGCAAAATTGACAGCTCAATTTGAAACTTTACAATTGTGCTGTACTCAGCTATCTAGACACTCTCAAATCAGATGCTTTCATCAATATCAACCTCATCTCCTCCGCGTCTAAGTCTTAACATGCCTACATCCATGCCCACATCCATGCCCAAGAGAATGTTAGTCATGCGAAAGAATCGCCACCAAAGATGTGCATAACCCCATGGCTTTCTACTCGAGTCTCAATAATTCATTCCGCCTTCATGGCCTAAGGAGCATGTCGTCGGATATAATGCTGTCAGTTATTCTTCTGCTGTAGGCAGGTGTTGCCAGCCAGCCCTCCAGAAAGCATTCGACATCAGCAGCTTGGCTGAGGACTGGTGAACGGAAAGGAGGACGAACTTGGCGAAGTCGACAAGAACAAGAAGATGGCGTACGATTTGATTGATTATCAGGAATGCGTGGGTTAAGGACATGGAGAACGGGGGCTTTGCTGCAGAGTTGCTCTAACTGTTCATAGAAGATGAGCGTGCTCTGGCTGCGGGAGGACCTCGAGACGACAACTTCATGTAGATAGGAGGAAGACTTTACGAGCTCACATATCATGCATCTTCAATTGTATTCGGCCATGGCTCAAGAGCATATACGGAGTTTGAAGATGTGAGCACAGCAGCTTCACGTGAAGGGAGTGCAGCCAGCCGATAGCAAACGGCCCCGGTAATCTTAGGATCTTCATATCAGTTTTTGGGTGGTGTGAATTTGCACCTATGTACTGGATTTCATAAGTAGATCTTACCGTTTTGAACTGCATGCGAGGCTGTTTAATCTGTAAATCGCTCATTGAGCATCACCTTCATGATGACGAAGAAAGCACATCAGCTTCGATTCAGATATTCCCATTCATAGTGGAGCCTGGCTTTCGGATGAGTCGCGCTTACTATTATTCTTGCCTAGACGTCGTTCGAGGCGCCAGCGTATGGTGACTTGGAGTACATAAGGCTTGACTTTGAACTTCCACCACAACTTAACCATCAACCTCGCCACCACTTTTCAACAAGAACAAAATCTTCTTCGATCCTTCGCCAACCGATTCTCAACACCAATATCCTTCAAGACAACCTGTAAACCATCCCAAACAGCTCTTGATTCCAGAAGGCTAGCAATCTCAGAATGCCTCTTCACGCAATCACTCTGCGGTCTACCATGCGCGTCATCAACCGAGCCGTCAACTCTAACCTTAAGAATAAAAGTACCTTGGCTACTCAAGTAAGTGGCACCTAAAGCCTATACAGAGTCATTCTAATCAGTTCTAGTCCGTGGCGATTCCTGTTCTCGTTAGGACAACTCTGGAGGGAAAACCAACACCCGCCCAGAGCGAAATCGATACTCGCAATCCGACAGACTCCCCTATTGATAAGCTTCGACATCAGCTGAGAGCCATCAACAAGTCAATCATATTGGCTGCCATCGAAATCCGAAATTTACACCAGCTCAAGATCAAGAAGGAAGGGGAGGATTGCATTTGTGGCATGTGCCAAGAATGCGAGAATATCATGGACCGAGATCATGCGATGGTTATTTCTGGGCACTTAGAGTGATCGATCTTACATCCAGGTGCTGCTGAGTTTGGTTATGGACAGGAGAAAGTTATGGATGGGAGAGGCGTCTGAGAGGCTTGAGTTTTGCATAGCCTGTCAAAATCTAGCAGCTCAGCTCTGACATCTCGCCAGGAATGAATCCTCATGCAAAATTGCACCTTTATTGTGTTTGTGAGACAGTCAAGTTCTGTAAGTCTGTGCTTTCAAACAAAGATATCTTATAGGCCGAAAGCTGTCGGGAGACAAGATGAGAGAGAGAAGATGATCTATTGCTATGGCGCTCACGTCCAGTCTATCTAGCTAGCTACTGTAGCGTTGTCTGACTACAGCTCTACCACTAACATGATTTAAAGTCAAAATTCGCGAATTTCCCCCCGCAGCCGAAGACCGTCAAAATCGCAGAATTTGAGAAACGCCTCGGCCGACTACGAGCTTAATATACTTCTGTATATTAAAACCCGTTAGAAATAGAAAGAGAAGGTCTTTTACTTCAATTTGCACTTATGTAGTTATTATCTAGAGCTATAGTTGTAAAGTTAAAGAAAGGGGCCAAAGTCGCCGGTCGCAGCTTAGCAGCCTCGAATTTCTTGCCAAGATTTCGTGCAGCCTTATTAAAAAAGAAGTTGAATTTGCCCCTTTACCTTTTACTTTTATATTTTAAAAAGTAGATATATAAAAAAGAACGCTTTTCTTTATAATATTACTAATTTTGTTTTTGCTCTAGAGCTATAATAAAGAGATTAAAAATTTACTTAGGGGCCTTTTTCGGCGGGGGGAAAATTTCGCGAATTTTTGAGTTTTAAATCATGTTAGTGGTAGAGCTGTAATCTATGTCACATGATTACCCTGACAAAAGCCCTCGTTGATATAATCCAGTAAGAGACCATGTTCTCATCAAAATGGATTGGTCTATCTTCAAGCCCAGTAATAACTCATTGAGCTGATAGCAATGCGGTCTCAAGCTGAATTACCCGAGATGTTCGACGAGTTTGCGGGGATAATGAATGTGTAGAGCAGGCGTTAATGTAGGTTGAACCCCTCAGCATCCCCTTTCTCTTCCTCCATCGAAGACATCGCCTAGCCTTGAATTTTGTAAACGTCATACTTTCGCTGCGAGAAACAGGCGTCGGTATAAAAAGCTTCTTGCTACCAAGACTTATCATCAACCTCTCCACTAATTTCTAACAACAACAAACCCCCTTCCAAGCAGCACAGCGATAGAACCTATTTACCCTCCTCATTGAGCGGCTCATAACTACAACACTCACTTGATCACCACACATCCAACACCCCAAGATGGCTCATATGATGATGTGGCGCGCTACTATGCGCTCCGTGGGCCCAAGCCATAGGGCAACATCCCTCATGGGGGTCAAGCCCAAGAGCACTTGGCCTAGCAAGGTAAGAAAGTTACTTATCATTCCTGCGCAGTGTTATTCTGATAATTTGTAGGTCTTCTCCGCTTCGATGCTGGATATGACTACGGATGAGGGCAAAGTTTCATGTACTCAAGCCAGCGCCCAGACCGACGATCAAGAGGACAACGGCGTCGAAATTCGGGCACTTCAAACTCAAAGCCCCCACAAGACCGCCATGCAGACTTCAATGGCCATTCAAGATCTCAACAAGTAACCCCTCACGGTCAAGAATGAGGAGGAGGGAGCGGGAGAGGCAAAGGGAGAGCAGAAGGAAAAGCAGGTTGTAGAGGAGGAGTGCATTTGTGGCATGTGCCAAAAATGCTACGATATCATGGACCGAGAGCACGCAAAGGCTATGTTGAATACTTGTTGCTAAACATGGTGTTCATCGTGGCTTGGAAGGGAGATTCAGTATATGAGGAACCCGATATTCTGGTGATGCGGAGCTTGGTGTGAGCAAGGAGGGGTGTGCATGCGGAGAATTGCTTTCGGCGTAGCCCATCAGGGTTTTGAGCTAGCCTGTGAGTCTTCTCATGGCATATAATAGATGAATTTCTGCCCTAACATTACCTTACTCAACCTGTGATACGTTGCAGCTTCGTGAGTTTGCGCCTTCTGTTCAAGGTATTACATACTTTGGAGAATAGAACTTGTGAAGCACAGTAATAGAGTATATTTCGGAGCCATGGACCTTGAAATTATGAAAGCTCCTTCAAAGTAAATAAGATGACTCTAAAGACGAGTCTTTTAAGCGGCCTTGATCCAATAGGTGAGCTAGTATGGGAGCGGCTATATAATTGTCAAATCCTCTAGCCAGCCTCCCCTTCTTTTCCCCTCGAAGGCAACACAATACTAAACCCACATGTAAAACTTCGAACTTTACCAACTTTCATATTACACCTGTAAGCAAGACATTGGAAGCTCTCCTTTTTGTAAAGCAAAAAGTGGCAAGTCACTAACCCATGCGCAGCAGCGCAAAGTCACGCTCCTCCACAAGTGTTCCATTTCAAACACCCCAAGTACACAGTCTCTGATCTCAGTCAAGATGTTCAGATGTCTTAATTTTACTGCTTTCTCCCAAGTTCTTGCAAAGCAGAGCAACGCGATCTTGTTGCGCTCTCCTGCTACGACCGACACAGCCATTGGGAAGCTTGGTGGTTTCAACCCGACAGTAAGTCGTCAAGTAAAAGCCAAACGCATTCAGGCTGAGCTTACTCTACTTAGTATCCAAAGACCCCGACCTCTACGATTGAACCCCCTCCTACTGCGTACCCAGAATCCACCAAGCTCCCTTCACACGTCGTCCAAACCTCCTTCGCCATACATTCGATGGCAGAGAACCTTATTCAGAACGAAAAGCTATGGTCTCTCGCCAAAGGACCGAGCATATTCTGTGAGACAGATCGTGCGAGGATGCTGTCTGCTCTCGGCGCAGGACTTGCAACCTTCGAGGGGGAGGAGCAGGACAAAGTTTCAAGAGACACTCTATCACAAGAGGAATTGAGCGAATTTGACGATAATAGAAATGAGGAGAAGTGGATGGACTGGGAGAAGGATCACGTGGAGGGATGTGGCTGCGAGTGGTGCGAACACCGCGCCCTATTTGAACTCCGATATCGAGGACGATTTTGAAGTCAGGCACATTATCATAGGGATACTGCTGTGATCTGATATGATTTGCAACTGAAACGTCCATCATGATCGGGTACGGGACTTCGGCATGGATGAGCTCTTCATATTTCTTTAAAGAAGCTCAGATCCGATAATAGGGTAGTCAAAACAGCGAATGACCTATAGCACTTACCTAATATTTCCATCTATGACTTTTTAATATCGTGAAATCTGCTGTGAATGTTTGTCCTTGCCGAATGCGTGAATGACGATATGCTGTCGTTACCTGTCGGTGATTGGACCCCTATTCTCACGAAGCGAGCGTGTCACATGTCCATATCGTAATGGAACCGACGACCAGCAAGACTTGAATCGCATTCGCGAACCTCGACCACATACTTTCAACCAAAACTTGAATCACCAATCTGTGTGTTATATCCATCCATAGGACCGCGCGCTAGCTGGGAAAGTACACTGAAAGCTATCATCTTATCAGTTCTTCGACCCCTCTCGTTGCGCCTTCCATTTTCGCGCACCCGCCCGCACGAAAATCCCACCCGCCATCAAAGTCCATTCCTCCTACAATTAATATAGAGATCAGAGTGATGAAAATCATGACGAACAACACGAAAGGAGCGAAGGGAACCAAGGAACATTCAAGCCGCCTCTTGGAAATCCTGCGCGCCAGCGGTCGAGTTGAGGCTCACGATGACGTCTCATCTGATGTATGTTGTTGTCCGCGTGCCACTCATACAGTTTGCTAATTTGAAAGTTTCAGGGCGATACATATACTTCTGGTTCAACAGAGACTGCAACGACCTCAGGTCCTGAGATCTCCCGCACTGCACCATCGGCTATGAGGTCCGCCCCCAAGGCAGGTATCCTCAAAACTGAGGAACCTTACCGTAGCATACTCGTAAGTCCATGTTTCCAAAATACGAAGGCCAAGATTGACTTTCAATAGCAATCTCTGGTTGATCTTGAACCGGTGGTACCAATCGGAGGAGACCCTGCTCGGTTTGCGTACACAGGCCCCAAGAAGCCAGGACTGAAGAACGTCAACTTTGAGAACAAAAACCAGAAGCTGAGTCCAAGAGCTGCTCCTTTCGAGCCTAAGAGACAACCCTGATTCAGAATATCGAGGTAAGTGAGGAGTCCTACTTGCAGGTTTTTTCTGATCATAGCAGGGCGTCGTACAAATTCTCAATCAAAGACTTTGAGTTGATTGGAATATTATGAATGGATATGGTAGACGGAAAGTTGTACGAAACATTTTGTGTTGAGATATTTTGTGGATAATAGGGGCCTCTGACCAGGCATTGTGCAGTTGCTTGGCGTTAGTGTTATCTATTTTACCAGATTTGTGGAGGAACGAAAGGTCATACACTGTGGCTGATATGACAACAGGAGTGCAGGGGTTTGGGGAGCAATGAGAAAGACATAGTGTAGACTGGGAAAGTAGGAGCATCCTGAACAATGGACCTATGCAGTGATAATTAATAAAAGAACCTTGGTGACAATCAATTCCGCACCAGAGGGCTACTAGTAAATGTATTACATGTCTGCTTCTGAAGATCGGACGATAACCTCGTTCAGGCTTATTCTCATCGAAATTGAACATTGCATTCTGGGTAGCATTCATGCACAAAATCAGCAAATTTGAAGACTTTCTGGCTTTAATTATTGCTCACTGGGCAATGGAACACACGTCTCATAAAGCATTGAGTGCTCACCCTTCTGATATTCCAGAGCACGGTATTATCCTTGAAGGTGAGCTCAGTGTGGATGTGCAAAATTTTCCGTCTTCAAGGTCCGGAGGATATGAGAGGGCTCCTGAAGATGTGTCCGCTATAGCATACTGACGGTTCAGCCAGCAGGGAGCTCCTCTTCCCTCTGGACCCGCCTTTACCGGAGTCTCACAAATCTCACCGGCTTACATCAAAACCAATGTCAAGGCGAAAGCATTGTGGAACGAGCATCCAGTTTCGGTGGCACCAGCTCCACTTTGTGTACTTAAGCTCAATCCTGAACCACACATCTCGATGTTACAACAAGAATCTCATATGCTTCAACAACCAATCTCAGGCCGAAGGGAAAGATCACTCCCAGAAAAACAACATGACAAGTACCGAGACAGTTGGGATGAAAATGATTCACATGGTGCGTCCCAAATGCACTCGGGGATACTGGCTCGTTACTTGAGACACAAGAGAGCTGACATTGATTGACAGGATGCTGGACTTTCACTGAAAGTGAGCACGACGGCCGAAGTCACTCAATTTAGGAAGTGCGGCATCATGTTGGACCCCACAATGTCCCGATCTACTGCCGCCTCGATGTACCAACGAGCAGCAGAAAAATCCTTGGCTCAGCTGAAAACGAAAATCAAGAAAGGTGTCTTGTTGAATCGGGAAAGGGCACTTCTTTTTGCACATTGCTACGAGAACGATGACGAAGAGTCTCTGGCAGGTTCAGGCATCATTGTGTCTCACACGCCTTACAGTTGGAACGAGCAGATGTTGAAAGAGGCTGGGAAACTTCGTTATCATTGCTTCAAGCCAAGCAAGCTAAGATGGTCATGGGTATTCTCCAAGGGAATGGAGGATGTTGAGAAATGAGGGACTATTATTAGGAAGGAAGGCGCGATGGGATCATGATGGTGGTCATATTTATCTCTCAGCTGTGTGTGGTACATCTCTACAATTATTTCCAGCACGATCCTGGAAGGTTGTCTGTTATGCTTATATTTAAAAATGGTCTGAAGTGAAAATTGACCCCGAGCCATGATGCGGGCCGTTACAAGTTGCGGAACTATGCCCAAAATAGACAGTTTTGCTATTATACCCTTAATTCTCGAGAGTGGTAGCGAATGATATTAATGTAGACTGCTGTTAAGATATAAAAGATGTTGTGCAGCCAGCGAGAAAATCAAACCTCTTCCCTCATACACACAACGCAAAAACCAACCCTCCATTCGAAAGCCCCCATCAATTCCAGCCTGACTGATATATATCCAAAGAGAAGAAACCCCGACAGCGGCATAATGAATAATCAGCGAAATCCATTGGTCGAGGAGAAGAAACACTTTGAGGAAATTCTTGCTGGACTCAGAAAAAGTTCACCGCCCTCGCGACCAGTTGTGCAAGGCCAAGCACAAGATCAGAGAGGCTCAGAACCGCACAGGTTTCAAGCACCTAACCCTGCAGTTCAACAGATCTTTCAACCAAAATGCCAAGAGGACATGGCTAGATTCAACCAGGAGCATCCCTACCATGGTATGCCTCATATGCCGCATCTTCCATTCAAAGTGCAGGCGCCAAGACCGTGTAAATTTTAAGATTCTCTCATGGGGGTTCAAGATTGTGTAATGTCGTCGACTTTTGCAACTTGGGACATGCTGCAGAAGAGGCACTCAGATTGTATATGTGATGGCTTCGGTATACGAATGTGGGAAGATCATGTAAATATCAAGTTCTAGAGAAGCACTGTACATGAATTCAAACTCAGAACTGGACCTGTCGTGTTGTAATGCTAGAAAATGCCTTCAAATCTTCACAGTGAACTTTCCAGCAAGAAACCCTTCTTGCAATATACAGGATTCATCTGACCTTGATGAATTTCCCCGTAGAATAAGACATACTCCAAGGACAGCTCTGAAGGATCGCTACTCCTCAATATCTTCAAAAGCTGCATCTTGACCCTGCACGGCATGGATGATTGTTTGACTATTGATAAAGAAAGACAGAATAAGAACATCAAGGGGAAGGAAGATATGGGTTTTCTCGAAAGTAAGTAGAAGCATTACTCACGACACCGATGTAAGTCGAGAACCGCCATTCTTTGCTGCTGATATCGATTCATGAAACATGCCTGCTGCTCTCTGGATAATCTCGATTTCCCACAGGCAACAAACATTGAGCTTGACGCCTGCAGGTCTGTGTACATCAGAATAGGAAAGCTCCTGCTTTACAAAACTGAGAGTTTGTCACCTTGCAAATGAAATTGAACTCCAACCCAAAATCCTCTAGCTTTATGGTTGCTTCGCGCAGCCTCGCCAGCAACAATATCGACAACCAAAATACAACAACCTCTGCCTGCAAAATCCTCTCCAATACCCTTCAGCGCAACATTCCAGCGAAATACCGTATCCATTCGAGCCAATATTTCTAAAACCCAGGTTATCGAGGTTAGCACTGTGGACGGAAGTAAAGCTTAAGCCCGAGCTCCCACATTCCCTGGGACCCCCATCAATACCATCGACCAACCAAAGCCTCGAGAGGAAAGCCAAGGGAATGAAGAGCGGCTCCGCAGCAAATACAAGCGCTGTAATCGTGGAGGAAGTGGAGGAGGCCCAAGATCATGAGGATTACTCGGCGCAAATCGAGGTTGATGCTTCTACTAGACCTGTCGTCAAGCTGCCAACGCGGGAGAGCTACGTTGACGGTGCCACACAAGGATTCCGACTAAAGGAGGAATTGGAGGAAGGGGAGATCGCGGATGAAGTTGATCAGCTGGACGAGACCGATTTTGGGGAAGTGGATCTGGATGAATTATTGGAATTGGAGGACGACGATATCAAATTATATGAGCAACTTGAATCTGCCATACCCCCAGATTTTGACACTGCATCATCGTCTTCTAGAGATACAGCGCTTGCGCTCTCTCAAACGCCAACGGCGGACCGCAACTCGCGCCCATCACCTTTGTTCTACGGACCTTCATCACCATCGGCGCCGCCAAACTACGCACCACCAAAGCTGGATTTGTCAGGGTCTACAATGCAATGGGAACGGATCGATGCTTGGCTCACAAATGGAGAATATAATCTGTACCACCATGCAAAGCTAAGGCAATATCGGTGCAAGAAACCTTCGAGGCTGAGGACGTGCTGGATACCCAAGGACCTAGACAACGAGAGCGAGAGCGAGGGCGAGGAGAATGGGGCAATAATTATTTGATAGATAACTGGATAATCGCAGCGTGGTCAGGTTACTACTTTTGCGAAAAATATGCATGGGCCTCATTTACTCTTACCATGGGACAAGCTATTGTGATCAATGAGTTCTTCATGGAGCGGCATTGTGTTTTCGACTGACCCATTTGTTGCTACTGGACTACGTAGCTTGAGTCCCACGTCGTAAAAGGCAGGCAAAGGCGTCATCGCTTTACAGAACTTTTTATGTTGTACTTGACCGCGCATCCATATCCATGCAACCAAGCTTTCTTGATCCTCAATCCCAACTACCTGTTTTCTATATTCCTACCCACAACCATCTGTGTCTGCGCATTTTCAAGACTACCCCTTCTTTGCTGTTCAGCGCAGCAGCTTCCAGCTTCCAACTAAATAAAATGAATTCCTCAACGTGTCTAAGCTGGAATGACGACGTTAACGACGCCATTGAATCTGCTGAATTGCCAGAGTTTGCAGGAAGGAGCGAAAGAGCGCATGTGATTTTCACAGTAAGTTCACCCGGAATCACTTTCTACCACATCGATGGGCCTGATCTGACTATAAAGGCTCTCAAGCACTCGAAAGAAGCAATGACCGACTGTGAGGCATCTATTCAGCCAAATTCCAATAGCGACGACCTCAAGAAAAGCCTCCACGACTCTGGTTTCGTAGACGATGACTCCCAGGATGAAGCAACCCAAATCTTGGTCTCAGAGCATGAGAATGACGAGCAGTGAGTCGTATATCGTTTCTCTCCTTGCCTGATTATTGACAACCATCCTAGAGATGACAGTGAACAGAAGTGGTTGGAGAGTGTAATGCCTGCATCCGATTCCGAGGACGAATTGGAACCTCAAGACAGTGAAGACGACGAAACCACGTCTCGAATAATTGAAAACTCACCACAATTTTGTCTTGAGCCAGCAAGAAAGGCTATTGTTGCCGTCAATCCAGATGGAATCTGGTGTCCGGAATGTATTTCGTGTGGTGTCGTGTTACCCATGATTTCCGAGGAGGAGCTTTCTTTTCTTCAAGCACCAAAACCCGAGAGACTACAATATGATGACCTTTGGTTTGAGAAGATGCCTCTTGAAGAATGGGTTGAGATATTGCGAGGAACAGGCATTGTGGTACATGAGAGGTGCCAGACTGTTGCTGAGATCAATCTCTTGAAGCACCCGAAGTTGGGAAGGTACAGATGTCGCCCGAGTCCTTTGGGACGTGAATATTCATGGGCTTTTTAGGGATTCTGAGATGAATTTGAGGCGAATATAATTAGATGAGGATGTATTTGATACCCCTGTAGTCTATAGTCATGTTTTATAGTACCAATCTCTTTTCTCTCAACCCCAAGTAATAAGTAGCCTTGACCTCGAGACCTAAAATCTTATGTGAAATTCTGATAATTTTCAGATACCAAAGCATACTTCAATTTGAATCTTCTTGCTAAAGCTATAACTAAATCTCATTAATAAGAAACTACAGCTCGTTATGCAAGGCCGAGCTCCAACAGCCACGCAAGCGAGAGATAGTGACAGTTGAAATAAGCGTTGGTGGAGCAGGATCTAAACATAGCTCATGTTGTCTATCGTTGAGATACGATCATTAGATACGAAGCTGTGGTATTGGCCAACCTCACAGGATCAAAATCACCAACTCTTGCTTGCATAAAGATCTTGGCACAATCGCTCGTAAGTAGAAGAACCATACCTATGTATTTATGTCCATTAAAGAATATAGCTAGTTATGTTTGATGGTGGCGGAATACCATCTCTCTATTCTAATTAAGCTTTGACAATACTTACATCAACTTCAATTCATTGCACTAGCAGTCTCTCGCTTGAGGAAAAGTGGGACTAAGCACGGGTTCGGTATACAGCATCAACTACCTTGATATCGCCTGTTTTTCTACAACCAACCGCAAATCCTAAAAACACCGCAGAGTCTTTAAACCTATTGCGCCAATCCTGCAACTTTATGAAGAATTTCGTTGGCAATTAGAGGAACATTACTCTCCTTTTTTAAACGAAATACTTTTATATCGGCGTTACCATTTTCACCCTACCCAAGCGCAAGATACTTTGTGCGCGATCCTTTGAATCTTCCTAGGTGTTTTCTACCATGCTAAATTGACTGTTTTGGTATCATGTCCTCCTGGCTGACCAATATGATATGCGATTGTTTTGCGCGCGGACCTCATGGGGAAACAGGCTGATAATAGCATTCACTTAGGACACAGATTTCGAACCGGTGTACCTTCTTTATAAAGGGAGCCAAGATGGAGCCTTACAACACCAACTCCAACTACAACAACGGCGAAGAACCTCATGCTTGTTTGGACTCGCCTCAACTTGACAACACTGCCAGCGCACGCCACTCGGAGACTTCAGAACGAGAGCGACCTCAGACGGAACCATCCCAGTATTATGACGGATACGGGTATGGCTTTGTCGAATTCGAGTATGGTGTTGACAACGATAATATGATTGGAGGAATGGCACAAACGCAAAGTAAGTGAACCACTTTTATGGAATTTACCAACAAACCGAGGCTGATATATCATTTCAAAGGCTTGGAGGACAATCAACACTTGGAACACCTGCGAGGGCAACGACATTTACAAGACCTGGCAACCTACTACTGGATGCCTTCCGACGACTATACACAATTTTTCACAAGTACAAGCACTTTTGCTTCTGGTGGAGGACATCAACAGCCACAAAATGGGCGTACCCCAGCGAGGCTCAGCAACACATTGGGCTCCTCCATGCCACCCGTATCCAGATATGGATCTGAATTCCAAGGAGATATATCAAACCCGTTTGATGTCCTCAGTCCAGAAGACGTGCAGTTCCTCAAGTATTTTGCTCAATTGGAGGAAGAGAGCCGTAGGCAACAAAGCACAACTCAATGTGCCGTCTCTCCAGCACCCCCACACGCTTTATCAGATAATCCAGATTGTTCCTCGGTCTCCAATCGATCTGAAACCTTTAACCAAGAAATATTTTGGCCTGGCGTGAACTCTTCTCCACCTAGTACCATGGCCAATTACCATGCTGGCCTAGAAGCAACACCTCAAGCCGCGTTTGAAATGGTTGGTCATGGCCATGGCGGTCAAGGCGCAAGATATGCCAACACGGCTGGTTATGGTGGACAACAGCACACTGGCCACCCGCAAATGCATCTGCATTTTGCCAATTCCAATAGCCAACTTCCGTCAGGCTACTTCGATTTGGCTCATCAGCAGGTTCCCCAATTATTTCACCAAGCAACGCCCTCTATTCTTCCTGGCAACATGGCAGAAAATGAAGCCGCGCATCCATATCAGCAGGGAACAATAAGGCCCAGAGGTATATCTGTCCAACATCTACTTATGAAGCGAGACAAGGAACGTCCTGGCCATGCTCAAGCCGCCCAGAATCCACGAAATGAGTCCTCAATGTCACGTGAACAACCCTTCGAAGGCTTCATCTCACATGGGACTAGCCCTTCATGCGAATCACGTTCAACAGCTAAAGAGAAATCTCTTAAGGACTCAAGCGGAAAGAAATCACAGGGCTTGGCGCCGAAGTCTTCCAAGGTTACTAAACGCTCCACGGCTGCTAAGGGCAGCTTTCAAGCTTCCCCTCGTCCTATTGCTCCACCTGTGGTACGACCACTTCTTCCTCTTGAGATCAATCACCTTAAAGGATTTTTCTCCATCATTGACCCAGATAGCCCCCTTCCTGACAATGATGAAAAGATCCAAGAATGGTACCACGCTATGAAGGGCGAAGCGGGGTCAGAATGGGTAGCTTATCTGAAGCAGAACCTGAGCCCAGAGGAGATCAACTTGAGAAAGGAAGCTGATAAAGAGCACGAACTAGCTGCACAGGACCATCGTAAGGCCTATCGCACTTGGATCAAGAAGAACCAGATCGCCTATAGGAATGATCCAGACCTCGTCGCCAATAAGCATGCTAAGCTTGCACAGTGGGGTAGAGATGGGGAAGAGAGGCGAGACAGCTGGAGAATGGAAAAGCTGAACGCAGAAGCGAGAGACCGAGTGCGACGCTGGACCGATGCTAGACACAAGGTCACTGACAGAGAAATCAAAGACATTCGTGCTGGGCTGAGTGCCAAGAAGAGATCCGTTGGTGAAGTTGTTGTCATCGACGACGATGACAAGGACGAGGAATGAGATATGTGAGGAGTCTGTGGACGGGGTAGGGGGGGGGTCGCACTTATCTAGAGGCATGAAGAGCCTCACAAGCTTTCAACGTCAGAAAGTCATGGGACTTTGGAACAAAATGTTGGGACTTGCAGAACCCATGGGATACCGAGAGACTTCCGTCTTCGAAAAAAAATAAAAAATTCACAACATGAATTAGTAATGAAACAAATTGTGAAGTAAGGAGTGATTCTAAAATTCACTTGAGATGGTAACAAGCCTCGATCAGAAAGCTCCGCCAGGCAGGCAAGGATCAACTCCTCTCATGTGTCACTTTTACATTTGGATGCAGCTATAGTGACCCCACCATAGACAGGAATGTGGTTCAAATACTGGTAGAGTGGTAGGTACCATGTCAATACTCCAAAGCTGGAGTTAAGGACCTTCGTATGCGTAGAATACCCTTTTCAAGCAAGGCGAAGTCCTAGTAGGCATTTACTTCATGGGCCCCAACATTTTGTGTTAATCTGCATGTCCACCTTGCATGGCGAGAGATAATTTGCAGGACCTTGGATTGCGGCGACATTGACACCCCACTTTCGAATCAGAGGGAGGTGTGGACAGCCAAGCCCCAAAACCCATAATTCTTCTCGAAGACATGTTTGGGAATTTCACTGTCAAAGATGTCGACTACTACAAGCACCACAGAAGTTCTCAATGAGAATTACTGGTGCGGGAACAACAAATTGAATGGCAATTTCGGCACTAACAAGATTGTCTCTGAGGACTCCATCGTGGGCGATTTCGACACGATCCCACTTATCGATGTTGCTGGAATCTTCAGCCCAGATATCTCCGATAGAAAGAAGGTTGCTGCACAACTTTACGATGCTTGCACCAGGGTTGGATTCTTTTATATCCAGAACCATGGCATCCCGCAGGACTCTGTTGATGCCGTATTCGAATGTGGGAAACAGTTCTTCGATTTGACGTTTGATGAGAAGATGGAAATCTACATAAACAATATACCAAACTATCGTGGATACACTCCATTGGGAGGAGCAGGTTCACCCGGTCCTGATGGGCAAGGCAGTAAGTCTCGTCAAACTCTCAGGCCCACATATGAGATCTTGATACTATGTCCCGCTTCTGGATATTCACTCACAATTCGACAGATGCCAATGAAGCTTTCGATTGGGGTCACGACAGCAAGCTCAATGACGATCCGAGTGACAGATTCATCGATCCACATATGAGAGGCGACAACCCGTGGCCACGACAGCTACCAGGCTTTGAAGTTACACTGTCGAACTACTACAGAACACTTCGAACTTTTGCCAGAATTCTCATTAGAAATGTAGCTCTATCATTGGATCTTGACGAGTCATACTTTGACACTGTCGTGACACATCCAGGATGCAGTGCTTTGGTGGCACATTATCCACCTCAAAAAGCTGGCAGTAGAATATTTGGTCTTGATGGACATACCGATGCCGAGAGTGAGCCAAGAATATCAATTATTTCCATGCTCAAAGTCGATGCTGACTTGAACTTCAGTCTTCACAATTTTGGCTCCTGGCGATGTTCGTGCTTTGGAAGTTCTCAACAAGAATGGATACTGGATATCTGCTCCTCCGAAGAAGCGTTGCTTCATTGTGAATGTTGGAGATCAACTCCAAACTTGTGAGCATGATAGTCCTCCAAAAACGGTCTATATTTGACATGCAAGGGACCAACGGATTGTACGTTTCAACAATGCATCGTGTTCTCAACTATTCGGGACAAGAGAGGTGCTCTGTTCCATTCTTCTTCAGTGCAAACTTCGAGACCGTGATCAAGGTGGGACTCCTTCATAATGATTTCCAGAAATTGGTCACCTGATGTTTTCAATGCAGCCTATTCCACATTTTGTAAAAGATGGAAAGGAAGTTGCATACCCTACGTTAACAGCAGGTCAGGTAATAGCCCGATTCTTGACTGGGATCCAGTACCTATGTTGATGATGCACCAGATGTACAAAAACACCATGATATCTTTCCACCGTATTGCAGAAAGCAATCCAGATCTTCTCAAGTATTACGAAAGCCCGGCCAGTACTTGATTCCGGTCACGAAAGAAATAATATTACGCGAATAAGAGAATCTGTACTCAAAATCATCAGCTGGGGTATTGTAGCTCGCATTTGTCGGTTAATTGGACAGAGAATTTGGAGGAGAAGAAACCCGAGGCTGGCACAGTCATTGAGCATTTCGATAATTAGCAAGAGATAATTCAGATATTGAGTGATCAATCAACTGCTATGCGTTGCATGAAATGCTATACTTTTTAGACTTGAGCCCAAACCTTTGGTCATAACCTTGGAAAATCCCCATGTCAAATTCCTGCAGTTTAGGAGTGTCTGGCTCTGAAATTTTCTTCTCGACTTTATGAGGGAGGAGGAGATCAGCTACACATCTCTACAGGACTTCGTTCATTCCAGTAGAGACCTGTATGCTCGAAGGGTCACCTTTCAAAGATTACTAGCAGTTCAATGCCGTCCCCTTTTTTTGTGACCACCTTCCAATCTAAGCGAAAAGCTGAACATCACAGGCCTCGTGTGAAGTAGTACAAATGGAATGCTGAAGACGATCACAACGCCAGTGTTCTGCGATTGGGTGGACTTGGAATATGATATAGCCAATTGACATTGAGAGCATTTCAACCTTCACTCTTGACTCGAGAATCAATATGCAAGCACGTGACACGGCAGAACATTTCACCTGGGCATTTGAGGATCAGCTCAGGCATTAATCATTAATTGAATGTCAAAAGCTAGACAAATATTGTGTCAAGACCAAGACTCTCCAAGTAATTCTGTCCAAGACAGACTTTTACAGTCAAAATGTATAATGGGTTTACCAGATAGATGTTTGCATCCAAGAATGAGATTCCATTTGATAATTTGCCAGCATGACTTTATGCCTGACGCCGGTAAGTCCACACGAAAACTGTTTTCTGTTTTATCCATGGGAGGCACAGCCCGGGCAATTGTTCACCAAGTCGGTCACTTGACCAACCGGAAAGCATTCTTCAGAGACAAACCTTTGCTTAGAAAGGAGTAAGACCAATTTGATGGAGATATTGTTAGACGAGTGCTGTCATGTTCTGGGAGCAATAACAGCATTTTTGCACGAGAAGCAAGTTCTATACAAGCATGGGCTTAGAACTGACGGAGTTTTTTTCTGCTATCTAAACTTCCTGGATGGTTGCGATAGCAATTAAGTCCTGGCACCGCAAACATGAAGGAAGATGCCATAAAGTCCTCAAGGTAACCCCACCCAACAGATTCCTCCCCATCAAGATCCTCTAACATCGGAGAACATCCTTTCTGTCAGATATACATCATATGTGGGCATCACCGAAGTATGAGGGGAAATGGCCAATCAGGAGAACTATAGGCTGGAATTGGGTTGCGATGGGACCTTATCAGGGTACTGGGCGAGAACAAATGCCACTATGAGTCATCAAGATGTGATTTCGCGGGTATTGGTCAGAGATATCATATTTCAAGCGCAAAATTGTTATGTCAAAATCGAGCTCGTCGAAATTTTGTAAGGCGGCAAAGTCGCTAGCTTATCTTCACCAAATTGCAACCTCCACAGTTCAGCTTTGCTTGTATAATATTCTTCTGCTCACCTCTTCGCCCTAGCAGAACTTGCAAGAATTAAGGTTCTTTTCCTAACAGCGTCTACGGCGTACTTCAAGTACAATATGTCGTCCAGCACGATCATTTTCGCAGGTCGCTCCTTCCCTCTTAATTCGTCGATCGCAACTCACACTGAGGCTGGACCCTCACGAGGTGCTGCTCATACCTGTCGCCAGTCCTGCGATGCAAACTATGGGGATTCCGCTTCGTATTATCTCCCATGCAAGGATATTTCTTACGTTATGCCAATTCCTTATACCGCCGCCAGTATCATTCAGTCACAAACCAGTAGCAATGCTTCCAGTGGCCTCTCTCGGGCAACCAGTCAATCGCCAAAGACACCCGAGAGACTCGTCCCACGCAACAAGTCTTACTCATCTCATCTAACCATTTCGGTCCCATCTCCGCGCTCAGCCAATTTCGCGCCACGGTCTCCCATCACCGCACCTTCCTCGCGTCAAACTTCCGGCTCAGTCGCGCTCAACACTCAATACAGCTTTATGGTCCAACTCCGCTACTTCTATGATTTTGTTCAATGTTACCTTAATTTGGACGAGCATCTTTTCCGCCTGGCATCCGATGAGGAAATCGCTGAAGAAATTTCTTGCTGGACACCCCAACGTTGTGAGGAATTTGCATCTCAGATTCAGCAATGGATCCACATCGACTCTCAATTCTCTCAAATCAGGGACAACCGGGAGACTCGAAATTTGCAAAGACGTCAGGAAAGAATAGTCTCAGAAGCTGCTTGTGACCAGATGGAAAGGGTCAGAATCCAAGTTGAGGATGCAAAAGCGATGGTAGAGGAGGATGATGGTGTGAAGAGAAGAGGGAAAAAGCCAATGGACTTTGAAGACGGTGATTTCTTTAAACCGGTACGAAGTGGGAAGAGGAGTCGATCTTCAGGTCATGATGATCGCGGCGATGACGTGCAGGTAAAGAGACCAGCCTACAGCACTGAGTGAAGCTTCAAGACAGGATGTTTCGAACTTGATGACGTGCCTCTGCGTGGCTTCGAAATATCCAGCTGCTTCTCAAATGCCGAGGGTGGTTTTATGTATGCATATGGACTGGGAGAGCTTATGGGCGTATGGCGTTTCGACTCTGTTGAAAAGATCCATGGATAGCGGCCACTGATAAATTTACTACTACTCGATTGAAACAATACTTCTCAGTCATGAACAGACTTCTTCAAAAGTCTTTATCAATGCAAAACTCTTACTTGAGTCGATTTCCTATCATTCTTAAATGCCCTGTTTCAGGATCTTGTGCACATATCATTTGACACAGCAGTGCTGTGTCCCTATTTTCATGTCCCAACTCAAGCTGGACATTTGTTGCTTCGTTTCAGTCAAGATTCCAACCGCCAAACCTGTCTGCACTAGGAAATGTTGAGTGAACTTTTCACAATGTTTCATTGTTGTAGTTTGCCGCTTCACACTGTGATTTATCCCATCTTCTACTGAATGAGCGGGTACCAAGAAGCGCTTGAAGCCTGCAAGCTCTATATACATATTGTCTAAGATCTGAGGTAGGGTACAAAGAGTACGGGGATGCAACGAGTTGAGGACGATTTCATGCACCTTCTAGGGCTATTTTCTTGAGGTACAAGGTTGAAACTTGGCTCAATCGGGGACTAGACCCGATCTCAGACGTCAACTTTCGTTACTTAAACTCCTTGTCAACCAAGGCCCCCAAAAACTACCATAACAAATCCACCACAACTCCAGCACGGAACACTCAGATCCAACACCGCAATATCCACCTGCGCAGAGTCAACTATCCAAAGTATTGACAGTGGTATTGTCTTCCATCACCAAAGATAGGTAAAGCTTCCCTGGTCATCAAATTCATAACTTCCCGCTAACTCATTGCGCTCAGATCCGCAATGCAACCCGAGGCTCTTCAAACCACACAGCCAAGGCTACAGAATCCCCACTGTAAGTAGATTGACTTTTAAGATCTCGAAGAATCATCGGCTCGTAAAGCCCTGAGAAATTACCTAATAACCCCAGACGTCAAATCATTTTCTATGAAATTCGCTAACATTTTTCTTCTCAGATCCAGTGTCAAAAATCTGGAGTCAACGAAAGCCAGAGTTGTCGACCAGCATCATGTCTTCCAACTCTAGCAACATTGGTGAATGGTGCGATTGCAGCATCGACTATCTCCACGTACATCAGGTCAATCACCCTCACGACCATTACCGGATTTCTCGTGGATGGGGATTACCTGGTACACCAGGAATTAGACCAGACATGAGTGAGTCTGCGTTCTCAAACATGGGCACCACAGCACAGATTTTGGAAGCAGGTTGGTCGTCACGATCATCAACATTGGAGCATGTAGCTAATAATCATAACAGCCACTGGAATAGACAGTAGGACCGGTGAAGATACGTCCCCAGAATGGACAAGGTTCGAAAATTCTGGTCCTCTACCTGCACACACGCAAGCTTCGGCACAGGCTCCATATGAGCCCCCTCCTCCACCCCAACCAGTCCAGCCTCCTGCGCCAGTCCAAGCTGGAGGTGCCGCCCAACTCCCAGTTTCTGTTCCAGCCCCAGTCAAGGTCGAACTAGCTACTCATCCCCGCTGCAAGAAGTGCAAAGATAGGGGAAAAGGCTGTGACCGCAAGACAATATGCAGCGAGTGCATCGACTGTGTCAAGGAGCTCGAGGACTGCAAGCGCTGGCACCAACAACTCTGCTTATGGTTGTATGGTAAGGCGACAGGCATCATGGTCTATAGTCCTGATAGTCCAGATACTCCTTAAGGTCAAGAGCTTGCCTGGTTATATGACGCACAAAGATGAGGGATATGCAGGATGAAGGACGCAAAACTTACTCCAAGGTGTCACTGGGAGCCAGTGACTTCTCAAGGGTTGAATATCGACGAGAGGTCATAGATTGAGCAAAGCGTAGTCTTGAACTTCTTTTGGATGTCCATTGGCAGATAAATTCCGAGAAACACGCACTTCCGTGATTGTGTATTTGATGGCTTTACACTGATTTCGGGGTGTCTCTGGCAGGGCTGTCAAGGTGATTTAGCAGCGAAGCTGACAATAGAGGGTAGATAATTGGCTTTGCGCATGTCTGAAAGATGCGATAGGCTTCGCTCATTCGTAAAAGATCGAGCACTTCTTCTTTTATTGAACATTTTGGAACGTATACTCGACTTTAGTTGCTTTTTGAGACTTCACCATGAATGTCGAATTACGGTCTTTGTGAAAATACGATGAACCAATATACGGCAGTACAGCAGTTGCTCAATATAATTCCGTGTAATTAAAGCTGAAATAAAGTGTACAGCTTCCAAAACTTAAGCCGAAGGACTCTAGAAATGCTAGAAGCTACGATTATTGTCATTGGACAGGCATCAACAACGAAGATACTTTAATCTCGAACATGAGTTATTTTTCAAGGTGCACTGCTCCTGGTATCTCGAGAACACGGGGTTCTAGGCACGATCTCTGGTATAAAATCTTCGATTTCCCTCTTTCGACCACAACCTCAAACTTAACGACAAACACAACCCGCAGATCACAGGAATTTGATTCCTCAGTCTTTCAATTCTGTAAGTATTCCCAGCATGTAGTCTTGTCTGCGCCCTTTTGCGGGGTTCGAAACCCATAGATACAATCCTGACCTTGAAGGTGTTCGACGCGGCGTAAATACGCTGGGCCTGTTGATGATTTTCAAGTCCTTCAGCTAATAAGTTACTAGCATTGTCAGTCACAACTTCAGATATTCATGTCATCCGACGTCCATAGGAACTCCATCAATGACGACGACGAGCGCATCATGGAAGTCGATGAACGGGCTACAAAGTTCAAATTTGCGTTGGAAGCTGGCTCGACAGCAGGACAAGCTCTGAAGATCGTCGGTAACCAGTTTTACAGCGAGTTCTTCAACCATTATGGTAGACTCCGTGGCGAATTCTCAAACCCACAACCTCCAAGTCAGTACTGACCCGAGCTTCATATCATCCATGACCAATAAGATAAAACTGACCTTTCAAAACACAGGATACACCTCACTTCCACCCCAATACCCTGTTGTCTTTGGCATACCATCTCAGCTTCACCGTCCAACATCACCACCAGTTTCGGTTCAGCCAGATCAGACTTCGGACGTGCCACAAGCTTCTCACCAACCAGCCGCAGCCGTTACAGCAACCATCCCTCAGCCTCAACAACAAGTGGCATCTGTCATGCCCGCTTGGGCGTCCAAAGTCCCGATAACCATACAGAATGGAATCGAAATGGTCGACTCGGCAGTCAAAGAGAGATGTACCTTCTGCCAAGATAAAAAGAAGGGTTGCGATCGTGGTCGCCCATGTACATCATGCATCCGCCGTGGTAAGCCAGCTGACTGCAAGCTAGAAGGTGAGAAGATGAGAGTGAATGGGTATTTTGGGAGACCCACGGGCAACTTGATTCCAAAGCCATGGTAATCGCAAGAGTAAGTATTTCTCCTTCCTATTTCTGCTTTTAGTCATCTAAATTGATCGTTCATTAACATCGTCTAGAAGTCATGGTTGTGCAACCCCGAGTGCAGCCAAGATACCCACAGAACACTCCAACTGGATGTTATGTTTTTGATGCAGCCCTCGAAGAAGAAAATTTGTGTCGGGGCGACGACGAGCAGTGCGGTTCATTAGTGCAGGGTTGTGGAAAGTGGTTCTCTTTTTGGTGCCGTTCTTGGCAACGCTTCACCATCTGATCAGAGAGTTGGCGAATACTCTTTACGCTTTGGATGGCGATTTTCTGCTTGTAGGTCACTTTTGAAATGTCTTTTGAATAGGAAGTTGGTCGAAAGTCTTTTTTCTTGCATGTATCATACTCGAGTCTCAATTATGAGACTGGAGCTAATGACCTACCGAAGCTATGACTATGCACCAAGTAAATCGAGGACCAATGGTGCAAAGCTTACAGCCAATTGAGAGACCCCAGTGATACAAAAAGGTCAAGAAAGGTTTCGGCATTTCCCGACTCTCTGTTTAGGGAGAAGACGGGGAGAATGGCTCAAAATAAAAGAAAGAAAGAAAGAAAGAAAGAAAGCCAATGGCATGAAAAGGACATACGCCGAGAAAGTCCTCCAGGGAAACAAAAGTGGATACCGCCGAGCCAACATTCGCTTACGCAACTGTTCCTCCCTTGATATTCATCCCAACAAACAATTTTATTCCCTGAAAAATCAGAGAGGTGAGTCGCTAAAGCCCAATCTCTATTGTCGGTGGAAAGGTGCATCCCGGAAACGGCCTGAGAGGTATGTCGTTGTAATCTTACAATAACAGTGTGTTTACTGACACCAAAATAGGGAAAATAGCGTTCAGCATCGGTCTCTGAATACATTCTGAGTGTCCGCTCGGAGTTTTGCATTGTAATATTCTGATTTCGAGACCGGATGCGGTGATTGACGTCATTTGTTGAAAAGACCAGATCTAGGTGCCGGAGAGACAAAAGGTAGTTCGCAACCAGAAGGAGAATGGATAAAGGAACCAGCGCAAGACAAGTATCTCGTTTCCAACGCTATGGTCTGGTTGGATCGATAATCTACCTATAAGCAACAAATTCTCTACCTTTCTTGGGATCTCCGTAGACAGCTGAAGTGTTGTGGGGTCCAGGTGGCTTTGTTGGCACTGCAATACAAGCTTCTCCAGGTCGGCAGTTTTGACATTTGGTCCCAGAGCTGGCGGTCTGACCCTCATCAACACGACTGCATCCATACTTCTTTGAATTGCAGGCTTCGCATGGCGGCTTGTTATAGTCGACTCTCTGGCCTGGCATAATGCCTTTGAAGTTCTTCTGGCCAGTGATTAGGTCGAATGTGTCCGGGGTATCTTCAGACTCCGACGAAGGTCCTGCGATGGTGCCAGTGGTGGTAGCAGCACCACTGTCCTGGAACAGAAAGTCAGCAAACCTGCATTTGCTCCATTGGGGATCATATGCTTACATCTGTGGGCAGGATTGCCTTTGCGGCTTTCGTAACCTTGCCGGTCTTCTTTGGGGTATTTTCGGCATGAGGAGCCTCGAATTTGGCCTTCTTCGATGAGACTGATGCGGCATGCTCCTAGACTTGACGTTAGTACAGGTATGCGAAGGGCTGAAAAGTGTCTTACTTCTTCATAGACAGATTCGACCTTGCGCTTTGCGCCAGCGGAAATTTGGCCCTCAGAATCTCCTTGTCCACATCCATGCTCTTCAATCTCGCAATCTTCGTCCTCATTATCCTCATCCTCGTCTTGCCAATCTGTCAACCATGGACCGTGTTCATCAAGCTCAGCGATTGTAACACCCTCGTACGCGGGAGCTTTATCAGCCATATCCATCAAGCGATGCAGCCATTCGATTCTGTGGCCACGATATGGACCGCCTGGAAAGTTATACGCAAAGTAAACGTAGCTTGTCATATAGCTTGCACGGCAGGTTTCGCAGGCAAGGTTGTCGGGGCTTAATCGAGACTTGAACCTTTCAATCATGATCTGAAAAGTTTCTGCCTCTTCTGGCTTGCTATGGTCGATTTCAGATTCGGGGAAAGGAACTCCGTACTTGCAGCGGGTTGCAGCTTCATGATATGCAGGGTCGCTGAGCTTGATCGTATGTGCGGGACCGGGAAACCTGACTCTGAAGTCCTCAGGGGTCATCTGTGACCAAGGATCATGGTATGGCATTGTGATAAACCTCGTGGTAGAATTGTTAAGAGGACTTTTCGGGAAGAGGAGTTGTGGGGAAGCTATGGAAGGTCTTTGCTGGCGATGCGTTAGAACAGTACCTGCTTGAACTTTTGGTCACAATAGGGACAACTTACTAATTGCGCAGAGAATGCTTCGCAGTAAGCAGCGATTGACTTTTCAATTCGCATTCGTTTGCAATGGGAATTTTGGTGTTG
Organism: Helotiales sp. EF0021; assembly: GCA_000292665.1. Classification (NCBI taxonomy): domain Eukaryota; kingdom Fungi; phylum Ascomycota; class Leotiomycetes; order Helotiales; species Helotiales sp. EF0021. The sequence goes on from AIET01000212.1 coordinate 58,201, forward strand.
TGGTCGGAAGCTTTGTGGTTTAAGTTTGAGCCGTTGACGACTAAGAGGAAGACCCTAAGCGAATCTCTTGGATAAGACACCTCGTACCTCGAAAGATAGCCCATGTAGGGAACATTGTCTTACTTAAAGCTCAAGCTTAGGTACCTTTTGTAGTATATATTATAAGGCGGGTCAGAGTCTGCAAAGTGCCTACGAGTTGACATATATATAGGCTTTACGAATTCTTTCAAGTGCGTGCAAGCAAGAGCATCACCCTATGCCGCATACTTATTTCTATTTATGGTCCTCATATCACTCAGAGTTGTCTCTGATCATAATTCTGGCCAGAAGCATACGTGAAATCGAAAGAAGGTCTGCGATAGATGCATCATAGTCTTCGGTAGAAAGGCTCCCAAGAACATTTGCAAGTAGGAACTGATGAGCGGTGATAAGTGCAGAAAGTCACGAAAGACGTGGTTTTATAGTAAGAAGATTGCGATGTTGGTTGATGCAGATACTTACTGTGCGTCATATTGATTCACGGTCATAGCAGACTGTCTTACTATATTTGGACTGGATTTGGAGTTGGGAAGACTTGTTAATTTAGTATCTCCCTTTGTTTACATAGCTTAGGAGACAGAGTTTTGACATTCGTGCTGAGCATGATGCCAAATCGAAGCTAATGTTTTGAAAGCGACGTAGCATACAAGTCGCTTAGCGAATTGGGACTTGCTATTAAGTTTCGCGCCCCCGAACCTCCTCCGACTTTACCACGCAAAATCCACCACCATATTCAACGTCGACCAATGGTATTACCCAAACTGAGCTTTCGATCTGCTGAAAGCATCCTGTGGAGAGGTAAGCATTTCCTGATGAGAATAGAAATAGAGCGGAAAGGATGACAAACTGATCGGCACGCTCCAGATTCCACCAACGACTTCAACACGTCTTCGAGTTAGCAAATACCGATTGACGAGGGCTAAACCTCCGCGAGTAAGTGTTCTGTAAACCCATTGACTGTATTTGAATAGCCTCTGCGCAAAGAAAATACCTGCAATGTTTGTGGCTATTCAACTTAGCCAGCCAGCAGAGCTATGGAAGAGAGCGACAGGCTTCTACCGTTTTGTTGAAAAGAGGTTACCTACATTGAATCGGACCATCCAGGTTGAACTACAAGCTTTTGGAAGTTTGCTGATTAAGCCTGAAGTCCCACATTTCCCTCCTCAAGTCAACACCCGCAAACTTCTCGAGACCATAGCCAACATGTCGACCAATAACTTGACACAAAGTACAGACTTGCAGTTGCGTACTACGATGCGGCTGAGTTCATTAAACAACATTTAGGAAGAATTCGTGTGATGTTCTTCCACAAATACAAGGACGAGATTGAAGGATGGAACACCGCTGTAGGCAAATTCGAGGAGCGCTGGCCTAGAGGCTTCCCCGACGTCGATAATCGGGATGCTTGTCGGAAATATTTGATCAATTGCGTCTTCCTCAACATTAACGCTCCGAATCCGAATGATCCTGTACCATCAAAGATTATCCGGGAGCTTAGGGAAACCTGGGAGATAGAGCAGCAGAAGCAGCCTGGAACTGGCGGAACTGAGCAGTCCGATAGAGTTGAGGACATCGAGAGCAATGCGGACATTGAAGATATCGACAAAAATACCACCGATGAGGACACAGACACAGGCTCAATTTGGAATGGACAGTTTGACGAGATTCTTGAGATGGAGGAGTTAAGCAGCGAAGGGGGAGAGACAGGCGAAAGCAACGATGAGGACACTGAGATGCAACAAGACTCCACCAACGGCGCTCAGGGAGCCATCGATGCCTCTTCGGATGACGAACAAGATCGAGCCTTTTCAACCACACATCTCACCAATGAGGAGAAGCACAAGCTTCCGCGATGTAAGCAATGCGTAGATGGTGGCAAGGGTTGCGACAGAGGCCGACCATGTAATGTTTGTCAGAAACACGGCGGAGGTTATAATGAGTGTGTGCCAGAGTGGGACGAGGACAAGGATGGACCCATCTCGGAAGGCAAAACTTTCGGTCGTCTACCCGGATCGATACGTAGAAAGAAGGGTCAGACGTCTGCGAGCGCTGTCTGAATCGGAGGAGAACAGCAGTCCCAGAACGAACGCTCTCGACTTTTGAGACGACCAATTCTTCCAAATGTCGAGTAATTGAGCGATTATTAGGTCACACATCAGAGTCATCTGCCACGACGAACATCTTGACAACGGTACGATCACAATTTGCATAGCTCTCATCTCAAGAGACCTGAGACACATACCTCAACTTACTGTACGTCACGCACATCCAAGATGCAAGAAGACCCGCATTGGAAACTCCCACACTTCGCAGTCCGCTTGTTGGTTCACACATTCTCTCTTGCACTCTCCGGCACCTGTGATGGAGCGAAGTGATGGCGTATTGGCGATGAAGATGTTAGCACGCTGCCGTACCTAGGTAGTGAAATGAGAAGGGGCGCACGTGCACTGCGAAAACAAGATTTGACTGTCCACCAACATCGACTACTTTGCCCCTTCCAATAATCCCGAGAGCTCAAGCCTATATAGGTAGTCTAACCTCGCGACTCTTGTCTCAAAGAACATTTATATTACTATAAGTCTGCTAACACTAGGATCTCTGTCACCCTAAGATCGGAGATTCTCGAAGGAAACGTGACCTTCCTTATCATCCTTATTTGATTGGCTAACGCCGGGACCAGGCGAAAGGAAGCTTCTACGAAACAGAATAGTAATTTCCTGGACGTCGACTTTTTGCCTCGAAGTCGTGGGCAAGAACATCAAAAAGTCAATCCCCCTATACCCTCCTGTATTTCAGCGATGTAGTCGCTGAACTTTCAGGCACTCAGCCCTGAAACTCGCCCTACCTCGCTTACTTAAGCCCCTGGAGCATCCTTGCCACGCTAAAAGTCGCAAGCGAGGCCGCCATTGATCGAACACTACTCCTCGACAGTCGTGAAAGCTGATTCGTAGATTTTCAGGTTGAGCTTGCAGCTACTTCGTACCTACTAACAGTACATATTCTTGTCGTCTCAAATCAGCTCAATTAAGAGGCACCTATATTAACTTATCAAGAGAGTCCTTTATGCATCTGACTCAATTCCTTTGTTCTGTTGTACTTTGTAGCCAGTGTATTGTGGTCCCTGCTTCTACCTCGCCTTTATGGCCAACTTTGCCAATGTTCCACAGGATCTCGAACAAGAAATTTGAGCTGGTTGTAAGTCCCATTTCCAAACTTCTACTCTATTTCTCTTGATATTGATTGTTATAGGCCAAGAAAAACTCAATTGATTTCTACTCAAGGCCGACGCATTCGAATACACAAGTCCCAGGATGAACAGACATCCCAGGTTCTCAACAGGAACCGATACCAAATCTGCAGCTTAGAGGATAACCTACCAGAAATCGGTAAGCTAGATTATTTCCTTCCTTGAAGACTTCTATCGGGTTTTCTTCGGCAACAATGAGAAGGAGCAAGAAGCTTGGTATGAGCACGGCAATTTGTGCCAGTCACTGCACCTTCTCCAATACTGGTGCTGTCCAATAATCCACCGAATCACTTTCCCCGAAAGCTCACATCTCTTGCGAGTGTCTAACTGATAAGACAGTGGGGCCGCAGATTGTGTTGTGTCACTCAACTGGACATGCTCCTCGTCGGAGCTCTTTGCATCCCCATTGTCCTCGACACGGCGCTCCCCCTCATTCTTGGCCATGTTTGACCAGATCTGAAGAAGAAGGAGAGGATGAGAAGTACATATCACCCATGAAATTAGGAGGCTGACGTCAGCGATAAACTTTCGACTACAGAAACCAGAAGGAGCAGCAGGAGGATGATTTAGTGTCCTCATCAGGAAAGCACTCGATCACACCGGAAAGGAATTCTCATGACCACCCTCAGATCTCAGTTCAAAGACGGCCAAGTCAGAAAGAACGGAGTCGTCAAGGGTCACAATTGTCAAGCTCGAAATGGGGAGTCAACCTTGAACGTCGGAACTCGGAACTCGGAAACCAAGATCAACTCTATCTGGAAGAAAGGAGCAGAGATGAGAAGCCCGATAGCACCTTTCCCGTGCAAGGATCACGTGGACTAAACATCATGCACCGCGAATGACCTCTGCTACCTTATCCAGCCACGGAAATTGGTCCTGGAAAGCACCGATTGGTCCCGAGACTCTGGTGGGTGGGCTGAAGGGGGGAGCAGACCTGATTTTCAACAATATCGCCTTTCCAGGCACTCATTTATAAATGTTTGTCGTGCACAGCGGGGAGCTGAATTTGACTGGCTAGAGAGAAGGAGAGTCGAAGCCCTTTAGAAACCTAACATCGTGTCTGTTGTGTGACCCGCAGAGTGGACAGCACTTGAGGAAGCACGAGCGTTGATTCCGACGATGAAATCCCGCGGCATGCACGGAGGGCAACACCTTAGGAGATCGGTGACACGGCTCGATTTAAGTAGTGACGCGATCACAGGAAAGCTGGCTCGCTGGGTCGAGCATTCCTAATTTGTAGGGCAACAGGCCGAGGTTGCAAGGAATGCCCCAAGGATTCGGAAGCGGCAACCACGACCAGAACCTCAGTGGAAGATACCCTCGTTCTGGCATCCGAAGTGAAGACCAAAGCTCCTGCCTTCTTGAATCACTGTGGCCTTCCACTTTATCAGATGTAATTCAAGTTTCGCATCACCCGGCAGTCGCAACCGACCCTCTCACCACTGCCAGAAGCCCCTGAATTTACCTGAGGCACCAAGAAAGGCACCAACCTACCGAAGCGATAGCGATGCCCTGAAGCAAAGCCCAAGGCAAGTATGCTGTACAGGGCACTTGAGGAGTTATTGCACAGGTTCTGCTGCCATGCAGTTATCCTCTAAATCATGACTTCGAAGTTCCTTACTTTGACGCACAGTACACAGGGACCGAAAAGAATCGAACAGAATTGATCATGGCATTCAGGTTGTGGGTTGATATTGCTGATAGGCACCGCACCGCACCGCGCAGCACAGGGTTTGGTATGCTAGAGAATCGCAACAGGGCGGCATCCAGGGGATTATCGCTTCCCACCACTAGCTACTTCGGCTGTAATTCATACTGACGCTGCCTTTAGGTCGTTCTACATGTGAACACTTAATATCTCTAGGTTTCAATATTTCACACACTTGTGTTTCTTGATTTCTTATGATTTCCCGACTTCTATTCAAGGAGTATCCATATCGGATTGACACCTGAGGCAGCTACATTTGTAACTATTCTGGAAACAATGTCATTCTTTAGAACCTTCAAAAGAACACTAAAAGCTTCTTTTTTCAAGTACCTTGGTGCTCAGAAACATGTTGAGCTATAATACATAGTTCCAAGCACGTGACTATATAATCAAACCTCAATTAGATCATGAGACCGCCATGTCAAGCAGTGAAGAACACCCTCAAAGTCGGAATCCGAATGCAGAGGGAGCATGAACTCTTATTAAGATACTTCGCAAGCCAGAATTAGATATTGTGTCAACACATCTTCCAAAATCCCCTTCGAAAGGTGATGAAGCTCTCTTGCACTGGAAGTCTGTCCCGTACATGTGGGCGAATATACATGGCATGCAGAAATCATGTCCTTCATTCCTAGGTCTACCACCACTTTGGTGTTTGAATTCAGCCATTTTGCCATGGTGAGGCGCAATTGCTGGCACCTTGCACCCTTGGTTCTAGGAGGACAAAGACTTGGACTCGGGCGTCCCACCCTCACTTCCAATGCCTGAAGTGCTCCATTCTTTCTAGTGTAATTAATGTATGACTCTGTGAGCAAAAAGAAGGATGAACCATCATGTCGTGGTTTGCTGATGGTCTTCATACTTTGGGACATTAGGGAAAGTCAATTCAGGTAGGTAAAGAACGATACGAGAGATTCAGTTTGAGGTTTGTCATCAGCTTCTCACTTGTGAGATTATACTAAATATCGGAAAAGAGGAATGGAGATGGAAGTTCACAGGGCTGAATCTGATACTAGAACGTTTAAGGATGTGGTATATATAGCTGGAATTTGCAGTTGCTTACGACGAAGGAGAGCACATGTGCTTTGTCGCTACACTTTCATGCGGAATCATTGTCCATACCGACTTGAAATTAAGGGACCTGGAGGTTCTGACGACCTTGGGGTCTTTGGAATAATAACTCGCTATGGATTTGTCCCTCAAAATTGCCTTTGAACCCTGCAACCCAAGTTCTCCGCCAGGTAAGATTATAGACCATACGCAGCCTATATAGTCGCAAAAAGACGCAGAATAATATCAGCTTTGGCTTTGGAGATGGTATGCGTAGGGTAGAGCTTCGAGTTGGCTCGTTTAACTTTAACCTTAGCTCGTAATCGCAAGTCCAGAGGTTTTCAAAACCGATTTAAGGCTCTTCCACAATCTTACCATAACCAAAATAACGCAACGAAACCCACTACCATATTTGCATCAATCAAAACGCATCATCGACCGCATCAACAATTTCAACTTACACTCAATTCAGTCTTAGCATTGGGCACAATCCTTCCACAATGGGTAAGTTATTGATTTCGCATGCCTTGTTGCTATCATGCGCTCCAGATTCCGCTTTTGCAAGGAGGATCTTTAATGCGTTGCGATAACCAGACATGTTTCAAGATTCCAACAACGAGATCCCCGCTATCTACAACACTGAACGGAATGTCATCCTAACCTTCGATGGCCTTTCCAACGAGGACAGTAGAATGCCTGACTGGTTCTACACGGAAGATGACCCAGCATATCACGCTGCAGTTCTCTTCTGCCAACAGGGCATCCCCTATCCGGAGCAGAGAATCGACCACAACGATCCAGTTCAACGTCAGATGTGGCGTGAATTGGGCGCACAACACGATAAATACTGGATCCCTGAGCGATTGGTTGATCAACAAGCTCGAGTTGACTACATGGTAGCCAACATCTATCTGTTTCACAACATCCCTCATTGTGACACTTCTATTCGAGGTCACAAGATTGGGTCTTGGATGGATAGACTTCTGAACGTTGTTGACCAGGCAGAGAGAAAGCTTGCCGATAAGAAGACCCAGAGTCAACTGGCGGCAGCTCAACCTTCGTCCGAGAAAGCTAATAAGGCGGACTCACAAGCCGGAGAAGCTGTCGGAAAAGCTGAGCCTGTTACAGACACTGCAGTAAAGTCTACCCAAATCAGCAAAAAGCGTAAACTTGAAGAAGATACCGACAAAGTAAGTGCTGAATGCGTCAATTTCAATCGACTTCTTTCTGATAACCTGCCTTAGAGCTCTCCTGCCCCTGAAGCCTCCAAGAAAGTCAAGACAGTCAGTGGAAAGAAGCGTGGTATGCCGAAGAAGACCGTAAGAAAGGTGAGTAGTCCGCGAAGCTTCTCTGATGCCCAAACACATACTGATCGCATCTGATAGATGACTGCCGCCGCCAGAGCCACTAGTGCTAGAGCAGTAGCAGCAGTATCCGCCACTGCTGTTGGTCCTACGCCAGCATCGCTGCAAGCACCTTTTCCTGGTGTTTTCATAAGGGAAAATATCGACTATCACCAACCACGATGTGAATGCTGCATCGAGAAGGGGAAGCCTTGCAGCCGTGTCCCAGGGGGCAGATAGATGGTCAAGGAACAAAGTGCCACTTATGCTTGGCTCACGAGGATTGCGTCGCTGAACCTACACTAACTCGGGGCCCTAAGGGCGAGCTTCCCATCTACGGTCGCAACAAGTCGAAGGACAAGAAGCCAGTGAGAGCTATCAGTCTATGAGAGCTGTCGAGAAGCAGTAAACTACTGTGGACCTTGCCCTCTTTGCTGTTGATTGATGCTGGATTTGACTGGCACGGCATGCTTCGAATAGTCGACAAGTGGTATATTTCTCACCGGCGGTAACAACGATCGGAACATCTCAAACGATCATACTGGTAGCTGAAAACATACAGAATGATGCAGGTAGAAATCTCCTTGATATTTTTGAGCATCAGTTCAGTGTTCAAAAACCCCTCGACATTGCCTTTGGTATCCGTGATTCAGATGGAAACCAACAGAATGAAAAGAAAAACCTTATGGCTTCAAGGCCAGACCATGAGCTTCAAGACCAGACATGACTTAACGATTCAATGACCAGACGAGACAATGAAGAAAGTTTTGAAACGGCTCTGTTGATTATACATAACGTATCCCCAATGACAGGTCAGGCGTAGAAGTGAACAAGGCCCGAAGTTTCGATAACAATAGCTTCACGTGGCCGTAGCCTTGAGAACCTAGCTTTGAAACCGGAGCCTAACCAATAGCCTTCTTTATATAGCTATGTAACTGTGATCTGCCCCAACAGACCTGAACATTTCGAATAAATTCCGTTACCTTTCGAAGTCAGTCAAGAGTCTTCAAGGTAGTTGCTTCATCAATCGAAGGAGTTCTTTTCTACAATTGTTACGTCAATTCGATCACCTCTTCAACTTGACGGCCTATACAACTCAACCACCTCTTCGAGACAACCATCTAAACAACCTCATCATCAACATTTCAATCAAAACACTCTGCGACGAGACCACATTTCATCGTTTACTTTTTATCACCCTAAGCTCTGCTACTACCCATTGATAAAAGGTATTTCTCATGACTTCCGCGCCGCGCTCTTGCCATTGATTTATTGCACACTTCTAACGCGTCCAGTCACCGACTTACCTCGATACCTCATATCAGCATCATGTCCACTATCTACAGTTGTCAATTCGTCGCTATCTCGAAGGCTATCGAGAAAGCTAATCTTTTCGAGAGCCACAAGTCAACAACTGAATATCAGCTCTTCAGCTTCCAAGATCCTGCTGTAAAGCAAGCAATCCGCCAGTGCAGGACCGGAACATGCTTCTACGGTGTCAAAGACGAGCCGTTTGAAGATGGATCGAATGGACGTAGCTGGAGTGCCACCATGATGAAGTGTCGAACCGTTTACACCAACCAAACTGTGGCTGTCGACGTAGCCCTTCGCTCCGAGTATCTCCTATTCATGGCATTCATGGTTACCCACCTCCCAGATGGCGAATACTTCCGTGGCCATGGCAGTCAATGGCTTGAGTGTCTTCAAGATTTGCTAGAGGAAGCCGCTATTCTGATCGATGAGGGATCTGGACTTCAATTCGCAGAGAACTCGATAGCCAAGCCTCATACATGTGGTAAAGGAACATACATCGGCAAGAGAAAGCGAGAAGTTGAGGATGGCATTGTGGACGAGCAACAAGAAGACGATGGCATGGACCGAGCCCCAGCAGACCTTGATTTTACGAAGCGTCGATGCACCAACTGTTATCAGAAGACACAAATGGTGTGATCGTTCTGCCGAAGATGGACGAATGTGTCAACGTTGTAGAGACGATGAGCGCTGCGTGGCTGAGGAGAGAAAAGTTGCAGTCAAAGGCAACATCCCGACTTATAGTCACGGAGTACACAAGAAGAAGAACAAGAAGGTCTGCCACGGCTACTGAGTGTAAGGATACACATCATACAATCTTGACAGTCTCGAATCTTGATGCACAGAGGGAAGCTTGCCATATGATGCAGAATCTGCAGCGAGTTTGAGAAGACGGATTCGCAGCACTCCCCATCTCATTCGATAGCACTGGAGTCCCGAACCTACGATACACGAAGTTTCATTACACACGATGCGATTTGGGCATCAATCAATGAAGGCAAGACACCGGAAATCAGTCACAAGGCCATGTTTGGAGGGGAGAGAATATTGGCAGACTGCCCATTATTGGCTTTCGTTGGCATAATCTGGCGTTCTATATCATAGGCTCTGGTCCTCAAAATATTGCACTGTACACGATTGGATGGATTTGAGGGTTTCTTTTTTTTGTGTCCGATTTTGATAGCTCTTTCTGCTTCGTATCTTGGCGCCATGGTCATTTTAGCCGGCCTCCAAAGCAGACAGCATTGAAAAATTGTAGAACCATCCTTCGGCTGCACTGATACGTATGTGTTAGATGTCTTCGAAGTGATGGGGTTCGAAGATCTCCAGAGAGCCCAATGATGCATAATTATGTCGAGAACTATTTACCGCCCATTGACTTTTGTCTATGCGACTGCATGCAAAAGTGTTGTCGATTGAGCGGCTCTTGTTATAGCGACTTCCTACCTGTGTCGGAAAGCGGTTGAATGCTTTCGGGAGAGCAGATTTGTGCTACCCCAAAAAGACCCTTGCCAAATCTCACAGTCCACATCTTCAAGGTTGCATGTTCCTCCCAACCGCCCGACAGAGCTCGATGAGGTTCGACGTTTGCAAGTAAATGTCCGTCTGCCGCTGAGGTCCAAAAGTACTCGGGGATTATCTTAGATGTGTACTATACCTTTGATGGATAAGTTTGAAGACATTAGGCTCCCATATTCTCAAGACAAAGAGAGGTTTTTCTTGGATTGTCATCTTCAAACTTGGTCTGATGTCCCACAGTATAACAATAAAGCAGTATCAAAACAGCTCTTTTCTTTGTAATTACATAGAATAGAGTCTTAGTAAAGCCTAAGTATAAGAAAAAATGAGACAGGTAACATTACTACTAACAGCCTTATATATACCTAGCTTTAAGGACGTAACCCCAGGGGTCTAGCCTTGTAGTAAGAAGACTAGAGAATAGCTTTCCCCTGTATAGCCCGAATAATAGCCTTCCTCTTCATTACGTCTGAAGCCTTACCAACCTTTGTATATCAACCGACTCTTTAACCCATCTCAACTTTATTACAACTTTACTACAACTTTACTACAACTTTACCATCTTTTCAACTCAATCAACTTCTCAACACAAGTAGTTGACTTGACATCATTCTATTGTCGCCTTTCCACCACGGCGCCCTCTGCGGTCCATAATTGGTAAATCAATTAACACAATCCTAGGTGTCTTGAAAGATCTTAACACCGCGTTTTGCAGTCGGTTTCCAGTCATTTATTGACGTGTATCTACACCAAGATTACATTAAACCCACGAAACAACATCACGATGGCTACAATCAGTAGCCATCAACTGGTTGCCTTCTCAATGACTATTGAGAATAGCAACTTGCTCGAGTCCGCGAAACCATACCATCTTTTCAGCCTCCAGGATCCTGCAATGCAAGCAGCGATCGCTCAATGCATGACTGGAGAGTGTTTCTATGGAGTCGACGATGATCTTTGCGATGATGGCTCTACTGGCCCCGGACTCTGCAGCTGGAGTACTGCCATGACGAACCTTCCACTCGTGTACAAGAAAGAAGTGGTCCAAGCCGATATCACAGTCCGTACCCAGTACATCCTTTCTATGGCTTACATGGTCACGCATCTTCCAAACGGCGAGAACTCCCGCAGCCATGGCTGCCAGTACCTCACCTACCTTCAAGACTTATTGGAGGACGCTAAGCTCTTGAACGACGAAGGCTCCGGGTTAGAATTTACAAGGGCCGCAACCGCCAAGTCTCAATCAGGAGGATCGGGAGTGTATACGGGCAAGAGAAAGCGAGACGCCGAAGATGATGGTTCTGAGGATGCCGAAGACAAACATGGAGGAGATGACGAGGAGATTGAGGATGACATGGACCGGGCTCCAGCAGACCTCGATCGTACGAAGCGTCGCTGCACAAAATGCATTGGCAAGAAAAAGTGGTGTGACCGAAGTGCCGAGCATGGTGGGAAGTGCCAGCGCTGCGGTGACCACAAGTGCTGTGTGCCCGAGAAGAAGAGGCGCACGATCGTTGGAAAGCCGCTTCCTGTCTACGACCGTCCTGCATATGCTCCCGCCAAGAAAGATGGGAAGAAGAACAGGGAAGCAGCAGTAAGAAAGGTGCTTCCAAGAAGAAGCGTGGTACCAAGCGTGGCAACAAGAAGCAGAAGCACTCTCCTTGATCGTAAGGTTCGCCTCGGAAGCATTCTAGATTACTGACAATGTCTAAGTCCTGATGAGCAGCACCAGAGTCTTTTTAAGCTCTTAACAACCTCAAACCGAGACCCAACAGGAAAAACAAGACATGTGCCGCAGCTTCGACATCACCTTGTCTCTTGTACACACTTCAATCCTACTCGATCTTACTTTCGTACAGGCCCAAATAATCACCGATCCTCTGTCTGTGCGCACCCCTCGTTCTACTGGAAGATTCTGCTTCAGGGGTGTGTATGCAGGGGGTACAGCCAGTGCTTTTATTGTGTTCCAACGCTGCTTTTTGCACTTATTTTACAACATTCAAGCATGGAGTCAACATTCTATATACCTACGCCAAAAACACCAAGAAAGCAGTGTACTCGAGACCAACGCCTGAAATGCCATACTCTTTACTTTGATGCCGGCTGGACTCAAGACGATATAGCTCTACAGCTTAACCTAACTGTCGATCAAGTTCGATATGCGCTCTGCCACCGAGTTACCCCGCAAAAGCACCGCTCCGGTCGACACATTCTTCTTAATACACCGCAAAGGAAGCACGTCATTAAATGGGTTACAAGTTCAAAGGAGAATAGGCGGACAAAATGGAAGGATATTCCAAGACTTTTGGGCTGGAGTTGCGGAGTAAAGGCTATTCGAACTGCATTTCGAAAAGAAGGATATACTCGACGATCTGCAAGACAAAAACCTCCTTTATCCGAAGAGAACCGCATAGCACGACTACAATGGGCCCTTGAGCATAAGGATTGTACTTTGGAACAGTGGTTCTCTATCCTTTGGAGTGACGAGACTTGAGGTAGGCCAGGAAGGCATAAGAAAGCTCGAGTAACTTGTAAGATTGGGGAAGAAGAGCTGTACCATCCTGACTGTGTCGAACCTCGAATACAACGCAAGATTGGATGGATGTTTTAAGAAGCTATTAGCGGGAAATACGGACGGCATCAAGGACTGTTTTGGGAGAAGGACTGGGAGACTATAAATGAGGGCTCTTACTCCGGTGTTATAGTCCCTATTATTCAAGAGATCTTACAAGAGAATCCTGATCTCAAGTTTCAACAAGACAATGGCCCTGGCCATGCTTCGGCATTTACAAAGTCTGTCTTCAAGTCTATTGGCCTCCCTATTCCCCAGACTTGAATCCTATTGAGACAATATGGGATGAAATGAAAGACTGGATTCAAGCTCGTTATCCGAATGTACACAGATCTTACAAGAAGCTAAGGTCTGCAGTAAATGAAGCTTGGGAAGCAGTTACTTCATCACCGGGGTAATAAACCCGCCAAGCCTTCTGGCACTTTCTAAGCTAGCAGGGGAGCACATCCAATGAAATATAAGATATCCAACGCTGCTTTTGCTTCCTTTATCTCACTACAACACCATGGAATCAACATTCAGAGTACCAGTACCTAAGCAGCCTAGGCAGCCAGAGCTTACACGAGATCAAAGGCTACGCATTCAGACCCTTTTCTTTGATGCTAACTTTACACGCTCCTAGATCTGCCTACAGACTGGGTATACCTACGATCAAGTGTGCTATGCTATTCAGCACCGTCTTACTCCTCAAAAGCGCAAGTCAGGGAAGAAAATCCTACTCAACACTCCTCAGAGGAAGAAGCTGATTGAATGGGTGACAGCTTCTAAAGAAAACCGTCAAACTCCATGGGACCAAATCCCTGAGATTCTAGGTTGGGAATGCGGGGAATATGCCATTAGAACAGCATTTAAAAGAGAAGGGTACAGACGGTGCTTTGCTGAGAGGAAATGCCCATTATCTGAGGAGAATAGGAAGAAAAGGCTTAAATGGGCACAAGAGCATGTCAAATGGACAGACGAGCAGTGGGATGAGATCCTATGGAGTGATGAAACATGGACACAACCAGGAAGGCATACTCGCATAAGGGTTACTCGCAGGCCTGAGGAGAAGCAGCATAAAGATTGTGTGCAATCAAGATATTAGAGAAAGATTGGGTGGATGCTTTGGGGCTCTATAAGCGGGAAATATGGACGGCATAAAGGATTGTTTTAGAAGAAGGACTGGGAGACTATAAATGAGGGGTCATATACTGGAATTATTATTCCTGTAATTGATGAGATTTTGCAGCAATACCCAGACTTGCAATTTCAGCAGGATAATTCCAGAGGGCATAATTCTGCTTTTACAAGGTCTGTCTTTAAAGCTGCAGGAATAAGGGTTATTCAGTGGCCTCCTTGCTCCCCAGACCTCAGTCCTATTGAGACCGTTTGGGATGATATGAAGGATTATATAGAAGAGCACTACCCTCAAGTGCACAGCAGCTATAAGAGATTAAGGCAAGCAGTGCAGGAAGCCTGGGAATCTATCAGTTATAATAGAGTTAGAGAGCTTGTACGTAGCATGAGAGAGAGATGCCAAGCAGTCATTGATGCAGAGGGATGGTACACCAAATATTAAAGCAGCGTTGGATGAAACAGACCCCTGTATTTGGAACTATTACCCCGGTGATGAAGTACATATGAGAGGATCAAGGAGTTAATTAGTGAGATGCCAGAGAAGTGCCAAGCTGTAATAGATGCTAATGGGATGTACACTAAATTTTGAAGATATACTTGAATAAAACGGCAATGCCAAGAAACTGTAGACTAGGGTGTGTGTGCATTGACTAGAAACCGGGAATTATTTGGGCCTGTACGAAGTATGTTCGGCATGTTCAAGGGCGGCACATACCTTTGGTGTTTCTCTTTGTACTTGTGTAAGTTAGGGAAGATGTGGCATCAGTCACATTGGCTATATTAATTTGGGGGCTGTATCGTTTTCGTCCTTCCTTTTGGTGTTGGGGTTGGGGTTTCCTTTCTATTGCCTATGCAATGACATTTGGTAGTGATGGGTTTAACATCTTGGAAACGATGCACCTCCCTGAAGCTTGGAAGGAAGAGCTACCTAATTATGAGTTTCTTTTTGGCAGCGTCACTTTGCAAGTAGAAATCTATGACATTGAATCTTGGTTGAGATTCCGGGTTGTCGTCTCGAGAAGTCATCATGTGATCATCTTTCCTAATCGGGAGTGCCTAGGTGCCCAGGTGGCTCATTATTCTTCGATCAGGTGCGAATGCAGTTATAATTCAAAGTTCTATAGTGACATGAGGCACGAACAGAGCTCAGTGCAGGGAACGAGGAGGACCACTGAGGTGAGGGAGATGATTACGGGGTCGCAGCCAATTCTTTTTTGCCAAGCTCCATCACCCCACTTGGAGCAAAAAGTCTTCCAAAAAAACATACAATAGAGAGGATTCGCTGGTGGTCACCCACCCAACTACTGATTCTCCGATAACAGGCTTGTGTATGGCAGAGCGGACGGGATGCCCAATTCTCCTGTTTCTATGGTCGTATGTGTTAGAGGCATTGGTTGTTAGAATATATAATCCAAGTCGGTGCATAACTCACTCAGCGGATAATGGCTGAGGTCCCCTTGAATGTCTGGAAAGTTAGCGGCCACATCACTAAATCACAGGCTGTGACAGCGACTGATTGCCCGAAACCATGCCACAAACATTTATTTTGCCACAAGTACGCAGTGTTGAGTTTCAACTCCGGTGGCCTCGTCACTACGACTACATCATTATATTTTGCTGCTCTTCTGTGCATCATGATATTGCGATCGAAAGAATAGGTACTCTGTGATAATCATCACCAATGAGGCCGACTTCTTTCTATATCAGCCAGCTACATCTTTCTATATCACCCAGCTACATCTTCCCATGCCGAGCCTCCGATATCACGTGATATTGGACAGCTTTGCAGAATGGCCGATACCTGACGCTAGCTCAAATAAGAAATGAGCCCAACCCAGATAGGAAATCATTTCGGCATGTGATGCAGAGCTTCCGCCAGTACTTCAAGAGTCCCTTTCGAGAGGAGTGCCTGCCCTTGCACTCTTGCGACTCTGGATTTCTAGATTGCACATCACCTCAAAAAAAAAAAAGGGTTAATGATTCTCATTAAAATTAGATTTTGAGCATTAATTTAGTGTTCTAAAATTTCTCAGCGTTGCCTTTGCCACTTTCTCCACTTCCCTGGTCGGGCAAAGAGTGTGTAATAGTCCTTGCGACCCCTTCTATGTGTACAAGCAGATCAATTCGAGCACTAATGGAGGCCGAAGCCTTAAGCTCTAGACGGTAACATGTCTGTTTAAGCATCAGTGTAGAAATTGAGTCCTCTTTACAACTTCGAGACATCGAATCCTTTCTATTAGACTGCTATATCAAATCGTGGGTTGTAAGTGCGATACGGCGAATGTCTCAGTCCTATGTATCGTTATATTGGAGGTTTAATTATATGAAATGCTATAATAGGTGCCTAGATAACGTAGACTAATCTGAGGCTTTGCAAAGATATGTCCAAATCGACGTTTAGCCTCAACACTAAATTCCGCCTTCGGACACAGACCTCAAAGCCCATGGAAGAAGTTTTTATAGGGATGCAGTGACGTAGTGTCTGCATAGCTTATCATATGCCTAAGTTTTGTCTGCGAGCCTCGCCTTATAAAATCAAGAGCCGTGCTTCTTTCCGAGCTTTCATCTCGACATCTGATCAACAACGCCTTTATGCAGAATCGCAGAACTGCAAGTGAACAATAGCTATCATTCGTGATCAACTTGTAAGTTGCTTGATTCCTTCAATGATTGCCACAACTAACATACACAAAGCGACAAAAGCGCACCTTCAAGCCTTTGTCAACTCGATTGCATCCGATTACACCGCAAAATTGCGCCACCAAACTACACAGACAAAGTGACAATCGTCAGAGAACACAATGTCTTACAAACCCACAAACAACGACCCTACTCCATTGGACTATAACAATAAGGGCAGTCCTACTTCTACCTCTTACAAGCTCTACAGTGCCGAAGATCCTGCATTCCAAAGCGCTCTTGCTTGCTGTCAAGCCAGTCCCCCATACTTGCGCAATGGTATCGATCTCTCAGACCATGGTGGTCCCTTCAAGGATACAGCGTCATACCAAGCCTTCGAGGCACAGTTTCGAATTCGCTATACCTCTGACGCCGTTGCTAAGGACGAAGATCTTCGAGTTGACTACATGCTCGACAGCCTCTACATCATCAACAACCATCCCCAAGGACGCGTCAAGCATAACTTCTGGTGGCTTAAGGAGTTACAGGCTGCAAAGTTGAATGTTGAAAATGATGCAGGATCCCCTCACGAGAAAGTGGCAGAAACGTATGGCGAAGCCGAGGAGAACACCATTGTTCTTGAAAATCCGAACAGACCGAGAGCTGGAGCAGGACACGCTCATACACCACCAAGCTTGAAGCGCAGAAGATCTCAGCATGATTTCTTATTGTCCCAGCTGGTGGCTATGATGAGCACTCCAGTCTTTGATCACTTCTCTAAACTCTATGAGATCCAGGGCAAGGAAGATCCCGCTTATGAGGATGCCATCGCTCGCTGCGAGTCTGGAGATCTGTACCATCACGCTATCGAGTATACTGATGATGCCGAGATTTCAGCATGGCAGACTTCACTCGCAAGTATCCCGGACCGATATCCACTGCCCCATGTCACGGTTGATCGCCAGATACGTACGAGTTATTATCTTGACATGCTGTTCCTTGTCTGTCATAGCCCAGTTGCTGATTCACGCTCACATGGAGTTGGATGGCTGGTACGACTGCAAGATGCGTTAGAAGTTGGCCTCGCACTCAACGCCACACAAGCTGCCGCCGAAGAACCTGCCGGGGAGCAACAGAGCCACCACCATTATCACCACAATGTTCACGAGAAGAAGGACGACAACTCCAGTGAGGAAACGCAAGACCAATATTCGGAGCAGGAAGATGAGTGGAGTAGCAGCGACCTCGAGGAAAGGAACAACGTCGGAACAGAGACGGATGACAGCGATTACGAAGACCGAGCCGTTCATCGCCCTTCAACTGTTACAACAGCAGCTAAAGGCAATGAGCCCAAGCCCAAGTCCAAGCCCAAGCCTCAAGCCTCTGGCCGTCGAGCACCTCGCACACAAACAACATGGTCTCAAACACCCGTTACTGGCCATGTTATAGTCTCTCGTTTCCAGCCTGGCCCTGGAGTCACACAGTGGGACCTGCCACGTTGTCGTGAATGCATCAAAAAGCGTAAGGTGTGCTCTCGTATCGATCTGAGCGGAACCAAATGCCATCTCTGCCAGAACGGCAGGGGAAGTCCAGAATGCAAGCCTGAACCTCTTCAAGCTGGGCCGGGTGCTTTTTATGGTTGCGATAAGAGCAACGAGAAACCGAGGGAGCCAGCAACTGCAAAGGCGAAGAAAGGGACCGTGAAGGGAAAGAAGAAGGGTCAATCTAGAGGCAAGAAACGTACGGCCGTAGAGACTGCAGCACCGAAGAAGCGAAAGCATGACGATAGGGATAGTGAGAAGGTCACTAAGTCGAAAAAGGGAAAGCAAGTCTAACTTGTGCATCTATTGCGGTGGATTGGACATTAATTCTGGTCAATTGGACTGTTCAGTTGAGACACCTTTTTGTATGCGCGATTAGAATGAATTTGAGATGTCATTGGTGTCTTAAACACCAGACACCGGATGATGGCTTCATAGCATCAGTATAAAAGAGTAGGCTTCTACTTAGCTTAGAGATATCAACCACATTCCATCAGTTCCCGACATGTTCGTCAAGTGTAAGCCATGTCCAGTATATTTATCAATCCTATAAGTCAAATCAGTCAATGAGTAGGTGTTTGTGAATGTGTGGCATGTATCCAGAATAGTGCAGACCGCTTTCAAGATTTTTCTAAGTAGGTTAACGTTGAGAGTATCCCAGGTATTTCTAAAATGCTTCTTCGATTCGCACGACTCAAAGTCCAACACCGGAACTGACATCAAAGATGGGATGACGTTGCTTTTGAGTAACTATCTAGTGTCTAGATATGAACTGCGAGCCTCTCGCGCTGCAAGATCTCGCAACGCTCTCCATCTTGAACTTCCGTCTCGTTATTCCAACCAACAGCACCGCATATTGAATGGAGAAATCTCAATCGAGCAACAGTCTCCTACGTAACCAGCTTGTGAGTTATCTAGTATTCTTAGAAACTGTTGTTCACTACAATTACTAACATACACCAAGTAGCCTTTGTCTCATCCTCAACTCAATCGTGACTTAGCTCTTCCGCAAACGTGGTGCGATTACAATAATAACCACAAAGAAATCTACAGACAACAAAGCGCGTAATGTCTTTGGCAATTGCGACCAAGAACGAGGTCATTGTCGACTATAACAAAGAGGGTGTCCTGATTTCCTTCGAACTCTTCAGCCCGGACGATCCAGCGTTCCACAACGCACTTTCCTGGTGTCAAGGTGGCCCTCCATATATGTATGGTGGAGAAAAGCTACTGGAAAAATCCGGCCCATTCAAGGACATCGAAGCCTATAACTCCTACAAGGCGGACTTCCTCAGACATTATACCTACGCCGCCGTGTCCACAGATCAGGAACTTCGCAAGTTGTATATGCTCGATGGGCTGTACATCATAAACCACAACCCCATGGGACGTATCCAAAATCACGGCATCCGCTGGCTCAAAAGATTGCAAGATGCCAAGGTGAGAGCTGAGGTTGATGCTGGTATTGCCAGCTCTGTGTATGTGGAGGATTCGGAGACTGACGGCGATGATACTCAAGAGCCCAGTGGCGTGCAAAATGGAGAGTCAACTGCGCGAGATGGAACTGGAGTAGAGAACACCGCCGATCAAGAAGCAACATCTACTGAAAAGGCAGGCGCGCAGCATAATATCCAACGTTCGGAACGCAAGCTGGTAGCTATGATGAACGGTCGAGTCTTCAATCATTTCCAGGCGCTTTCAGATATTCAACGCAAAGGGGACGTTGCGTTTCAAGACGCACTCGCCCGTTGCACTTCGAGAAATCTGAAGCATCACCCTGTTGAGTTCAGCAATGCCGATGAGATCGCAGACTGGAAGGACTCTCTTGACAATATTTCAGATTTGTACCCTCTGCCGAAGATTTCGAAAGACCACCGACTTCGAGTAGCCTACTACCTTGACATACTATTCTTGGTTACTTACAGCCCCGATCCCGACTCGCGGTCGCACGACATTGACTGGTTGCATCAATTACAGGATGCTACGGACGTGGGTATCGATGAGGATCAAGCAACCATGCAAAGCATAATCGATGAAGAGGATGTTGGGGATGAAGAAGATATCGGGAATAAAAACCCAGAGTACAATTCCAGTGACTATACCGATTTCCACGACGGATGTGATGGCGATGAAGGGACAGAAGAGGAAGACGAGGAAGATTCCGACGAGAGCGAAGAAGAAGAGAGCGAGTATGAGGAGAGCAGCACCCAAACTCAAGCATCAGCACCAGCCAAGACCGTCAAAACTAAGTCTATTCCTGCTCGCCGACGTACTGCTCCTACCCCAGTATTGTGGTCAGACAAACCTGTTCCTGGACATATCTTGTCATCACGATATCCAGCCGGTGTGGCGGGCGTGACACAGTGGGATCTCCCTCGCTGCCGCGAATGCATTCGGAAGCGGAAGGTCTGCTCTCGAATTGATTTGAATGGTATGAAGTGTCGACTTTGCAAGAGCAGTCGTTTCAAACGACTTTGCATCCCCGAGCCTTTGCAGGCAGGACCTGGAGCAATGTACGGGCGAGACAAGAGCAACGAAATACCGAGAATCTCAAGAAAGAAGAGGATGTCTGGAGGCATACAGAAGAAGGCGGTGGCCGTGGAAAAGAAGGAGTCAAGAGTAGATGCTACAGCAGCCAAGAAGTCAAAGAGAAAGTATGAAAAAGGAGACAACGAGCAATCCAAGACATCGAAGAGAAGAAGGAGGGCCTAGCTTGGGACTTGATAGATGGAGTCGGACTTGAGCTCTAGTCAATTTGGCTGTCTCGTCAAGGTCGGGTGGTCTTTTACATAGTATATTTCTGGCGAAAAATTACTTGGATTTTCTCTCATATTTCTAGTTTAGAAATCTTGAAGCACTTTTGTACATTGGGTCGGTCCAAAGCCTCTCCGCTTATTAGATCCATCAAGGTTAGCATACTCCTGAATGAAACTATGTATACACATATTGCAGCTGATATAGAAATACTCATTCGTGACTTAATCAGCCAATTTGCCCTCCCTGAGCTCATCCTCCACCCGGCAACAAGTACAGATAATTAAATTGGTTGTATTCTTATACAGATCAATAACAGTACTTTATCTATACTGGATCAAGAACCCGCTATTGAATAAACCTATGTGCCTGCGTCGTCATGCTGTCACTGCACATAATCGCTCGAATCCATATTTTAAATATATCGTGGAGCAATCCAAGTATCAGCCTCCTCCATATCATTGCACAGCATGATCTTAAGGTTGCATAGTCCAAATATAAAAATGCAGCATACTAATAAAGGTACCCACGGGAATACAGTTCCCAATGCGATGGAGCGGTGTCGCTTAATTTCTTCCAAATGTTATCAAGTTCATAACTCATACCCCCAACCACCACGACAAACATGAATTCCGACTTCAACTTGTCAAAAGCGAGCAGCACCAAGGTGCTTCATTCACAATAGCGTTGTTGTAAATCTGAAGGTAACGAGCAACTCTTCAAGTCCTGCATTATTGCCCTGAAGCTTTGCGATGGTGCTTAGCAAAAGGTCCGCTTTGCTGTTTTCTACAATAACAGATTCCTATGACCAGAACATCTCGCTCTTTGCAAAACAAGTCGTTAACTAGTACAAAGTAATCGGGAGCTCCTTGTCGTTGAAGTTCTTATGCTCGCTATTGTCTGTTCTGGTAAACAAGTCTGACGTGTTGCTATAGCCTCTCAACCGCAAAGAGTTCTTTAACAGCATAGACAGAATAGAGTCCGCTACTTTGCGAACTGTATTTAAAGGTGTGTAAGTCTCTTGTACTCGCCAGGTGGACCACATTGGCTTTTGCTGCTTGTGACCGCTGCGACAGCCTGAACGCGTCTCTAACATATAACAACAGTGCCAACCTTCTCGAATTACAAATACCAACTCTCAAACAGCGCGACCGCTATCATACAACCGCAATGGCTCCTGATTCGCGATTCATTCCGGTGTATAGATTCAAGAACCCCAATGTCCTTGAAGACTTTGACATCTACGACCCCGCCCTCGTCCGGATGATGGACCATGTCCAGCGCACGATCACATTCCCAATCGTAAGCGACTTCGAACTCGACGACCCGAGCGAACTTTCTCGATGGCAGTCTGAAAAGGCAGATCTCAAGTCCACATATCCCGATCAGCTAGTCAAGACCGATGAACATGCACGCAGTCAATATTACCTTGAGCTGTTCAAGTATCAGTGTCTTGGTCCATATCCGGCGGACCGGTCTCACGGCGTGCCTTGGATGACGATGACCCAGAACTTGCTGGATATTGCTGAAGTTGTCTGGAAGGATTATGAGCGCACTGAGCTCTCTGATTGTGCCAAGCCAACGAGTCCCAAGCTAGCGCCAGTAACTGAAAGTATCGTTCCTGGTCAGAAGGATCCTGTCGCTCAAGAGAAACCAGTGGTAAACGCGGTGCAGAGAGCTATTGATCTTCGGAACAGCAAATTCGCGTTGAACAAATCTCATCAGAAGAGAAAGACACAGATCGAATCTGAGGATGAGGAGGACGACGACGATTATTTACCCACAGCCGAGACACTTAGGTCATTCTCCCGGAATAAAAGGACGAGAATAATCACCAAGAATGGAAAGAAGGAAGAAAAAGTGGAAGATAACATCCATACTAAAGAAAGAGCCAGGCAGATGCAGGCAGAGGATTGTGACGGTGGATCAGAGAGCGAGGATGATACTTTATACAAGAGGAATGATGGATGGAAGTCTCGAGCAGCTAATGAGGCAGAGGACGAGTATAATCCGAAGGCTAAGCAGAGTCGGGTGAAAGCAGCTTCCAAGGCGACGACACCGACCAGCATTCCTCGTGCCCCTACACTCCAGCCAAACATTACACTCGCTATCACAGGACCGAGTCGTACTGGCAACGTGTCTTCCCAACAGCTCTCGCAACTACTTCCTCAGACACTTCCAGCTGCAGCCATGAGTGCTGTACAAGTTTCGCAACCTCCCCAACCACCGGCGCCAGTCCAACAGCTACAGGCTAGGCTAAAACGCCGTTGCGATCGGTGTGTTAATGGGCACAGAGTATGCGATAGGGCACTGCCAAAATGTGGTCGGTGTACTGACACTAATAAGGGATGCGTCTACAGTCGAGGGTGAATAGAGAGAAGAGGCTTTTTTTTAGGAGGAGCAACAAGGAGGGTTGTAGGGAGCCTCTACCGATAGCCACGTTCTGCTCTCGAAAATTTCTAAGCACAAACTCGATTAGAGATAGAATGAAGTGTGAAATGTATTGTTATGAAACCACCAGCGTCATGGACTCGGGGATAAGCCTTGCAAAGTGTGGTTTACTAACTGCAGAGGTGTTGATTGTAAATAATTCAACAGCTGCCACATGCCGGTCATTCTCAATTATGATACTACCCAATTTTTATTCTCATCATTCTCGTCTTTGACCAGAACTTGGACTTTTGTTTTCTCAATTCGACTCACAATAATCGAGTGCTCTTTCCGGGGTTGTAAGCTTGGTAACTGTTCTGGCCTTGCACAGCGCTTTGAATAGATATTATATGTATGTAGCAAGTAAGAATAATGACATCACTAATGATAGCCTCGCATACACTTAGTGAGAAGGCAAGGCTGGAGAACAGCGTTCCGGCTATGCGTGCCTAAACCTTCCCACGCCAACTTCTTTTCAACCTCTCCAATTTCATTAAAACCACAACCTAACAACGTACGACCTCCAACTCGTTAATGCGGCGCATTCTGAGATCTTGATTCGAATAAGTCATCTAATAGATTCAAGGTAACTCCAAAGCACTCCTCCTCTCATTAACACACTTGACTTACAGCCTATCTCTGACTCTTTGAAGTAGAATTCACAAAACTACGCTCCGCCAACAAACAATATGTCTACGATCTACAGTCGCCAATTGGTTGGCGCCGCAAGAGCCATCGAAGAGCCATCAGATCCTATCAGTTGGGAAGCGCTTGCACTTGGCTACGAGCCATTCAGCTTCCAAGACCCAGCGGTACATCTAGCTATTGATCAATGTAGCACAGGGGACATATATCCAGGAGTTGACGATAATGTGTTCGAGGGAGGTAGTACTGGCTTAGAGCTTTACACCTGGAGCCAGGCTATGGAACATTTCTCTGCTTACTACGACAGAGACACTGTTAGAGCTTCTGTTACAATTCGGCTCGACTACATCCTCTGCTTGTTCTTTATGATTCACCACCTTCCTGAAGATGAGTACTGTCGAGCTCATGACAGTGTTTATTTACACCATATTCAAGGCTTGCTCGAGGCCAAGGACATGTATGTCAGTAAGCACGACCGAATGGCGAAGCTCTATGAAGCAGAAGACCGCAGAGAAAAGCAGCAAGCAGTCTTGAAGCAACCACTCCCCTACACACTTCCAACGCCAGCTCCAGCCCAACGGCCCCAAGCAGAATACCGTTGCGATCGATGTGACCATGGACATAGAGGATGCGATGGAGTAATGCCAAGCTGTGGTCGATGTGCCCGCATCAAGAAACCATGTGTCTACAGTCGAGGTTGATTGGAGGAGAAGGTGGAAAACATGACTCTGCGATAGGAGAGGAGGGAGAGGGGAGAAGGATAAGTCTTCACCAATATAAAAGCAGGAACTATTGGAAGCACCTTGAATAGTCAAGACGTACCCGTGTAAGACTAGAAGACAATGGAGGGTCTCTTCAAAAACCAGAGAGCACATCAGCTTGTCTTCCCCATTCTAGCAAATTAAATCCTGTCAAAATCACTTGTGTCTCAAATAAGCACGTTCTTTTCAACCCCCTTCATTCAAATCATCAACACCATCGGCATAATTCCGACTATGATGTTCATTCTAGGACTGTTGCGATATTAGTATTGAACACAACTTCTGATTGAGATGGGCCTTATGATATTTGAGCTCTGTCTAGCTTGCTGCCCAATATCGGAACCTCGCTATGGCGCTAAGTCTTTGGCACCACATAAACACGGTATGGGCGCTTATTGTCTACCGCAACTCATCCCCGACCCCCCTGCCAAGCAACGTTGGATCTTAGACAGTTTCTGAGAATTCTATTATGAGTTTGTCGACACAATGTCGGTCCTAGTGTTTCTCGGGCTCTGGTTGCTTAGGACATTGAGCTACCAAATCCAGTCTAGCCTGGCTTCTTCCAGTATGTCAAAATATTTCTCAAGTAGTACTGCGCATGAAACATTCACACGATCGCAATGCTTCATGCTCAACCATTGTCCCTGGTATTCGGGGATCCTGCATAAAATTTGGCTTTTTGTAGACAAAATTCTCGGGGACTTCCCAGTCTTCCATTTTGAGGTTTGACCCGAATCTGAAAATCGATGACAACGATGGACGACTACTTCTATCGCTGACACAAGATTTCGAGACCGTTCTTACAATCCAAAGCCATCGGTCGGGAAGTCAATACCAGGCAGGACTTTCTACGTCGCTGACAATATCTAGCAAGCTTCTTTGACCAGATTCTGAGTTCCAGATTCTTTGTCTTGGAGGCGAAAATGTCTGAATTCGGTCACTGTGGCAAATCATACACGATCTCAGCTCCTAAAAGCTCCCCCTTCAACTTCTACAAGCATTGAAGTACTCTCAGAGTCGCCACAGATGGTCATGATATTGTAGATGGCAACGAGGCTCAGTATTCAAGCGAGCGCCGTCTTGAATGGATACAATGGTAAACCCATGGACCAAGAACTAGAGTCAAGGTTTGATTGATAGTATCTCATCCAGCACTACAATCGCAGATATTATTGCGCACCTTCATCTGACCAAATGATCCTACAGGGACTCCGAAGCACCCCCAAAGCTCGAACAGGTATCATGGCCTCGAATCGGACAGCAAAAAACATGGAAGTTTCAGCTTTCTAAAAGGCCAAGACGTTGTAAAATACCCAAGCACTATTTTAGAGTTGTATCAGCACGTAGATGGGCACTAGAATACATACTGATGAGTCCGTAGATCCGCTCATCCGCGGTCAATTCATCGGAAGTCCTCTTCGATCCTCGGTCAGTCTGCAGGTCATCAAGTGTCTTCGAAACCCTCCCTTCTATTTTTGCTGCATATACGGTCATTGTACTCTCCACCGGAAACCTTGCATATTCTTGCATATTTGGTCAGCTTGATAATGGGCTAGCACTATCTTCACACGCGCTTCCTCCCATTCAGTATCCGATCAAAAGCCGCAGCCACTTTTAGCGTGAGATCGCGGTTGGGGAGCAAGAACATCAAGATTTCAGTCGCTGTAGCAGCCTGTAATTCAGCGATGTAATCGCTGAAGTTAGGGCTATCAAGCGCTGAAGCCCTCTAAAGCCCCCTGAAACAACTTTGTCACGCTACAAGAGGCAAGCGAATCCGCACTTGATCGGATACTCTGCTCCTACCACTACGTATCGATTAGAGACCTCTGCTTCAACGGCTTTACGATACAAGGCATCTCCTCTAAGGATTTTCCAACCCTTCCACTGGCCAATCAGTTTATGCCTCGACCCCTATCAACAATAAGGCCGATTGAGCTTGCACATTACCATTAGCACACGGACCACACTTTTTAACCTCACCGGACTATACTCCTTAGTAGACAATACATTCTGAGTCCTCTATGATGTCAAATCAGCGACATAACTCTAGTACCTCTAGTCATCTCTGCTTTCTTTCACATTTTCTAATCCCCATCGACGACTACGACGTCGTCGCGAAGCGGCGTTCCAAAACCATGCCTTGGCGATCTGGGGCGAACTTCCGAACATTTGCCTCTGTGACAGTAAGCCACTACTTCGAAACTCCTAGTAGGTACATTTTTCATCCTCTGACAGACAACTGGCAGCCCTGATTTTGACGACCCTGCAACGTTCCACAGTACAGCAATATCACGCCGCCAATTACATTTCTTCTCGATAGCACGCGACGTCTTGAATATTATATTGGAGCAAGTCTATGAGAGCAGCGATCATGGATTCCGCAGTCTTTAGAAGTTCTTGTTTGGCGTTAAGTCTCTGGCACCAACGATAAGTCAGCATATGAGAACCTCGACGCGGCAACGTGGAAGCCATGACACTTGACTATTCGTTTGCGCACGACAAAAGACCATCGCTACATTTTCCCTTATGACTCGACGGTATCTCGATCACTCTCCCAGAATGCAAATCATGCGTTAATGCTTGCGACTTACCATAAACCTTTCCGACACCTTGAGCATGGTCCGAACGCTGCTCATGGAAATCCGCACCAGAATTATTGACGGACGTTGGGATCTTACAGACATGTCAACGATTGAAGCAAAAAGATATTCAAGATGATGCACACCTTGGAAGAACAGGCCGAGCACTCGAACTTCACAGTTGGGGATGATGACCATCCACATTACCCTTAAAAAGCCGAGGACGGCGGGGTTGTGATGCAAGAGCGTATGCTGCGACTTCTCATGATACTTATCTCGGGAGGGACCTACCGAACGTTAGCAACGGTAGCATGAGTCTATGATTTTCTCCTCGGGCCGAATGCATGTTGTTCGACATGAAAATATCTCCTCGGCATGCCGACCCCGTCAAGCTGGAACCGACCAAAACAAGCCGAATGCCTATCTCAGAAGGAAGCCCGGCTATATCTACTAGTCATGGAACATCCTTTTCCAGGCAACCAGGAACGATTAGCAGCAATCTCTGGTGCAGCACTCCACCTCATCGTACCCTTCGTCGTCTCATCTTAACACCACACCAGGGACTCCGGTAATTTTCGCTTAGCGAGGCTATTCACCAGCTCGCTCGCGCTAGCACGGGATCTCTTCCCCTGAGCCTTCGCTAGAGTCTCACCCACTTTTTGCCTGTTTGTTTACCTGCGCGACCCCAAACATCAATCAACATCAAACTCACTAACACTACAACCGCGATACGACAACTACGAGATACAACCGCGACATCACAACGAAATCAGCTGACTTGCAGTATTCACTGCTTGCCTAGGTGATCACTGGTTGATTTGGCTGAAGCATGTTCATGCTGACTAAGGTTGATCAACATTGGGAACGATATTGGCGTTTTCAACCTCAGGCGCACACCTCGAGGCTGTGATAGACATTACGACATCTCGGAATTTCGCAAATGTCCTGACCCGCGCTATGATGTTCGGCTCTCAAAGAGAACATCGAGACCCTCGGACATCAAGTAGCAGGACACTTGATGATTCGAGACGACTCGACAATCATCTGAAAGTCATCCAAGGGGCATTTCAGCTTATTCGATGTCTTGGGAAGATTGTTTGAGGCAAGATTTTCTGCAGGTTTCTCACTACTCAGGGGCGGTAGACTTCTTTGATGTTTGTAGAGTTCTAGGACATGTCGACCCGT
Organism: Helotiales sp. EF0021; assembly: GCA_000292665.1. Lineage (NCBI taxonomy): Eukaryota > Fungi > Ascomycota > Leotiomycetes > Helotiales > Helotiales sp. EF0021. The sequence goes on from AIET01000212.1 coordinate 86,619, forward strand.
CCTTTCTGCGAGAGCTCTGCTTCAGGATTTCGACACTTCCAGAGTTCTGTTCTAAGCCGCTACAATGTATGGATATATATTCCCTTTCCAGCCACTTTTGATTACTTTTTGGGAGCAACCTGGATCCTCGAACCACGTCCTGCAGTATAGACTTCTTTATTTACATCTGGTCCTGGGCCTGCCATATAGGTGCTGCACTGGACTCTTAGCAGGCCATCATGGTTCTTGCAACTTCCGAGAAAGCATCTATATTCCTTTTGTTCTGGACTTCCTGTCTTCGACACTTGTTTTCGGTTTGAGGTAGTTCTTTGTGTGTTTCTTCCCGAGGTCTGGACTCTGACAGCGTCGACCGCTTCAACCAGCATCCAGTGAGATTATCCACCCTTTCCCATTAGAACTTCGAGACATGAGCTCGTTGTGTATGTGTTTCTTTGCATCTTCCAGCAGATATGCTCTCTGGCGGCAGTTGCCAGGGACTTCCGACAATTCTTTGTCCCACACCCGCCTCCACCCCATGGTGCCCGACTTCAACCATGGGGTTTTCCCATTGTGCCAAGTTGTAGATGCTCATTCTTCGTAATGTTTACAAGGACTGTAGCATCTCCAACACAGACGGGTGCTTGCGATAAGCACGCTCGCTATTGTGCTGTGTGTCGCGGATGAACTCGACTGAGAATTCGTTCATGGAGACGCCGAGACATTATGCGCTGCCCATCATCGAACGCGCAGCTCGAATTGCCAACCTTTTTGGAGCCATGACAGGGTTGTATACCAGGTCATCGGCCTCTTGGTCGTATGGCCAAGGGGGAAGGATGCGCGTACAGATTTTCTCGGTTAAGATCTGACATCGGAGTGGAGCCCATGGGTGGCCATCCAAAGTTGAAAATTCTAGAATTTCTCCCTAGCCACCTCAGCTCATGTTTACCAGGATGGCAAACCCGATCTTTTGGTATGATTTTGATCTTTATATCTCCAGAATTGGAGAAATGGTGTACAAGTGTCTGCTGGAGTGGGGCCCGCTGTTACGCGTCGGCCACCGACTTTTCACCAAGCATCAGCAACAGCGCCTGATTCATCTCCAAAGATGACTTGTTCTCGTAGGGTTGGACATGAGGTATATACCGATGCCATCCGCGATGGAGAGGATTTGGCTCGAAAAAGTGTTGCGTCTTTGTTCCAGGAGGACGGGAGGCCGAACCCGCCACAGCGTCCATGATAATGAGATCAGGAATCTGGAAGAGGCGCTCTGAAGCTGGGGCACCTTGAGAACCACTGGCATCCATCCGGATAGCTCCTTTGGGGTTGTGCTTAGGGCGGGGTGCTTCTTGTCCAATTTCATAGGGTGGGTGTGGCGTGAAACGAGGACTTTAGAGTTCCGCTAAACTATTGGCGCCGATAACGTCGCACTGGCCAGCTCATGGCCGCATGTGGAAACTTGAGAGTATCTCGATCAAATTCGAGGTCTTTTTCGAGGGTAGGAACACATGGAATGGTGAGTGAGAGTATAGCACAGTGCTTTGTTGAGGTTTCGAGGAGACTTGGTGGTGTTTCGATCTGTCGAGGAAAGAGAGGTCAGCAACGGCACGCTCAGTTCTTCTCCTAGGAAACATACCTATCCTCCAGATCCATTCACAACGCATATGTGCAACTCTGCATTCGAAATCTATCTCCTATCGGACAGTGTCTCTGGCAGAAGCCAGGTGTAATCTGCTATTCTAGCTGATTTTCTCTGGATGTTTAATGCTCAATGTCAATGTCTAAGGAGCCGGAGCCACAGTACTCAGCGAACGTTCCATGCCACTCCTGAAAATGATCTAACAAAATGTGGAAGTATATTTGACGTATATTAGCAACTTATATACCTCCTCTGCTTTTGTTTCACCTTTGATTTCTTATAATTTCTGTCGAAGGTTATAGAACTTCAAAGTATAAATAGAATATGTGTCTCATAAAGAGAATAGCTATTTGTGCGCTGTAGCAGGTATGGTCCAGGTGTCTCGCGCTGGAAAATTAAAGGTCCTAAGCGAGACACATTTCCCAATGCTAGACCTATAAGATTTGCAACCTTTGCCTATGTCTGTCAATTTGACCCTTTCTAATTACTTTAGATGAGCCTATATATTGGTGAATGGGCTATATATGTATATGCATGCACTCTCCATATATCTCTAACTCCTACGCATTTTTTGGTCGAAATGTCTTGGGTTTTGCGCATTAGGGGCGCTTTATCTCACGCCGATCAAAAGAAGCCATTGCGCTCCAATGGCCTACGTACTCTACACCTATTAATGACTCCTCGCCCTTCAATGTTGCCAAGTACAAGAATAAGTATCTAGGTGAGCTTATCCAGCTTTACGTTCTTTCCTCTCGTCCTCTACCAAAGCCACAGGAACACATCTTTCATTACAGGTTGACATCACATTTTGTTACACAAGAACATGCTTGGAACCTGTCAGATGAGACAAATTAATTAAAGGAAAATGACTACAAAGATCCAGGAATTCATAGTTCCCGCTTCAACAACAAAAGGAACAGTCATGTATGGCGCCGTTAGATGTGGCTGACCATCTCGGTACTCCCCCTGTCCGCCAAACGACTCGCTAAATTTTATCAGTGCCAAGACACGAGACTAAATGCTGTCATTTATCACGAAATATCGAAAATTGGGGGTAAAATATGGTCTAGGATCAGAAGTGTAAGTCACATCGATATTTTGTTTATAAGCTCATGTTTGATCTCATGATAAAGCGCCGTACTGACTGCATAACAAGAACACCTCGCCAAAGCACCCACGCTTTCCCAAACAATTTGATGAAACCTTGAACCCATTTTCCTCCAAACAGCAGCTTTGACACGCCTAATACTACGTTGCAAAAGGATGAAAAGACTTTAAAATCCATGTCTTTGAGGCCTTTGAGTGGCTTATTGTCAGATGCAAGAAAACTACTGAGATATTTACAGGATGGTTGGTGTGTGCGACGGGCATGACTGGCGGTTGCCACAGCCTAATAGCGACATTTGGATATGCAGTATCAATCTTGCAGATACGAAAATGAGTCTCAAAGGTTCTGCTTTTGCTCATTGAAAGAGATATATTATTTTTTGTTCCACTCCCGCACACCATCTCTGGTATCACACGCCTCGACGTAAAACCGACTGCATAGCCATAACAACAGTTCTCATCATGATTAGCATTATCTTGAACTCCCATAAACTCCACAGATATCTGCCCTGCGAAACCTCGAGATTTTCCCATCTACACGCTACCGCACATGACATGAATCGAAATGCAACGCCCCTTTCCTTAACACCGTTAGCTGCGACAATCATTCTCACCATCGTTATCAGCTTCCGCCATATCTATTATCCTCCCTGCTTCGCGAAACTGCAGAGGCGGTTTCACATTGACCCAAAGGACCTACTCGACCCACCAGAATCCATGCCACCTCACAAGTCGTCATCCGAAGTCACGTTGACCACCCTTCTCAACATGAATAACGGCTTCCTCCCTTCCTTCACCAGCGCTTTGAACAGCATCAATGGCTTATCTTCCATCTCCAAACAACGTTCAATATCACCATACATGAGATACAGCCTATAATCCGTAGGAGAGGCTGTGATGTTATACTTTTTCATGGCGGCAGGGAGAACTCTTTCTGTTGTGTCTTGCATGGAGACGCGGAAAGACTTGAAGATTTCGACTGGTCCGGACTCGGTTGGTTCGGGGAGACGGCTGAATCGGGAGAAGGGTAGAGTCGCTGAGGATGGAGATGTGAGGGATCCTTGGGTCGAATGGATTGGCCTATCTTGGAGAAGTGGTGGAGGAACAACACCATATCTCCGACTCGCCGATGGAGAAACATCAGAGCTATCTTGATGCAAAGAAGGAAATCTTCGTTCAAGCTCTACTAGCGTATCACGAACGAGGTCCATGAATCTATGAGGAGACAGCGTGGATAATTTCTGTCGAGCTGCGTTGCGCTTGGAGTGGAAATGAGGATCTGGTGTGAGGAAGGAGGGTGTCGATTCTGTCATTTCTCGACGGAACAATTCATCATAGACATCTGTTCGAAGTTCTTTGAATTGTGATGGAGTAAGGATTCTCAATTTGTCTCGTGCTCTGTGACTTGGTTGGATTGGGGTATTGCCACAGTGTCGCATCATGGCGATGTAGTGGGCTGATACTTCTACGTCTGGGATAATTCGTGATTCGGAGGGAGGTGTTTGTGGTTGATTGTTGGCTTGGGTTCCATGTGACAAGGGACGTCCAGGCAGTGAGATTGCTCTTCGAAGAGAATATGGCGGCGGATCTTCGCTTGGCACGATCGAGTCTGAAGGACGATTTGGGTGCGACCGTATAATGCCAGCAGCTGTAGAAAGATCTTCAAGGCCATCAATGAGACTCTTTAATTGTCGAATCTTTTCCTCAAATTTCTTTCCATCACAAACTGTCCATACGACGAGTGAAAAGCATGACTTTTGTTTCTGATTTTCTCGGATACGTTGTCGGATTGTGAGAGCCGGTCGGATGTTGGACAAAACATGCAGAGATGCACTGGGCCGAACTTTCTCACTCGGGTTTGGGTCTGGAAGAAGAGGAGGTCGGAACTCGTACTTTTGGCGAATTGTTTCAATCTCGGCGAGAAGATTGGCGATGTTGCCTACACATTGTGTGATTGTTGATTCAACATCTGGTCTTGACGTGAGGGTCGATTGTAGGTGGTCCGGGTCGATGAGAAGGCCGATTGATTGTCCCCAGAGCTTGATTCGAAGCCACAGAATGGACAGCTCGCTGCAGAGAACTTCATAATCGGAAGCAAACGGCATGTTGGAGTGAGGGCTGTAAGATTGAGTGTTGATTTCATTGCGATGCAGGAGACCGGCTGTTCATGAAGTGCGAGAGAATGCGTGTTGGTGCTGGAGCGACGCTGATCAGAAGCAAGGTGGGACACGGCTGACAGCTGGGTCGCTGCATCATTGTTTTCTTTGGGATTTCTCCTCTTTATTGAGGCTCTCGGTGAGGTCGCTGAGTGGATGGCTGGTTGTTGGCTGATCGGATCGAGGCGTCATGACTGGCTGGACAGCTGTCCTGCAGGTCTCTTCACCGAGACAAGACAGTTCATCATCTTGAAACGCGCCACATTAACGAGGCTGCTGTTTTGTGCTAGCTACCCAGTGGGAGAGATCCGGATGTCTTTGATTGTGGTTCAAGCGGTTGATGGTTGACCGTGATTTGCGCCTTCATCACGGTGTGCGCCACGCCACAGGGGTACATCAACAAGTTTTCGGCATGCAGATAAGGTGTCTTTGATGTAATCGCATTGATATGTTAAGAGTGAGTGAGAGGTCTAGATGTGTGGATTTTGAGCGTCAGTTGGCGGTCATGGAGAGCATGATTCGAGAACATTCAAGACATACAAGGAGACTGGCTAGTGTTGAAGTTCTAGCACTAAGAATCGGTACCAAGAGCATCGGTATCAAACCGAGAATGGAAACTTCGTTCACAAGTGCTTCATTTCTCATTCTATCATTTCATCAATTCCCAATGCTCTTATTACAGTTGTTATACTGTCTTTGACGCGTCCTTAGCACAAGTATTAGGTCAAAGTTACTTAATGGCGTCTAAGGTTCTAATACCAAGCATGTCACGGGAGGAGCTTCATTCCCTGCTCATTGCTTATCTTGTGTGATCACTGTCATTTTTCATCGTTTAAATTCATCCCATACATAGGCTTGAGATTCTACCCTCGAGGATCCATTCTCAGATTCTATGGAGAAGAAAAGTACAAATTTCCTTGATCCCTAAGTTACATGTCAATGTACATGCGTTACGCTCCTTTAATGGCCAAGAACCTCCAGCTTCTCAGACGTTACAGCTGTAAATGTGTTCAGTCCAAGGCTCATTGTACCAAGGTGTTTGGGATTTAAATTGAAGATAGACTCTCATGATGATGTCTGCTCATAACAGTCATACATTGGTTGGTTGCATCAGGTCAGCATCTTCATTGCTCGAGTCAAGCCCCACAATCCCCTCCGGCTCCTTGTGGTGATCAAAGATACGCCTGGCCATGGAATACCACAGCACGCCCCTCACCGCGAATCTGAAACCACGCAGGCTTCCATTCCGCGCCGTTTGACACGCAGGTGTGCAGGGGACTAGGCAGCATCAGGCGTAGTCCATGTCTGGAAGCCCGCACTAAACTGCATGAGGAGATTCAGGATCGCCCATGTAAACATCTCCTGAATTGAGCCTGTGGGGTACGTGCATTGCGATGTTGACAACCCCTTAAGGAGTACATCTTAAGATCCTCACAGTGCGGGCATTTAGCAAACCGTGGATTATCCTGCAATAATACGCTCTCTATCGACTTGGAAGCGACGAACCGGCACCTCGGACGGGAAGGCGCGACATCCCAAGTAAACACACTTTCGCTTCTCCACCCCAGCTATATTTCTGTCCTTTCCCCAGCGACATTCTCGCGGCAAGAACAACAAAAACACCTGTCACATCTGATCGCAAAACTTTCAACCCGATAAACTCCTCCGGCGCGCTTCTGCAAGCCTACCGACCGAGATCTGCAGCCATCATGTCGGTCCAGAATACCTACAAGCAGTTCCTTGCTGCCCCAAACTCTGCTCTCCTGGCCAGCAACGCGTCCTTACACTACATCACAACACTCGTTACCATCAATGGCTCCGCTGAAATCCTCAAGCACCTCGAGAAGCAGACCCGCGAGCTCAAGAAGAAGGAGGAGAAATACCTTGATGTGGTCGAGGGTTCCGACGCGCTCGCAGTAGAGCTTCACACCACCCTCGAATTCGTCTTTGGAGGTGGCGCATATCTGCCAGGCTTGGATGATAACTTCCTCGCTGATCGCGTTGTTACATTCCCGATTGTGAGTATCTGCCGATCTGTTTTGTTGACTTTGCTAACCTTCGCAGATTCACATCGTAAGCTTCGATGCCAACGGCAAGATCCAACAAATTCGACAAAGCTGGGATCAAGGCTCTCTTCTGAAGCTGATCGATGTGATCGGAAAGACTGGACGAAATTGGCCGATCCGTGATGGCAAGGATCAAATTAAGTTGATTGCGAACAGCGTCAAGTCCTCCGGAAAGACCTTGAGCGATGCACCACCACCAGCAGATGAGTCCGCATACAACCGATCGAGAGGTAACTCTACACATGTTACACGCGACCCACATGCTTCCCTATCCTTGTTCGCTCCTCGCGGCGAGAGATTTGAGGAGGATCTGCCTTCTGTTGTAGCACCGAAATCATCTGCGAAGCCGCCACCACGCCCATACGACGAGTTGTTTGGCGGGCAACACTCACCCATTGAGAAAGAGGAACGTTCCAATTCTCCATCGAGAGTTACCAGGGTTGGTGCAGGCAAGAACTATGGACCATCGCGTCTCTTCGACCAAGGCGAGACGGCCGAGACCGACCCAAAGCAAGAAAAGATGTACCGTCCCAATGCCGCCAGATACCAACATTTCAACTTTGGCGATGGAGAAGAGGCCGAGAAGAAGCAGATCATGGATAAGAACAAGCATTCCAGTCAATGGAAATTTGACGACTTTATGACTCCTCAAAAGGCGGTTCCATCCAAGGTCCTCCGTACCAATGATGTACGCCACTGGGGTACTAGTGATGATGAGGTTGTCGATAGTCCTGTCAAGCACAAGAAGGTTGATAAGCCTCGACCATCTGCCGAAACCCATTTCGAATTCCAAGACGACGGTACTCCCAATGAACCTCGAGTTCTTGGACGTCCACGAGGACAAGGTCAAAATAACGGTCTTGGTCTCTACAAGGATAATATGTTCGAGGAGGAGACTGCTGAGGAGGCGAAGGGTGTCAATGCGCCTGCACCAACTCTCGCAAATGTCAAGGAACGCCGCAAGGATTTTGATCCTCATTTCCAGATGACAGATGATTCTCCAGCCTCGAAGGCAACCGCTCAACCCATCACCGAAAACAAGATCAAGGCTGTTAAAATGATGGATGCAAACTGGGATACCTATGATCATTCACCCAACCAGAAGGAGAACAGTGGCAGCGCCAAGAACGGGGGTATCGCGATTGCTGGTAATGGAATGGGTGGCAAGAAGGGACAAGGACCATTGTCTGAAGCTACGAATATCATGTCTCATCGAAATGATGATCCAAAGGGTATCAATACTGCCGGTGATGGTATGGGTGGGAAGAAGGGAAGTGGGAGAGCTTGGGGATTCGGCGATGATAGCGATGGAGAGGAATCTGGCGGTGTCAACACAAAGTCGAAGTTCAGGACGGGCAAGACCCAAGGTAAGACGTCACAGCAGGGAACCGGTGGAGATTTCTGGGACTTTTAGAGCCTTGATTAACTCGAACGATATCGAAACGATCTCGAGCGACTGAGAATACACGACACGCTTTGTTAGGAAGTGGAGGATTACGGCTGAATAATGCGTAATGTGGTATATGAGCTCATGATTAGCATCACCAACAGCGGATTGCTTTTCCTTGGTTTTTGTTATTGACTGACATGGACAAGACGTCTTTCCTTGTTGTTTGATTGTTTCTGGTTATCATTTCCTTGCCGATTCAGTATTGAGCGGAGGGTATCCTAGCTTGCTCATTGGAGAAGTGTTGGATGACGGAGATTGTGGATATGAAAATTTGAAGCTTGGTGGAAGTAGAGAAGTGGAGCAGACAAACACGCGCAAGCAAGGAGGATAGTTGTTGCTTGTATGTTATGTTAATGTTATGATATGATCAGCAGTACGAGTTCTAGAATGCGAGTGTATCATACATGATTTGCTTTCGATGTGCTGTTCTGTTGCTCGTGACCTGGAGGATTCCTTGTGCAAGTGCACACATCATCATTATATACTTTGGTTCTGTCGTTTCAGAGCGTTCATATTGCAAATCAACTCAATTCTAAGAGGAAGAACTGAGCTTGTAAATTATCTACATCTGCTTCAATTAGGTTAGCAGTACTGTGGACTTTTCAAGAGTGGAGCTTCCATTTTGTAGCAGCAAGGAGCTTGAAATCATCCTACGCTGTTGATTGACTGGGGGCTTTGGTCCGTGCGTGGGTGGCCAGGAACGACAAGAGAAGACAGGGCAAATCACATGACCTCGTTAATGCGGCCCTCAGCATCTTCGAAGTATACAACCTTTTGTCGGTCCAATCAGATAGAATCATCATCTTTCCCTTGTATTTATCAGCTCTCTTGAGCTTGTTCACGGGGACGGTGGAGGTTATACAATCATATGGGTATTATCACGTGAGGCTTAGTGGATGAGAAATTGGTGAGGAAAGAAGATTAAGGATATTTTACCTGTTGTTTAATTCTATGAAGTCGCTTTAGACTATAAGTAGGATTGCAATTACGCATTTTAGCTCGAATATAAGCCGAGCAGAGGGAGTTTTATTAGTACATCGACTTGATATAATTATGTTACCAATTTAGTCTTACTTCACTTGTCACATAAAATATCAGGACATCAAAACATCGATCTTTAGTCGCGAAAAAAATTCAAATCGTTGCAATCTTACATACCTCCTCTCTCCTCTCTCCTCTCTCCTCTCAAGCCTCCAGCCACCGAGTTATGACTCGGCCGCGAGTCTTTCACCACCCACCCGGTCCTCTCCATCCACTGAGTCCTCTCAAAGCCTCTAACCACAGAGTTATGACTCGGCCGCGAGTCGTCCACCACCTACCCAGTAGAATGTGACCTACCCTCCTCTCTATTTACAAAGTTCTCAAGCCTCCAGCCACCGAGTTATGACTCGGCCGCGAGTCTTTCAGTTCGTCCAAATATTCGGTCCGTCCAAGCTTTTAAGAAAGTGTGTCCAAATTTAATGAAAGTCCGTCCAACTTCGTCCAAATTTTAAAGAAAGTGTGTCCAAATTAGGAAAGTCCGTCAAAGATTAAAGAAACTTCGTCCAAGTCTGCAGCGCCAATCTGGTCGCCGTGTTATCAAGATAGTATGGCACAGACACTAGCTTCATACTAGCGAATGTAGACAGACGCGACATCGGGGTGGTGTTGAGCATGAGCGGTGTCGAAAACCTTTTTGAAAATATAGCGCGGTAGGATCGAGGTTCGCCTCTATCGTGGAACCTCCTCCTTAATCCGTGCTAGGTCCTCGGCAACCAACCCATTCTGACCCGTGTCGCGCCCTCGTCCCAACTTTGCCGCTTGCTACTAGTCAGTACGGCGCGCATGGCATCTCGCAATAGATTTGCTTCCTTGGCTCACTATCATTGCCAGTGATGGGGTCGCACTCACTCGGGCCGAAGCCTTGTTGAGTGGTGGAGTGTTGTGATTGTCTGTGTTGGATGAGGACTGGATTGGAGAGGGTTGGGAGGGGTTTATGTATTGGATATCGGGTAGCTGTTCTCTTGGATGCTTGACAGAGAAACTGTTTGGGGTCCTGGAACAGTAGAAGACGGGAAACAGAACAGAATGGCATTGTTGAACTTATTGTTGTATCTTTGTCTAAGGATTGTCCCTGAACAAAGAACAGGTAGTTTGACAGGCTTTGATGTTTCATTTCTTGATAGTATTCCTTGATTTTCGGTATTGAACGAACCGTTGTTCGGGGGCTTGGAATAGTGGACGACGTGAAAAACCCGAAAAGCGTTGTTGCATTTTGCATTATTCCTCTATCTAAATGTCACCCCTTAACAGAGACTAGATGATTTTGAAAAGAGTTTACAAATGTCACGTTTTGTTACCACTCTTCGAATTTCGGCGTTGAATGTCAAGTCACGTTTCACGTTTTGGACAAATTTTCATAAGTGGAAATAATTGGATTACATGAGTGTCTATACCTGAATCTACACTCTAGATTTTTCCGCAGGCTTGGAGCAGAGACGGCACTCCTTTGATGTTTTTGCATCGGGAGTTATGTCTTGGATATGCATTGGCAGGGTATCTTGTGCTTTGCCACCAATGGATATCCGAGAAGTGATATCCTTCAAGACACAGACGTAGCAGAGCTTGCAGTACATGGTGGGTAAATGACCTTTGGTTTGTTGAGATGGGTTGAGTGTTAGGGAAGAATTGGCTAGATAAGAGGGACGTTGACAACATACTCTTATAGCGAGCTTATCGAAAGCTGTTCTTTCCTTCGATCTTGGCCTTTCTTTGTCCTTTACACCGAGACTGAACCCATTCTTGAAAGGGACAACAAAACAAATTGTTACTAGAGTTATTACTTTGAAGACTGGTCGTTGATTGATGAACAAAGCTTCAATTCTATTTCGACAAAATGCTATGGTGGACTTCTTTCGGCGCAGTCTAGCCTTCTTCGTTCCATTGTGGCATAGCTTCTGTTGTGGTGAGCTTGACGGAACCTAGAGCAATAAATCCAACGTACGGGAAGAAGTCTCGAGTGATATCACTCCATCTCTGAAATCATTGAGATTCCTTGGTTCTTTAGCGAAGGACACAAGGAGGCTTGTCACGTCGTAATTCTAGAACGAGGAATCATTTCTGAATCATATATTCCCTCAAAATAATGTCAAGCAAGATAAGCTCAGATTCGCAAACTCAAATCACACAAGACAGAAATACGCAATATTCATGCCTCCTCTATGTCATCCAGACTTTTCCTAAGGCTATTTATGAGGCAAGAGAACGTAGCACTGTTCCTTCTCTATTTCTCCTCACTAAGATCCAAGAATAAAGCACCCAATAAAAGCGTGTGTATAGAAAAATCAAGGAACAATTGCTCAGCCATCGATACCCAAGCACTCAAAGCTCCTGCAAAAGAGCGCAAAGAAGTCGAAGTCCCTGAGACGAGAGTTCGAAACGAGTATCTCGTGGGATTGCTTTCTTAGCGCTTCTTTCCACCGGGTTCTTCTCAAATTCCTCTATAAGCTTGACGTATCCATTTGGTAGCCTGCTTTCTAATGTTCGACCCCCGGCTAGTTTATAAGGATCATTGAACTTCTCTTGATACAACGAGGTCTTAGCCTTCATAACATTGGTAGCTACTCCGGGATTTGCTGCGGAAGCAGGCGCAAGAGCTGTCACAATGCTGGCAGTAGATTTGGGAGTGAGCTTGACTTTGGCCTTCTTCGAGGTCTGACTGGTGGGCTGAGATTCAACGTTAGCTACTACCAATAGCGACGCAGAGATCTTGAGCTTGGGGATGAGCGGGTGAGCGATCATACATACAGTGTTCAGGTCGGCTTTCCACGGCTTGCGCTTAGTGCCTACTCGACTGGATCGACGAAGTGTCGTGCCAGGATCGTCCGCAACAGAGACAGTCTTTATACCTGAAGCGCTGACAATAGCTGGACTGTCGTTGGTGTTTTCAGTGTTTTTATCATGAAGAGCTCGCGCATGGCTAGTTCTAGATACAGCAGGCATTTTGTCGGCGATTGAGGTGATAAGAGTGTAATGGTTGCTATGATTGAAAGCAAATAATAAATTGACGGAGATATTCTACTTCAGAAGCGGTGTCATGCGCTGAAGAAAGTTTCAAGGTTCTACTCTAGAAGGTCGAGGTCAAGACATGAAAAGTAAGCGAGTCTTAGCGCGAGGTAATTATGCTATGGTCGCGTCACCACAGGAGCAGAGGTTTTACGCGTTATTTATACTATAGGTGTAAGGAACAATAATGATCCCCACTTCTACCTCTAGGTTGCGTACTTCACATTTGCCATATCAAGAGCAAGAGCCTCAGATTTGAGTAATGAGGTTCATAGTAGAAAGTTTCTATTGCTTATTGACTAGAAGGCTCTGATAAGAGAAGGAAAACCACCAAGAATCGAAATACCCAATCTTTATTTCCCACTCTATCTGAGTTGGACCCATGTAGCAAGAGAAAGCATAAACAAAACTTTGTCATCCCATGATATCCTCTACCGCTATTGAGAAGCCGTGGTTGAAATAACCAGAGGCATCTAAATAGACAAAGTGTTTCTTCCCTACCTCTAGCTTAGCCTAGCATTTTTCTTTGACGCGAGCAACCGAGCACAACGGTATCGGCTCTCTAAGAACTATCGCTGACCGAATGACTCGTGGTCTCCTTTACACCCTCGCTCTCCACAAATTTGATATACTCCTTTGACAATCTGCTTCCAAATTTGCGCCCTCCAGCTGGCTGATAGGGTCCCAGATAACGCTCGACAGTGGCATCTCCTCCTCGCTTTGATGCTGGACTGAAGTCGGAGGGGCATCAGGACCGCCTGGGGCCATTGGGACATCCTTTGGACCTTCAATAGCGGAAGTAAGTGTGTCTCGAGCGATCGGAATAGGGGCGCCATCTAGCTTATTTATGGTGGCCTTAGTCCTGGAGACGTGAGTGTCGTAGTGTGCACGAGTAGCCATATGAGCTGGGATAGCAGTAGATTCATCGATTTTATCCTTCTCGATGGTTGCAGGCTTGTTACCAGATTAGTAGAAATCGAGCAGGCGGAAAATGGTTACTTGATTCACCTTGTCGGTAGAATGCTCTGACTTGAGCTTCTTGGGAGAACTAGCGTCCATCATTTTCCCTTGCTTCTTGCGCTTATGTGAATCCTCAACGAGGCCAGGAAAATGAACGTGGCTTCTACCACTAGTGACAGCAAGGTTGTTCTTCTTACGAGTGACAATCTGTGCGGAAAAGCTCAGCACTTTGTAATGATGGATCAAGGATGAAAAGCTTACCACGGGTGTCGGAACCTCAAGCGTGGTGGTGCCTTCGGTAGATCCACGGAAGGGCTTGAAGACGAGTCAAAAGTATTTCCCAGCGCTTCAAACGGCAATCTCCACCCGTCTCCAGAGTACGCGTATAGATATATACATTACCTTTTGAATCCCTAGCCTTGTTTCATGAACGTATCGTCAGATCTGTTTGCAAAGCAGCACTGATTAGTAAGGCCACACACAAGTCACAGGTCACGATGCAGTAATTTATTGGGGCATAAAATCACTGCTGTTGGAGGAAGGAATGGTGACACCGAGAATCGAAATGGAGGCAGAAAGACGGAGTCACACAGGTTCATATTGAAAAATTGTTCGGGTATTGTTTTGAAGAGTTAGATTCCTTGCTATCATTATCACATTATAAAACAGGCGGACTTACCTCCCAAGCGATTATTCAAACAACTTCCAAAATAAGAGCCTACTGCATGGTCAACTAGGATGTCAAATCACTTACCTGCATGGCCTCTGCCTCGCATGTTCCTGATGTTGATAACGACCTGCTTTTGAAGTTCAAGCTCTTTTGCGGAGGATTTATTGACAACACTATATTTGGGAGGTGGTGAGATTCCGGCTGTGGTAGTAAGATGAAGATCATTGTTGCCTTCTGCTTCTTTCGCAGTCTCCTTCACGTCCTCTTCCTCTTCCGACTCAGAGTCAAGGTCAGCGATGGTGACTTCTTGCCTAAGGGAACTCGGCCTACCTTTAGCGTGTGATCGGGAAGCTGGTTGAATTTTCTGTTGCTGGGTAGATTCTTGCTTTAGAGAGGGACGGCGGATTCTAAGATAGTATTTCTCGCGCCTTAGAATCCCAGCAGGTGACAGAGGGATTGGAGCTGGTTGCTCGTCACTATATAAGTCGAAAAACTCGTCAAGGTCGTCTGTAGTCTGATCGTCATCACTCTCCCACTCATCGTCAGAGCTATCAGGCGACCAGACACTTCTCTCGATAGAGTCCGTTTCTGTACTATTCTCTCCTGTCTCTAGATCGATGCTGTTATCTGGAACGTCTGAGAAGTCAGGAACTATAGTAGAGTCGACCTCTTGAGAAGGTTCCTGCCAGACGTTGGGAACCTCTACTGGGTACTCGTTGACGGCTTCGGGGACATCAGAGGGCGATAAAGTTTCTTGCGGAATGCTAGCAAAAACGTCTTCTGAGGATTCGGGGACAGCTTTATAACCCTCAGATGACAATGTGGTGGGCGATGTGGTGAGCATAAGTAGAAAAGCGGTTGGCGATATGGGGATGGCAATGGACTGCCAATGAGAAGCACTGGACTCTGCGGCCTCCGTTAATGGGCTGACCAATGTATCTACTTTAACTTGGCTAGAAATTGGTATGAAGATACCGAGAGCATCCACTTCCGGTCTTTCACAAGATGCTGTTACCCACGATTCTATCCTTTCTTCGGCTATAGATGTGAGCCCCCGTGCGGTAATCCTTGCGGCCATTGTTTCCGAATCCGCAGTGACGGACGAAGGTGCTGCCGAGCAAATGTCAAGACCCTGAACATCGAAAGGATCAGGAATCGTGTAACTCTGGGCACCTTGAGTAAGATGCTTCTGCTCCAATTCACAAAATAAGCATCTGGCAATTGGATAGGACACTCCCCTATCTGCTTCATGCCGTTCGTGGATTGATTTCCACAATTGACTTGCTCGGGAGATTTCTCGAAGATCTACCTGATTCATCTCTTCTAGTAACTGATGTTCGTTACTCCCAACAGCGTGCAAGATACGTTGAGACTTACCTTGGCTGGCTGCACGCTTCAGGCCCTTGACCGCTTCAGGATTTTGGTTGGTCGCAACAGCTCTGAGACTTTCTGATCTTCCAAGGGCGGCCGGGGCTGCCAGAGGGACACCCGAAGCCCAACATTCAGGACAGCGCACATTTCGTTGTACAGATCGGCTTTCTGAAGTGTTTGATGTTGATAGACGAGACCATAGTGTTGGGGTGGCTAGGCTTTCTGCTGGGACTGAGTTGATACATATATGCTCGCATATGAACTTCTCTGCTATCGTGGCCTCTCCATTTTATTAATGGCGTATGTTACGAGATAGTCAATAATTTCGAGAACTTTCTATTTGGCGAGTTGGAACGCTTCTGGGTATCTTTCAGTCACAAACTATAAGTTGAGTAGTTCAAAAGTTCTCTGGCGGTGTTGGAGATTTTAGCGGAGATAGTTTAATGGTTAACTACACAAGATTAAGAACAGTGTGTTCTTTTTGTCAGATTCAAGATCAGCGAAGAGTCTCTTTGTACATTTTAATATATTGTACTGTTACACAAGTCCTTTTAGTAAAGAATGAACTTATGAAAGAGGACCCAAATAGTTTTTGTATTCTCTCAAAAATCGAAAGTACTTGTTCAATAACAAAGGATTGTTCTCTAAGCAATCATTTCGTAACTGGGCCAAGAACTCCATGATTCGTGGATTGCAACTTTTCCAGTCGAAAGTGGCTGATGATTGATGTATCAGTGTGTGGGAGAGATAGGAGTTTTTCAGAGTCACTATGAACAACTGAGAGCTAACCCGGCTAAGAAAGATTCATTGTCGAATGAAAAGTTAGAGTGCAAGAGATCTCGAAGTCGGTGAGGCTGTCTCTGTCTCCGCGGAAATACCGATCTTGTGCTGTTCAAGAACAGTACGACGGCCCCCTAATCTTGAGTATATAACTTCCTGCCTTTCCTTCTTTCTAACTTTTATCATATCATCATCATTATAAACTCTCGAAATCTCCACTTCCAAACTCTGCAAGGCTTCAATCGTTTACAACGAAACCAAATAAGGAAAGCTTCGACGCACTTTCGACGCAACAAGATGTGTCTCCGACGTTATACCTGGTGGAGTTGTGGCCACGATCAGCTCATGGTCCACCTCTGTGAGGAATGCCAAGAAACTCCTGACACAGTCTACATTGGCATTGGTCACAACGATCATGTAAATAAGCTTGCAAAGGATTGTCCCAAGTTCAATATTTCCAACAACTGGTACGGCGACAAAAAATGTATGCTATGCCGGGATCGTGTCGAAACGGACAAATCGGACGTGAATACTGACATAATCTGTTGTGTGACGATGTAAGCGAGTAGATTGACACCATAGTCTGCTGACTAGAGAGTAAACACCATGTTAAAGTGTCAAGTAGAAATGCATATCATTTTGAACATAATCAAGTACATAAATCACAAGTGACAACAAACTCACAATCTTCTAGCCAGCTCTTGTGGACTCCACGCGCTACTCACCATTTACAATCATATTTTGAAATCGACTCACCAAGTAGTTTGCTGCTCGAAAGTGACTTCAATCACTATAATTACCCCTTAGATCTTATTTCACACTAATACTTGACATACTTGACTGTTTTTAATTTCCGTTCTAGCCTCACTGTCATCTCCCTTACAAATCTATTCGATTTGCATGATTTCTCATCTATAAGTAGTATTCCTATCAATCTTTCTTCATTGGAAAGTCACGTGGCATATTCACTTCATCCGGTGACCACTTTTAACCACCAAGCAGGTAAATGTCCCTGGACGCAGGGTCGTGAAAGGAACTCCATCCACTATCCACACTCAGATTATTTCAATGTGCTCTAATGGAAAATCTAGAGGCTTGTGTCTGGTCATGTGAGCTTCATATGAAAAATGACTTGCATTGTCGCAATATAGGGTATCAAACATCAATCTGCTTTGCCATTAAATGCCTTTGCTACCGCAAGCTTCGAAGCATCAAACAACATGTCCACGAGCCATAGATGGTCAGTCTACCTATATATATAGAGTTCTTATATACATTCGAGTAAGACATGCTCCCAATGTACATGACCGCTAAATACTCTAATTATGAATTGGCTGTAAATGCAAGGGCTTCGAGCTTGATGATGGAGTTCTTCGTACCATGTGACTAATATTCCGCAAAAACCACAAATTCCTATTCTACTTGATCACCGAGCTTCCCTTATAGTATGAGCATCCTCGAAGCTGAACTTTTCCGAGACTATTGAGTGCATATATGAAAGAACGCCAAGGCTCGCTTCCAGCATTCTCTCCCCTTGGAGTCCCCTGACGAGAACATATCAGTATATATTGAGCCTTATGCAGGTCATATTCTACAAGTCACCAGCAGAATGCTATGACTGTCGCCCATGCTATTGTAAAGTCGCCGCAAGTAGAGGCAACGCTATCAGGGTATGGCGCTAGTACTGACCATCACGTGACCAGTTTAATCTGCTCAGTCCGAATCCAAATCAGCTTCTCATCTATACATCCTCATCCATGAGCCATTCTCTTTTACATATCGCAAACATGTTAGTCAGCACTTCTTTAACAAGCAAGCAAGATTTTGCAATTGAAGACCACGCGACCAACCAAAACATCAAGAAAAGCCAAAGCCTCGACAAAATGCCTGGCGTTATCAAGCTCAAGCTCACCACCGACCGCCAACGTGCCATGTTTGAGAGACAATCTGATGGTGCTGTAACCACTGATATACCTGCTATCAACACTCCTGCTGCTATACCGACAACTTCAGACGCTTCTCCCGCGCCTACAGCAGCACGTAGGTCAACTCGAGTTGGCAGCAAGCGCACACCCTGGGACGCCGCTCCGGAGATTGTGAGCACTTCTTCCTGGTTACCTATCTACGCCGTCCTGCAGTATATGGTACTTAGTTGAAGTCTGACTGACCTCTGATCCTAGACCACCAATAGGTCTACAAGACGGGCAACGCCTGGTTTTGCTCACACTGCTTCCTCTTCACAACCTCCTCCAAACCAATCTCTTGCTGGTACATCCAATACATCTATCAGAGGTACAAAGCGAAAGCTTCTTAGCCAGGAGACAGGAAATGCTGGAGTTTTGCCAAGGAAGAGGTCAAAGCAGGAAGACAATCACACCAAGAGAACGAAAGAGGAGAAGGTAAATCTTACTTATATCAATGCTTTTCCAGCTAGGTTACTTGCACCTGCTGACTGTGAATCAAGTCCACAGCTACTCCCTCGATAACAAGCAAAGTCAAGTCGATGACATATCCTCCTTTGAACCTTTTCTCCTGGCTTCCGTCCACAACGGGCCAAATCCGTTACCCCTCGAATGCCGTCCGTACCAGCGCACCAGACCGCGTTTACTTTCCCGGTTTTGCAGCACCATCCAACAATAGCGAAGACAAGGTTGCCACTGCTGCTACAGTCTCTCGTTCCATAGTATTCTCATCAGCTTCTACCGACAATTCCACTACTATCTTCGAAGAACAAACGACAGTAGATGTTGATATAAAGCCGGTCAAGATGCTCAGGATGAAGTGCGCCACCAGTAAAGGAAGCTATGTAAGTCAATGACTGCAGCTTCATCATACCATGTCATACTAATATGCTCAACTAGCCCCTCCTTGTGATAAATGGGAAAATAATCAGACCTATTGCCGTAACGAAACATCGCGGGAAATTGCACGTCACTTGGCCCTAGGAGATCAACGATCAAAGGCAGGATACACTCGCAGCACTTAGTATCACGGCACATCATCCTACTTCTGTCGTACATCACTGAAAAAGGTTGATGGATGGTCGCCTTGCTCTTGCGAATCCCGTTGTTTTGGGGCAATAGGAAATAGTCGATTTGGCAAGCCACGGCGATGACTAGCTGGCTGATCTTAGAAGGACAATGAAATGTAAAAACATAGTGTGGGGTGCTTGGACAGACCCCAGAATGGCATACACAATAAATCTTCTCCGCGACAGGAGATATAGTTGATTGGTGGCATGTTGTTGTCCACGGAGTTTTGAATTGCAGCGTTTGGAGTTGGAGTCTATCTTCCCGCTTTGGAATCGGCTGGAGTATATGTATTGGAGTCCGTGGATACCAATAAATCTGCTGTTTGTGATCCGGAAGGTCAGGAAATAGGATTGAGAGTGAACACAAATGAATATGCCTGTTTCTGACATTTTTGTGTGTCTGCCTGACTTTTAGTACACATTCTCCTCATGAATGCCATTTTGACATCAAATCATCGACTTCCCTTCATATTGTGACAGATGTGACCTGTGCCTTGATGCATCCAGAGTCTCCACTTCCTTGCTGTTGTAAGTTTGAAATTGACGTGGCCATCTGTGATTTCAACTTCCACCGTTCTCCGCTGGTACACTGACCCGTGAGTTCTTGTCTTTACTCACGCAACTAAGGTATCTTCTGAATTTCCTGAAAATAGTAGTAGCATTGAGATTTTTGGCAAGAAGAGCTCTGGCCTTCTTGATTTCTCTTGACACAGTCAAAGCCGTTGTTTCACTCTTTCCCAAGTGTTGAGTTCAACAAGGCTTGAATCTCGTTGTTAAAGAAGAATACAACTTATCAATTACCTTTAAGCTGCTTTTGTGAGGGTGGGGAATATTATTGTGCACGTTATGGAATACGACACCATTTTTGATTTGCGATGAAAGTGACGTTCTCTCGAAGTGAAAGATTGAAAGTGAACACAAGCAGGTATTTCTCCACTTGGTATTGATTGATATGTTGAAATCAGCTTAGAATCCAGAAAAGCTTGGGTATGTTTGTGTTTGCAGAACATTTCACTAGTAATTCTCACTTTGAAGTTTTGGTTTACCCTCTCGAGCCTCATGATGTATGTTTGACATTTCTCTTCTGCATAAAGCATCACGGAAACCATGCATCCAGACTTGTTGTCAACTTCTGCACGACATCTTATATCCGTTCCCGTCCGGATTCCTCTTCTCGGAATAGTCCTCGGCATTTGAATTCTTGGTATCTCTAGTCCTTCGTGATGTACGTCAAACCCCCGATCCAGTGACCTTTGAGGCCTATTCCGTCCACAGTCAAGATGTCTAATTTTGACAACGGCATCATCGCGTCTAACATCTCTCACATTTCTACGTGACATACGGGGAGTCTGATGCTTACTTCTGGGGTTGAGGCTTTGCGGATATCGGCTTGTGCTGCAGCTAGCAGACTTCGCCTTGAGATCTCCAATGACGTCGATCTTCTGAAGTTCCTCCTCGCAGTTGGTCTCCCAAGATGGAAAGAGGAGGTCCATCGCTTGACATGAAATTCCTAAATAATCGGACGCATGATGTTGAGAGGACAGCAGTATCCACGATGCAAGAAAGTATAAAGACTTACTCCTTCCACTGCAAGAAGAACATTATTCAGCATAAAAGATACTCTCGCTCTCAATATACTCAGAAATTCAAACTAGAATCTAGACTTCTTTAAACATATACTACCAATCTTCGCATCTACAATAAACTCCCAAAATGGTCTTCTTCACCCTCTCAACCCTCACCCTCGCCCTCGCAGCCCTGAGCACCGCCCTCCCATCCAGCAAACGCTCCTACTCCAAAGACAAATTCTCCTTCGCCCTGCACGCAGAAGGCTACCCCGTCCTCACCTTAAACGCCGCCAAATCCGGCGTCATCGGAAACCTCGACCTCGTCTTCCAACGCCCGTCAGCCTACCCCGGTACACCCGCCTACTTCAACGGCACTCGACTCCAATTCGAGATCAACGATCCCAACCTGCCTAACCAATGGGGTTTGCACTTACAAGACGTCAGTGATAACTATGGCTACACAAGTCCTGCGAGGGTCGGTTTCTCTAGTGAAAATGCTGGAGATGAGGGATTCAGTATCTCGAGTGATGGAAGTTTGGCTGCGCCGATGCATGCTACTTTCAACCACTTCTTTGCTTGTAATGGGACGGTTAATGGGGAGGATATTTTGCAGTTGAAGTGGGGCAACTTCCAGGCGGATAGAAGCAATCCGGCTGACTGTGTCGCCGCTACTTTGATACAACAATTCAATGTTGAGGGAGTAAGCAGTCACTGCAGCTGGTGGTTTTTGGGGCCTCGGAAGATTTGTTGGGCATTGACTACGTGCATGAGCTAATATTGTTTACGTGCTATTGTATATATTGAGTAATAATTGTACATAATTAACGATCAGGCTTGGGCGTTTTTCCGATATTATCGATGATATATCGATCAAAATTTTGAAGTTATTCATCGTACACCTTCAAATTCCCGATATAAGAAGGACCCGATGTTGAATAATTATTCGATTTAATCGCATACATCGAAAATATCAGAGAAGTATAAAATAAGTAGAAAATGTAAGTATTTTAAGATACTTTTTCTTAGAAAATAAGTATATCTTCACTTTTTACTTAGCTTTAATAAATTATCTCCGAATAATTACATATCTCCGATTAGGCAAAATATTATCTCCGACTTAGTAAGCTTTATTAAGATGTAGGGCCAACAGGGGGTTTTATTGGCCGTCAGGCCCGGATCCTTAATTTTCCGAGTCACATGACGATTTATTCAATTATTCAATCGATCATCGACCAAAACCTGAATAATTCATTCATCGAATATTTTACGATTAAATAATTCATTCAGGAACCTCCTTATTCATATCGATAATATCGCGCCCAAGCCTGTTAACGATCACCATTCTCAATAATCCTTTACTTTATCACTTCAATTGACGAGGCTCTCTCGGAGCAAGGACCATTACCCCGAAGTTTTAGCTGCATGCCACGAAGTTCTAGGGTGCTGGTCGCTAAACTTCACACCTTCAAGCTTCTTCACCTAGGTACATCAGGATCCCAACCACAGCATCCAATGAGAGAAGTCGCTATCTTCAACACTTTGCCCTCATTTTTATTTGCCTCATTTTCATGTGCAGCAGTACCAAGTCGCAGAACCAGACCACTCTCGAAACACACCAAGAGAGAGTTCGGCTCCTTGGTGACCCCATTCTGTCAAGCGACTTGAGACATTTGCCCCTTTTCAACGCTGACCCTCCACGCAGAAACGAGAGGTGGGCGAAGAATCAACCGCAATAAGTGGTGCGAGAAGGGAATATAAATAGTGCACGAGATGAAATATTGCTGAAATCAATTCTTGATATATATCTTGACGGCGATTTGCGACTTCTGCATGATGGAGTTTGAAGTTTTGACTGGGCATGGCAGAAGCATCCAAAACTCCTACCGTGAGACTTGAGAAGAGTTGCAAAAAGCACACAAAATCTCGCTTCCATCTCAGTTCCATTCATAGTGTTCGATTGAATGTGAAGACGCGGAAGAGTTTCTGAGAGAGCACGATGGCCGAGAAGTCGATGGTAGTATAAGGGTAGGGAATGAGGACGTGGGACCTTGAAAAAGAGGAGAAACCTCCTTTTAGAAATTCATATGTACATCAAGCACCTCCAGGCTTTTCCCCTCAGTACCAAACCTTTATTCCCACCACTCTCTCAAGGAATCCCAAACCAAGCCTCACTCGCTGCCAAATGACTCGGAACACTGTGACCCACACCCTGCGCATAAATCCCCTGCACCATCGGCCCATAATCACTCATCGTGTACCCTTTATCGGGAGTATCAGTCTTCGCAGCCGTAGCCGTCATACTCACTCCAAAAATATTCGTCCACTGCTTCAATTCCTCCTGATAATTCTGCGGCGCGAGAGTCGTGTCAGCTGATCCATGCCAGATTTGCATTTTAGGGCGAGTGCCGTTGTAAGTGGAATACATGGCACGAGCTGTATCTCCCCATTTCTGTGCGGTGGCGGTGGATTGACCATTGGCGCAGGCATTGTTCCATTGATCGACTCCGGATCCAACGAAACAACCCGCTGCTACACCGGAGTAGAGAGAGACGGCGGATATCAGTTCTGGGTAGGTGGCTGCGAGAACATTGCTCATCATTGCTGTTCGTTGATCAGCTTCTTTTCTTCTTTCATGAGAAGTGTCAGATACGCACCACCAGATGAGCCACCAGTCACAAAGACTCTGGTAGCATTAGTCTTGTAATTCGCAATTGCGTATGTGATCATGTTGGCGATAGCATTCGAGTCTCCACCTCCATCATGAGACAGCGAAGCTTTGCTCGAAACATCCCAACAAGTTCCGCTATTTGGACTTGAAGGCCACACCGTGACATATCCTCCTTTATCTGAGCCTGATATCCATGGAATCAATGAATTTCTGGAGTATGACTGAGCTGTCGACTGGCAAGAATGTATCACCACCACAAGTGCATCTGATTTAACGGTGTCAGGAACATAAACCCACCTGATTGAAGGGTCAGTGCGAGCAAATGTGAAATATCAACGCCAGGGGATACTCACATCTGGGCTTTCGAGGTAGCACTTCCACCATAGTTCGACACTTGAGTCAAAGTTGCAGCAGAAACAACGGAAGCAGCTACCACAGCCTTCACCAACGAGCTGAAGAGATGCATATTCAAGATTTGTATTCGGACGAAGCGAGGACAAGTCGGCAACGCCCAATCCTACACAGCGCGAGGGAAGCATTTTGTACATCATACGCTTTCAAAGCTTCATAAGATCAACATAGATGATGATGTTCTCATATGCTCTCATATATGAAGGTCCAGCCTGAAGAAGGTCGTGCGGAAGTTAAGCTTTTTCCCACATCAGCCGATTGCGGAGAAGCCAACCAATCCTTGCGGCACACTTGAGGCTGAACTTCAAGGATATGCTCCCCGCATATCACAAATTGCGAGTCTTTGATTGAAACGACATTCAATTCGTTTCTGGAAAATCTGCTACCGGATTTGGAAAGAATGTGGGAGAGAAGTGTCGGCTGGATTGAAATGAATTAATGTTTGCGGCACGCAAGTGCCGATGTGGACTACTGGACTCTTCGTAGACGTTTGTAAAATTCCGAGCTTTTCTTTTCTCCCTTGATTTCCTGTTTCTTCTTGAAATTTCCCTTGCACTCAGGATGATGAGAGCAGTTCTCGTGGAGGTTTTGACCACTCTTCTGAGCTTTGCGGTGGCTCATGGAGGAACGTCAAATTACACAGTCGACGGGGTCTGGTACAGAGGGTGAGGTTAATTCCGGGTTGGGGTCAGCAGAGTCTACGGAGAATGGCCAGCTAACACATGGAAGATATACCACAGATGCGCCAGCAGCAGACCAAGATGGGCAGCCTTGGCTCGTCCAAAGGAAATGGGTCACAATAGATCCCATTTTCCAGCCCAACAACATATCATTGCCATGCAACTATCCTGGAGATCCAGCGCCATCATCGATTCCGATCAAAGCTGGCGACAACATTACTGCAGTGTACTACTATTGGCTTCATACCCTAGGGCCAATGGTGCTTTGGTTGGCAGATTGTGGCGCTTCGTGTTCAACCCTCAATTTGACGACTGCGAATTGGTTCAAGATCGCAGAACGTGGACTTATCTCGGGCACAATCCAAACAGGAGAATGGGGCCAGCGGGAGTTCCAGAACTGGGATGGGTCACCAGATTTGTGGACGGAGACGATCCCACAAGATTTGAAGCCAGGAAATTATATTGCCAGACATGAGATTATTGCGTTGCATATTGCGAATAAGCCCCAGTTCTACCCAGAATGTGCGCATCTGACTGTGAGTGGGAATGGAACGGCTGTTCCTGAGAAAGAGTACTATGCCAAGATACCTGGCGTATGGACGATGGATCGTGAGTCCGAAACCCCCATCAACTATGCAGGCCAAGGATATAGCTGATGATAGTAGAGCCGGAGATCAACATTGACCCTTACGCGGCAAACGTCAGCAACCTCACTGTAAGTGCAAGAAGCGTCGTAATGCCGTTGGCCGCACTGACTTTGCATCCAGACGTATACGATACCAGGGCCTCCAGTATGGACAGGTACAAAGCGGAGTGGCGTAGAAAGAGTTCTTGATGGGTTCAAAGGACCCTGAAGTCACCGAAGGGACGGATGAAATAAAATGCCCGTTAGTAGTCCAGAGACATGGGATTGTTGGATGCTGGTGACAATGAGCCCGTACATGCTGTGTAATCCTGCGGCGTTCCGATTGGTTTGTTTCGAATGCAACTTATATCAACTGGTGGCGAGTAGACTTGCTTGATTTTGGTACCAGGTGATCATCTGTATCGTCCTTCTCGTATAAGTTCCCAAGGGAGACATCGTTGGGGATCCACCATAGCTTCCTGCGATTGGGGCCACCGTGGTGTTCCATATCCAAGATGGTACCCAAATCTATCCATCGGGTTGATACCACTGTACAACGGGACAAAGGAAGTAATATGCGGTGGCCTTGAGTGTTTGTGATGTTGTGCGATTCGAATCCGTCGCCATGCTGTTTCTAGTCAGAGGTAATGGCATAGAGACTCCAGCATCATGATGCAACTGCCATCAGGAGAATGATTCCGAGCTTCGAAATGATCGATGTCGACTCTACAGGACCAGTCAGCCTCAATGGCACATTCAGTCGCGATTGGTGCCAAAAGAAAAAGCTGAGACGCTCACTATATTGTCTGGATCGCCGCCATCGTCACGCATCCGCCATTTCTCGACGTCCATACATCGCGATTGTAGTCTCTGATTTCTGGTTTAACAATCTCCTTTCCCCACATCAGTTCCCAAAATTCAAACGTTGCGGTATTAAGACTTACCCTCTGGGGGTTCGACTGTGGGCGTTGGCCTGCTTCATGTTCAATGCACTGTCCCTCAGCGTTTTTGTGTCGCGGCCTGCAAATTGCTTCACATTACACATACTCATATCCTCGAGCTATCTCAATTAAAGTTCTTGTCTGCGATGCGATCGATCGGTTTTCCTTCCCATTCGTCTCGTTGCAAATCTCCTCCACATCAGCATGTCGTATCATCTTTAAGAATACTAGAGAATTACTCATCTTGAATCTTTCTCTTTTCGTATCCTTGTTGTCGATTCACGCGATTGCCAATCACAAGATACACCCACCACACCCCTAGCTTCACCACAAAGATAGGTGAAGTCAGCAAACAGCATGACAGGAATCCACCAGTCAGCGAGCTGCCGGTCCCGGAATTTGATCAGAGGTTTCTTTCGATTTGTACGCCATCTGGCAAATATGTCTGCTTCTGGACGGGACTGTATTGAGGCCTCTAAGCATTAAACTAGTAGTGATTAGGGGGTGCTTCGGGCTGCGGGCGAGGGTGTTTAGGGGAGAGAAAGGGGAAGAGAGGGGACGATGAGGCAAGAATTAGGTGGGGAAATTGGGTGACGCAATCGGTCTTCCGGTTTGGGGAGGAACGGATGTGTGAGGAAGGTGCAGTGAGGCTACTGCTGGGAGTAAGTGCTTGATGGGAGGGAGCTGTGCAGCCAGCATAGCAGCGAGCCCCGTCAATCGGATGTTTTGCGCTCTCCTCCTACTGAGGACGGGAGAATCTAGAACTGAAAAGGGACTAAATCTGAAGCTGAGAGAATTAATGTTAATGGTTGTGTCAGTGCAATTGACAGCCCAAGGCACCAAGCACTTCAGAGCTGAAAGTCGGGTTTGAGGATCTGCTACAGTCAAAGAAAGCCACGTAACTGCACTTGCATCTTGCCCGCACGAGCACCTGCACTTCAGGCAGAACTTCAAGCTAAGGTAGATCCAATACAGCACTCACTGAGCTGAACTTCATCATTTATAGGCCAAGTGAGATGCGTCAATGAAAGTAATTGTGCATAGGAAAATCAAGATTTCTTGAAGTCCAGATATGAGATGGAAAACACGTGATGCAATGAGAATCTGTCGACACCTCAGCTCATCAGAGATAACGACATAGGTAAGCTTCCAAGAATGCTCTATTGTTCAATAACCCCCTTCCTGGAGATTAAAGCACTTCAATCTTTTCTGGCCTCCCTCAAAGCACTTCTTTGACAATGTTCTCAATCTCAAAGGCACTTGCCACAGAAAATAGAGAACAGTTTCATTGAAATCCCCTCCTTCAAAGACAATCGTCAGCTCAAAGGAAGTATCAAAGAAGAGAACAGCACAAGCCCACTAAAACAACCTGTTACATAACCCAATATATGCACCTCACAATCCCCATTATTTTTTTTCCCTCTTCTTTCTCGTAATAGAACCTAGAACGTACCACAATCTGCATCTTCATCCCACCAGAACCTTCCAAGCCAACCAACACAACAAAAACACCTCTATATACCCCACTCAACCCCCCAAAATCCAAGATGTGCATAACAATCAGCACCTACGATTGCGGCCACCGCACCGAAACCCACACTCCCTGCCGGACATTCATCAACCTGACTAACAAGGCAGCCGACGCACGCCGCAACCCAACCGTCTTCGAGAAAATCTTCAAAAACTGTCTTTCCGCCGTACCAAAACGCTGTCCCCAAGCCCCAGGTAAGCGTCGCGTCTTCTCCCTCTGTCCCAAGTGCCACGCTCGCGAATCCTTACACCTGTCCAGAGCCGAAGCCGCAGCACGAGCAGAACACAATCGAGTCGCGAATCAACGTATCCAAGAGTCCCGCTTCTCGAGAAGGAAGGAGGCTTTTCGGTGTTTGAAGTGTGTTAGTGAGGGGAGAAGACCGAGTCAGATGACGAGAGCGGCTAATAATGGACTTTGTTGTGCGAATGGCCTTGTGGAATTCGCTGCTGAGAATCCTGTCCCTATGGTCGGAGGGAGACCGAGAATGGATATCAATCTTGTGCCCCCACCAAGGGCCCAGCCTATTCCAAAGAGAGAAGATAGGGTTCCATATCTCGCGCACATGACATCTACTGAGTTCGCTCGGGCAGAGGCGACAGCATCAGCAAATGAGCAGGGATGGGGTCGAAAGCAACAACGACCTGCAGAGACCCAGTATTCCAACCGGTCACAACAGCATCAACCTTCCAACAGCTCTCGCGCACGCGAGACCTCTGGCCGTCAACACGGCAGGCTCGCAAACGGGCACTCCAATAGCTCATCACCACCTTCCTCCGACGAACTCGAACCAGAACTCGTCGCGGCATACCAAGGACTCTCCGGTGTCGATCCAACTTTATTCGGTACGAGACCTGTAGAGCCACAACAACCATTCTATGTCCAACCAGGCATCGACATGGATCGCTGGAACGCCATGCCTCAAACGCGTCACGGTCGACTTCCTGCACAACCATCAGAACCTCTGCCTACCATTCCCTTGAAACGACAGCCAAAACCTCATTCGCACAGGAATATGACAAAGCCTGTTCATGAGCCAGTTTCGCCTCTGACGACGCCGAGACTGCATACGAGGAGGCTCAATAGTTCGGAGTATCAACCCCGTCGTTCTGCCTCCCCAGTGTCACCCATATCTCCAAGAACAAGGTCGCAACCCCGTCGTTCTGTCTCCCCAGTCTCACCCATATGCCCAGGAAAGAGGTCGCCTCCACCACCACCACCACCACCAAGTAACATGTCCTTATTCAGAAGAGAGTTCGACAATCTCGCTGAAGACGTAACGGCTGGCTTCTCTCCGCCACCACCACCAGTGCCGAGAATGAACCAGTACTGGGATTATGAGAGGTACTGAGGAGTTGACAGATAACATTAAGATGACCAGAGATGGTGTAGAGATTGTAAATAGCTCACTTGAGCGTACACATGGGCTGGATCCCACAGAATTGGAGAAAAGAAGCAAGGCGTTTGGGGGTTTAGGGTTGAGAAATGATACAACAATTTGAACCAACCACAAAGACATCTTTGTTCCATGTGATCACACCGTGACTCATGTGATTTGTTTCTGACTCGTTGGTCCATTCTTTGACTGAATACATCTAGAATAAAGCATTCGCTGAACGAAAGTCGAAAGTCGCCGCAAAGTCGTCCTCGGCTGTAGAAGAATATTAGGGCCACCCGTGGCGAGATTTTTGAATGAAAGCGCCTGGCTCCGTTTCCATGCTAATCATCAAAATCGTTGCTGTCTGTATTTTCTCCTCGGAGCTTCTGGTATTCCAATTTCCTCCAATTTGCTGCTGGTATGTCATCTCAGACATTCCAAAGTCTGATCGCAATCATTATCCCTCTCGCCTCGACTCGGTCGTAGCATCTGTGCCAATTTCCCGCGTATGTTCATCCTTCTCGAATCTTCCGGAGAAATTGTGACAATTTATTGTGCCTTGCCATTCTTGACAGCTCCATTTCCATTCGCTGCCTTCTCGGCCTTGAATCTCTTGATCTCCTTCTCCACTGCGATGTTGATCCTCTTCTGCAGCTCAGGTCTGTAACCAAAGACCTTGAATAGGAACTCCATAAATACAAAGAATGGAGCCAACACCAAGGCTTGCATGAGGTTATCGAGGAGTGCTGGAGCTCGTCCTTCATAGACACCGTGTCCAACAAATTGCAGGATCCACGACACAATGAATACTGCGAGGGCGCCCTGGTTGGCGCTCGATGTATATGCCGTCGTGAGATGATTCGCGTATGCTGTCCACGATATGATGATAGGTAACAGGCACGTTCCCGCAAACGGCTCAAGAAGCATGTAAAATCCAGCGTAAAGCACCGCGCTGATCGTTCCGAGGTTGGGAGGTAGATAGGGAATCGTGAGCCATGATGGCAAAGGTATCGAAGGGGTATTTGTCGCCTGCCAGAAGCTTTCAGTTGATGACCTTCACGATGGTTGGATGAAGCATACGAGGAGTAAGCTAGTAGCTAGAATCAAAGGCACGCATGCCATATGTATGCCGACATTGACGGAGTTATGGTGGTACGCGCCATACTGTTTACAATCAGCCTAGTACCAGAGTCGTATGTAGAGCTCGTCTTACGAAGGTCAGCTGCTTTTCGAGGTCGAGAGACATTTCGAGGATGGGGGAGAGGTTTGTCGACGTGGAATGTTGACGTGAAGGTCGTAGGCGACGAAGAGTGGAGTTTCAAGACCGTGCTTTCCGTAGAATCATCACAGGTGTCAACTCAGAATATATGGAGTGAGCATCAACAACGTGGGATGAAAGAAGTGTTGCGGAATTTAATCGAGTCATTACCTATTCGCATCACCGCATCTGCATGCACATGTGGACATAGCATGCCTAGGCTCGGCATAACCTGCTGTGCCCTCGAGTGTGAGCTCATCAGACGCCGTGTTCCCGAAACTACCGCGGCGGCGCGAATACTATGTCACTAACATTAAAATATCTCGAATTCTTGGCTGAGTCGCGTCGCAACAACATCCCTTGGACTCGGCGACGACCAGGTCCTTCACGTCGTCCACAGACCCAACGAAAGCATCGACTACCTCGCGCGCGCTCTCTGTGACGGATCCAGAGAAGTGCCAGAGCAGTCAGTCTTTGCGAAGCCATTCATTTGAGCAGTGTAGGTTCGCTTGTACCTGGAGCTCCCACGCGCGCTCTGGACTGACACCAGCAGACACGGCAGTGGTCGAGCGCATTATAATTACTGGATCAGAGCAGGTCTTGCGATCAGGGAGAATATATTCATGGGTGTGGAGGAGCGCGTTTGAGATTGTGGTGTAGCATTCGCCCTCGAGTTCACCTTCGATCACATCGGACGAAAAGCCTTATTTCTGGCTCGATCTCCTCCTTTGAACGAGATCCTACCCTGTTCGCACTCGCAGACCATCACAGAATATCTAGAACATAAATCTCCCCACAATCGCTTTTCGCTGTCTTCCTCCTCCACGATGTTCTTCCTCTACAACCTTGAGCGGCAGGTCACCCTGCATCCCTCGTACTTCGGCCGCAACATGCACGAATTGGTGACGGGGAAGCTCTTGAAAGACGTTGAGGGTACTTGCACAGGTCGATACTTTATTATCACAATCATGGATACCTTCAATATCTCTGAAGGCCGCATTCTCCCTGGTAGCGGTTTGGCAGAGTTTACCGTTGGATATCGGGCAGTTGTTTGGAGACCCTTCAAGGGCGAAACTGTGAGACCCTTGCTTGAAAACTGATTTCACGCTTGGCTCACATTTTACAATAGGTCGATGCCATTGTCACCTCGGTCAACCAAGTTGGCTTCTTCGCTGATGCTGGACCCCTTCCACTCTTCGTTTCGGCCCATGTCAGTGGAGAAACCCTATACCATGAAGAAGATGCTGATCCCCACCTAGCTGATTCCCCCCGACATCAAATTCGATCCCAATGCGACTCCACCACAGTTCACGAACAATGAGGACTCTGTCATCGAAGTTGGAACTCACGTTCGTGTCAAATTAATAGGTACGAGAGCAGAGGTTGGTGGGATGTATGCTATCGCCAGTATCAAGGAAGATTATCTTGGGCATGTCACACCATTTATCATGTTTTCGCTCTTACTAACCTTGATCAGATGCTTGCAAGGGTCTTGAGTTTGGGATGTGCCAGACTTTCAGCCCTAACGATTCGCCCGGTAATGTGACACTACACCAGCGATAATGGCGCCGGGTTGGAATTAGATTCTCGAGATCTGTGATCATGGTTCTACTCACATTTAGATCTGTGCATGGATCTGGTCATGCGAAGACAATCTCCTATAGAAAAGCGAGAGACTGACTTCTAAAAATGAATCAAACCTCATGAGTATTGGCAGATATTGGAGACTCGCCTACCAGTTTTTCTCTCCCCGTTCTCATTCGTGATGTGAACTTTCATGGCTTGCTATTGTATTCTTGCTAACATTAGCTCCCGCAGTATCTAACCCACCTTTCCAAATACATCTAAGACCTCGATGAATAATGGTAATGGTAAATGTAAGAGTCACATCTAGAGTTCTGTTCTAGACTACCCCCGTATGAAAAGCGCCGCATGCCATTCCTCCCTCCCCCTTTCTTCTTGATATCAAACACAACTCACAATCCAACCCCCAAGCACACTCAATTTCTTTCGAGACAGGTTCTCACTTCACTTCTTTAAGCACAAAAACCTTGTTTCAAATATTTACGATCCACTTTAACTTCTTGCACAACACTTTCTTTCATTGTCAACTGCACACTCAGGAAGTTGTGCATCGACTTCCACGACATTATGCAAAGCGCCAAGCATTTGAAACACCATTTCCAACGCTCAACAGAAATAAGTCACGTTCGACGGAGACATCTGACAAAAGGTCCTCTGTGTGGAAATTTAATTCATGGGATTTCTATACCCACTGGATAAAGTGATTGTAGTCCAGTATTCTTGACTGGACTGTACTAGAACGCGCTAGCGCCTGACAGTATATCCGCTTAGCGAAAATGGCCTCCTCTACCACCCTTACCAACACCACCGTCTTTGACAACGCCCAAACGCAAAACCCGACAGCGCATCTCAAGGTGTTGCGCGACCCAACTCGATTTTCCGAGGACTATTCTCTATACATTTCACCTGAACTCGGAAATTGCTTCGACGCCTGGATGCGCATGCGCGCAAGACGATATCAATCACTGTCAATACAACGCACCAACCACGAACTAGCTGGGAGAGAAATTCACCGGTCACCGGAAGAGCGGAGCGCCATGAATAACAAATCAAAGATGTTTGATTCAGACATCCAAGAAATGCAGAGGAATAATGATACCTGGGTCATTGGGCACAATGGCGTGAAGAACGAGTGCAAATCACTTGAAGCCGAGTGGGAAGAACACAATAGCGACAAGATCGACATCACAGAGGAGCTGAAGGTGGAGCTCAGCAAGCAAGGGAGAAGCCTTGAGGAGTTCGTGAAGCTCAACCAAGCTTTCAAAGACAGCAAGTCGCCAGAATCCAAGTACTTACCCGCTGGATACGATTCGGACGAGGATTCTTCAGACACAGACTCTTCAGACGACGAAGACTGCATTGAAATGCCGTCCGCGCAACCAAAGCAGCTCTCAACTAGAACCCTATACACCATTAACGAGACTAATGAAGACAAAGACGACGAAGACGATGAGCCCCTAACTCTCTACAACTTCACTCTTCCATCGACCAAAACTGCTGCGCACACCACTCCATCAATCAGCTTAGACAATAGTGCTATGCAATCCACCACCAACATCCTCGCGCCTGAACATTGCAACTGGGCAGATGAAGAAGAAGACCTCGAGGTCCTTCCAGTCAATTCTGCAGACGGCCTTGCCCAACAAAGATCTCGCGATGAAGCAGATAAACTCAAGCCGTTCGAGGAAAAGCTTGACGTCGTCATCGGCTACCTTCACACTCGCCTCCTCATGGATTTGAAGGAAATCAACTCCACTTGCAAGAAGTTCACGAAACGCTTCCCCTCTTCTGAATTCGGCGACAAGTCCATGGTTTTCCCATCTGAGAAAGGAACAGACCAGCTGCTTCGATGTACCTGGCTCGTCCGTCCCATGGCTCTTTCCAAGAAAAATCTCAATCCACCACTTGAAGGCACTCCAGCCCTTCGACTCACAACTCCCAGCGGACAAATCTGCACACTAGAAGAACGATTCGAAGATTTCAGCCATCCGTCATGGGAAGCATGGTTCAAAAAACGGGAGGAAGAGAGTCAAAAAATCAGGGAGAAACGTCTAAACGAGGAAACCTTCGACGAGCGATGCAATAGATTGGAAGGCGAGGAATATTGGGAGCAAGTCAAAACTCGCGAAATGCACCGAAGAAAGGAGGAAATGGTCGCACAGATGGCAGCCGATCAAGAAATTCAGTACGAAGACACCGCTCATAAACTGGGAATGTCTATCGAACAATACAAGACAATCCAATGCCAGGACTCTTTTGAAGCCAACATCGACCCCGCAGGCGATGATGCATATATCACCTCCAACGAAGACAATATTCCAGAACTCGAATCAGATAGTACCGACACTAAAGATGAGGAAGAGGTAGCCACTCAGGCGTCAAAAAACGAGTCTCCCTCTGATGTCGACTCAGAGATGGGCTTCCCTTCCACCAAAATTGTCGACGCTCTAGTCGCATTCGGAGGACAGTTTTGCATGGAAAACATCTCGCCCAACTCCCCAACGGACGATGTTCTCGTTGCGAATGACCAAAACCTCAAGTTCAAGTGCCAAACGGGGTCTGACCAACCAATACGTAACGACAAACGGGTCGTCCGTTGCGGTGATAACATACCCCTTCAGATCTATGGTGGTCAAGCACCAGTCCCAGCAATAGTAAATTCAACACCATCATCTACCAGCTCCTCAGACGTCATCGACGATGGAGACCTCTTTACCCACATCCCCACAAATGAGATATCAGGATCCCCAGCCGCTACCGCTGCTGCCCTCTCCTCCTTTCAGTTCATACTCGGCAACGCCATCCAAAACATCACCCGAACACTCCGCGAAGAATCCCAAGAAGCCATTCACCTACAAGCAGTCGAGAACCGCCAAGCAAAACTTCTTGACAACCGCCAAGCCTACAAGTGCCGTCTCCAAGCCGCTCTCGCATTACTTGACCTCCGCGCTCGACGAGAAGACGGTTTGGCGCGCTGTCAGGAGTCAGATGGTTCAATCTACTACGAGAACTTCTTGGAGAACACACAAAACGATATGCGACCTTCAGAAATCGTATTTGTTGGACCGCTGAGAGAAGAGGTGGCTAAAGACGATTGGGTCTTGACAAAGGTTCCGACGCTAATTGAAAACGATCCGAAATGGCTCGAGTTCCCAGCCCGAATTGCGGAAGCTCATCAATCGATAATGAAGGAGATGAAGTGGTATGATTGGGAGGACATGGAACCGCATTGTCTACAGTGGCGGTGCATGAAGAAGTTTGCAAAAGAGGCGTTGGCCGTTAAGGACGTGGTTGAGAACGACTTTAACGACGTGCTTGCAAGAGCTTTCGAGAGAGTTGAGTGTGAGATGGAGAAGGAGAAGCTCGAAGCGGAGTCGAAGGCCTCTAAGGCAGAGAAGTCTGGGAAAGTGAAGGCATTTAGGGTGTATGGTCTGAAACGAGTTGGGAAGAATGTAAGAGCGTTAGGAAGTGAGAAGGAGAACTCCAACAGGCGCATCTAAGCAAACGAAATACCACGGGCGACGTACAGCCAAATAAGCAAACCAAGCAAAGCAATACAACGCATATCTCGAAGACACCATTGGACAGTCATAACTTGACCTGAACATGAGTTGGACGTCATCGAGGCAAAACAAGAACCACATCCACCACCCAAAATCAAGTCCTTCTCACTGCAGATCAAAGAGCAGCGAGTTTGGAAAGCTCTCAGAATACTGAGGTTTAGGCTAAGGCATCAAATGTAGATATTTGTAAGAAGGTATTTGTAAGAAGGGAACACTCAGTGAAGAGGGATGACTCGGACAAGAGAGACGTGAATGTCACAAACGAGTCTAGTGAATGAATAAATAATGATACCCATCTACTTGACTAAAGTGAAATTTGAAGCGCTGTGTCCACAAGCTTTTTGAAAAAGTGCATATAAAGCCGAACTTCTCCTTGCCTAACGTATGTATAAAGCGTATTTTGTTCTCTCACAGCAAGTTGCTGTAAAAGTGGGGAATAAAAGTAAAGTTGCTGAGACATGGGAGAGCAGTCTTCACTATCGAAGGAAAGTTTTCTATTTTAGGTAACGAGAGTGCCCATGATGAGATCATTGAGATTGCGTGCAAACATAACTTAAAATATCGAGGTAAAGCAAGAGCGCCAAGGCGAGGGAACCGTCCTTCCTCCATCAGCCTCATTTCTTTGAACCCCATTTTCGCTTCTTGGCCATATACTCCCAATGACCACCTGCTTGTTCCGCCTGCGCGTTTGGCAAATGACTCAGATACAAATTCTTTCCCAATCTACTCTGACGATCATGGGTCCCAACCCTCCTATTAATTCTCGCTTCCTTGTCCCAAACTACAAGACAAAACTCACCATCCGTCCAATCTTTCAAGACCTCATCCAAAGTCTCATCCCCTTGTGGTATCCATGTTGGACTCGCTTCAATAACAAGATCCAAGTACTCAAGAACGTCAGCTTCTGAGAATTCGCCAGCTGAATTACCTGGGTATTGAGCACCCATAGAGCGAACAAGAGATACAATTCCACAGAGACCCCGATGCGGTCTACCTTCGTTGGATTTGATTCGTGAAGGTGTGTCGAGGATATTCCAGTCATTCATGTCAAAGTTGTGAGAGCTCCAGCCAAATTCTTTGAATATCATCTCTTCATCTATCGCTATGGTTCCAGCGGGTGCTACTTTGCCAAGAGGGGGATTAGTGCTATCAAATTGTGCCGCTGAGCTTGGTTTCTTTGAAGATCGTGGTTTTGAATCTGGTGTCTTTGGACTTTGACATTTTGGAGATGGCTTCTTTGTCTCCGTATTCTTGCCATTTCCTGCCACGTCTTTGACAGTGAATTCAGCAATCCTCTGCCTAGCTCGTTCGATTCTTCTGTTTATATCTTCCAAAGTCAACCCCTGTCTGTCGGCCTTGTTATCCCTCTTGTCCAGCTCCCGGCGCAGGTCTTTTTCATATTCAAGTTGATCCTTTGGCATCATCGCTTCCCAATGATCCCCTTCGATATCATCCTTTCCTTTATACTTATGGTGGATGTAAAGATTCCTACCAGGTAGCTCTTGATAGATGTTCAGGTCACCTACTCTCCTTACATTCTTTCTGCCTTCGAGGGTGCTAACAACAACAACATTGAATTCCCCATGCGTCCATCTCTGCACCACAGGGGCAAGATGCTCTGCGTCGGCATTGTATTCAGTTATTCCTATACACCATCAGCATACAACCTTCAAATCAGGACAGACTACTCATAATAGAATAATGTAAGCTTACCACCAACAGCATCATCCATTAATGGGAGCAAATTCCGTGGTTCTCTGTCTGCGTATTGTGAGTCCGGATATTGATATTTCATAGATTCAACTAAGGCAATGCAGGAGCATACACCATTACGACACTTTTCTCCTTTCTTTGTAGGATCTATCAAGGTACCTATCCTTCTCTGTCTCCATTTGGTAAGATCAAAATCTCTGACTTTCCAGGAGAAGCCGTCGTGCACCAAGACCTCATCAAGAGAGATGGGCTGGCCCAAAACAGTCTCTGTGCCTTCGACGGACAGCACATTCGGATTATCTATTAGGGGCCCGCTCTTGTGTATGCTTGACTCGGGTTCTTGCGGGATTTCTGGCTCTTTCCCCTTGCCTTTCTTGTCTTGTTCCCGTTTAGCCGTTGATTGATCCTTGTCTTCCTTTTGCTCCACTACCCCCTTTGCAGCTTTCTGTTCTTGTTGCGATTGTGAGGATGGGCCATCAGCGCTTGATTTCGGAGAACGTTTCAATCTCCGATTTCTCTGCTCTGCTCTTGCTGCTTGGTCTATTTTCAGATTAGCATGTCAATTTGAACAATGTTCAGAGGCTGTTAAACCGAGTTTATTCGTGTGGGACTCGGCTCTCAGATTGTCATGAAATGAAAGATTAGATCAGACGTACTTCGAGCAATCGTGTCGAATATAGCATCTCTCTCAGCTTTCTTTCTCTCATCCTCAGCATCCTGCGCTCTTTCCTGCTCAACCTGAATAGCTTTGTTTTCATCTATGCGAGCTTGCCTCCGACGCTCTCTCTCTCGGGCCGCCGCACCAGCAGCGGACATCGGTGCCCGTGATGGCCCTGCTGCTGCATTATTCTTCCCATCTGTTCGTGTCCTTTTCGAATCTTGTTTATTGCCGTCGTCGCCACTGGATGCACGCCTCTTGCCTTTATTGCCTGCCATGGCCAAGATGAACAGTATATGCCAGTACTTAATTGAGAGGGAGGATTGCACAGAGAAAGGAATATAAGAATCACAGAGATACCGATTGAAAAGATTAGCACTTTGAAATGATTTGGTAGGCTGTCTTTGTCAACGAAGATGCGGCGTGAATGATAGTCTTTGAAGTCTTCGGTCTATGGGAAGATGCTGAATGCGGGCAAGAATATTGACGCTGCTTGTACGTAAACAAAGACATCGGAGTCCAGGGAGAGGATTCAAAATGAGAGGGTATAATAACCATCCAGGGCTGATATTTTAAGCCATTGTTAAATGATTGCAAGAAATGATTTTTTTTTAGCAAAGTTAGTGATCGTGCTAAGCGAAAAATAGGGGCACAGTCGAAGTGCGGGCTCGTGTGACCTCTCTATCAAGAAGCTCAAGGATATAATCTAGAGCCGTCCCATTCAGCTTTCGTTTAGTTCAAAAATACAATGATTTATTTAAACTACCTTATAGACTACAAGTTCACCAAATGCATGCTGTTCCCGCAACAGCTGACACTTCACCATTGACAAATAGTGAGATCAAACATCGAAACATAGACCAAAGAAAAGCTTTGTATTCCATGAAATAACAAGTATACAGATCGGTATACTTGCTTCAAAGGTCCTGTCACCAAAATCTGATGAGAAGATCTAGTGCTTCAGCAAAACAACCCCAACAAAACGAACATGCATCCGTATGCAGGATGTGGACTGTGGAGTCAATAGGCCCGGAGAATTCGAATAAGAGTACACCCATTATTCGAACTTTTGGCTTACTTTTAACATTTATCACTATCGTTCGATACTAAAGTCTTGCGCTTCAAGCGTTCTGGCTGGTCATCGTGTTCTTCATCTGGTGCAAAGCCTCCTCTGAGGTGCAAGCTATCACCCGCATCCCCATCAAGTGCACTGCTCTTCTTATCCCCTCTATTCTCATCCCCTCTATTCTCATCCCCTCTATTCTCATCCCCTCTATTCTCATCCCCTCTATTCTCATCCCCTCTATTCTCATCCCCTCTATTCTCATCCCCTCTATTCTCATCCTTCAGAAACGAGTCATCCTTTCTTGTTCTTCCTCTTTTTCCTAGACTGTGCTCAGATCACCTCCAGGATTGGTACTCTAATTTGCAGCTTCTTGCCGTGCACGAGCTCTCGTTCTCCTCGGAGACACTTGCGGGTTCTGCATTCCTCGCGATGGTCGATAAGCTGTATCAGTACCGCTTTTTAGTTTTGGTGTAGGTGGGGAAGTGTCAGTTGAATTAGCGCCATGACTATCCTCGTCGCTATTACCCACTCCTCGCCTTCCCACACTCCCCAAAGGCGAACGATGTGGGAATGGAGACTGAACGTACCCAGGTGGCGGCAATTCATCGTCACACCTGTCGCCGTCCGTTCCGGGGATTAGGTTGATAAGCATTGTCATTCTGTATTTCCAGTATTCTATTGCTCTGTCATCAAATCCCATATCTTCCATCAGATCAAATACACTAGTCCTGTTGTCCGTCTGAGGATATCCATCTTGACTAGACTGATCGAACCAATGCTTCACTCTAAACCTCGTTTCATCCTCGGCATAGAAATGAGCTAGTCTAACCAAGCCCACACAGAAGTCAACCCATCTCATGATGTCGGTAGCATTGAGAGAACCTCTTGCTTGACGAAATTCAACGGTGCTGGGATATACAGATTCTGGGTCAAGGGAAACCGAAGTGAAATTGACCTGTCGATTTCTATTCCCAATCTTCAAACCCAGTTCCCTGTGACCCTGGTCATCTTTGTCGCTTGGCCAGTTCATCAGGCGTGAGAGCTGAGCCTCGTTCTTTGCGCTATAAATTGCTGCCTTTACGTCTTCGAGACTTCTCGCGGCTATGGCTTCCAGTGAGACGTCGACCTCCCCATAAGTCCGTCGCATGTTAGGATACATGTGATCAGCAGGAGGATAGAAATCTGTAGTAGGGAGTTGTGCAAGGTCTGGTTCCATTACGAAGGCGAAACGATTGCTCTCCGCGCAGTAACAGGCGCATGGATGATGTTCGACGATGGGGTTATAAGGCCGTCTACAAGGAGGATGCATGGCTGCAATATCTTGCTCGTATACAACAAGCATAAGAGCAAGCATTTTCAGGACTTCGAGGTCTTTCGGAGCTTCAATATGGACATGAAGGCCACATTGACTTGTGATGAAAGCACCAACACTGTTCTTCCACTCTTCGGAAGGCAACTTGAGGGTAGTACAGATATTCTTGATTTGGTTGCTTCCGTCCTCCGAGTCCGTATCGAAGACTGGAGAAACGAGTTCGACCCCGTAGGAATCCCAGTTTTCAGAGTCATCTTTTGAAACATGCGGGAGCCACTACAGCAAGTCAGCAAAATCATTCCGCCTGAGCAGTCATTGACAGTTATCAAACATAGTCGACGCCTGTAAGTAGAAATACTGACTGCAAAGGCGAAAGAAAGAACTTTTTTACCTTTGGTATGTTCTGCGAGCCAACACCCATGACACCACCATCCGATGTGATGATCCATCTCGGATTATTTGTGAAGAATGTCTGCTCTGCTGCCCCTTGCCCTTTTACTCTTGCATAGTCTATCACATCCCTTTTTTCATATCTGATTCCTAGGTCTTGTGGTGAATGATCACCAAGTACCTCTTCGATAATATCCAAAGGCTCAGTGGTATATCGAAATACTTGATAACCCCGGTTTCTCGTGTCGTCACGCACTCCCCAGCTATTGTATACTCGATTAGGATTATCCAATGGATCGACCAAAGAAAATAAGGGAAGAAGGTTGTCTTGGTCTCGGCTATTCTCGTATGACCATCCGAAGTGTCGAGCTCTGATTCTGTAGTCGAGATTCTTTTCCGGTGTGGTTTCGTTGGGAAGTTCCAACTGGTCCTCGTGGAAAGCAAAGACAAGCTCCAGTTCTACACCCCAAGTCAACCTGCGGGTTTTGTGATCAATCACATTCTCAAGATCAGAGTCCTTGATGCTCTCGCTAGCATTGCTGTTGTTGGCCATGGATGAGGTTTGTAGCAATGGTCGAATAAGATCCTTGGCAGCATATGGTGAAAACAGACATCCAGTGCAAATGATTCAGCATGCTATCATGCTATCATGCTGTCTTTGCTCCTCCAACTCCTTCCTTCATTATTACAATGCGTCGGTCTCTGGTTTTATGGATCCTTTCAACACTTGAGAAATACTGGATGCGGTCAAAGACTTATTCTGCACTGCTCGCGTCATCCATTTCTAACAAAGGTCAAAATTCATTGTGCCAATACTGAAAGGGGAAAAAATATGCACTGCTTTATTACATACTCTAAGTATCTTATTCGTTATCATCATATCCATTGTTTATGTATAGAAGATGAAGCGAATACAGTGGGGGCCAGAAACGCGGGGTATTTACACCCTGCTCATATCATCTCGACTCTTCATATTTGCAAGGAGAGACCGGAGCTACCACCCGTGAAATATGTTGAGGACATATGCTATGAACTCTACTATTGTCTGAACATCTGGGTTGCTATCTCATGACGCGATTGTCGAAAAGCTACAACAAACGAGAATTTAAGTAGGTGGAAGCACTCTCTCCGCTTTCCACAGTCGATCGTGGACACCCAAACAACTATATCTAGGCTTAATGATCCACACAGTCGATGCAAGCATCTAAGGCTATATATTTTTTCCAATTCGGCTGTGATCTTATTCATTCCTCGCGAAGCATTGGCAAGTCGAGCTGGGCCCCAGGAAGACTCAGTAAAAAAGGTTTGAACTCAGATCAAGGTCAGACTGAATCCGAGCTAATGGAATTGGAACACGTGCTTATGAATTCAAGTGCAAAGGACCAAATGCGACACTCATAGGTCATGATAGGTATCATTTCCGAAGTCAACGTATTGCTGATTGAAGTGGAGGATTCTGGCACAGAGGATGTCTAGCAGAGTCGATCTGAAATCGATTACGAATTCAACCACCCCCAACATTCAAACAATACATATCTACTTGAATATTGTGATGAGGTCAATGTAGAGACCATATCATCAAATATCCAGATACAACAAGTGACATACGACGACATTTTTTGAGAACATAATCACGTGTTGCCGCGGAAACTCGGCGCGTCTAAACTTGATGCTTCATCGAACATTGTTTCCCATGCCTCGCGTCTATCATCTCCTTGACCGCCCTTTTGTAAGCATA
The DNA here is from genome assembly GCA_000292665.1 of Helotiales sp. EF0021. Taxonomy (NCBI): domain Eukaryota; kingdom Fungi; phylum Ascomycota; class Leotiomycetes; order Helotiales; species Helotiales sp. EF0021. The sequence continues at coordinate 128,950 of AIET01000212.1, forward strand.
CTTATGCATCCTGTGAAGAGCTTTCCCCATCTCCTTTCCAAAATAGAGCAGAGAGCAAAGAGAAATTGACAGTCAAGAAACAACCCGAAGCCGACCACAACATGGACGAATAAAATACCAACCTCTCCAAATGCGCAACGTGCAACAAACCCGAATCCGAATCCAACAACTCCGAATCTGCGGTTACCGCAAGAGATCCAGCTACTGCAGTACTCTCCCTTCCCATTTACTCTCAGCCCAATACTAAACCAACCACCAGGCAAAGAATGTCAAGGCACCAACTGGCCAACCCATAAAGCCAATTGCAAAGGAGAGAACTACATCCTCAAAATCTCCCTCTGTCCCACCGAAATCCAAAATCCATCCATAACACGCATCCTCTCCTGTCCCTTTGCCTCCACCTTCGAACAACTCAATTTCGCGCTGCAAAAGGTGGTTAGGCATCAAAATACACCTATGACTTCAATATCAAAGACCCGAATGCGGAGCCTGAGCCTGAATCATATATCATGGCATTCATGCAGCAACGGATGATGCAGGACCCAACTTCGAAATCGAGGGGAACCAATTCCTGATTCGGGACCCAGACAGAATTCTTTGAGGATAGTTGAGGCTGATAGAGGTGGCTTTGGGGGCTTGGGGATTGATAGTATGCATAACGGAGATAGAGTACATAGCCAAAGGCCGGAGGTCAAGAGCAAGAAGATTGGATTAGGGAAGGTGCTTGAAAATAGGAGTATGCGGGGCGGGGACTGAATATGAATATGATTTTGAAGATGGCTGGAAACATGAGATTGAGGTGGTGGGTAGGGCGGAGGCAATGAATAACTTTATATGTGTTGATGGAGAGGGTCATGGTGCTGCTGAGGATGCAGGAAGCGTGCCGGGTTGATTGGCATTGAGGGCAGCGTACAAAGCTGCTCGTCCGGACCAGGACCAGAAGGAGAAGATGGCTTGGTTTGAAGGCATGGCTAGTAATGCTGATCCGAAAGGAATGGGCAATGGGAGGGACTTATTTTGGGACAAGGAGGAAGTCAACACCATGTTGAGACTGAACGTAAAGCCATATATTGTCTCATCGTGGGGAACTTACCCGGTCAATCGATATTTTGGTCCTACATCTTGAGATACCGTTAGAAGAAAGCAAAAAAGCCGAAATAGGTAAGGATGACCTTGCAGTTGTTTTCTTTCCCACTGGGGAAACGAAACACAGAAATGCAACAGGGATAGAAGTTTGAAATGCACCAGAAAAGCCATTGAAGCTTTCAAAACATGGTATTTGATAAACAACCCCACCAGACTCCCGAGGACAATACCATCACTTCTTCTCTCCCTCCTCTTCGTCGTCATCCTCCTCATCCTCCTCGCTCTCCTCTTGAATGGTCTCGTCTTCCTCGACCTGCTTTATTTCTTCCTCACTCACGTTACTAATCGAACTTCCTCTGTGCGCCAATATTGGAGGATTTGTATCCGCCGGCTTCCAACTCGTACTCGTCGGACTTTGCAAGCTTTCTAATTTACCCATCGCTGGCGATGGAGTGGAGATTGCCATTGAATTCGGAGCAGTCTTCCAAGCTGTTGAATTTGGAGATTGGAGGGACGAGAGGGTGTCGATTGTGTTCGTCTCGGTGGAAATCGGTGTTGGAGTCTGAATTTCCTTCGCTGGTTCGGACTTCTCTTCCTTCAACGGCTCAGCTTTTCCGACGCCCGAGAATGTCTGGATAGGTTTCTTCTTATTATCCTTTGCTTTCTGTGCAGCTTCTTGTCCTACCTGCCTCAACGCCAGTGAGATCGGTGTCGCAGCAGGTACTGAGGACTCGACTTCCTTCGTGGCTGTAACAGGGGCAGCTGCTGGCTTGACATTCTCCTTCTGCGGGGCAGCAGTTGACTTCGTGGGTGTAGCTTTCGGTGTAATCGCAGGTGTCTTCACCATATTCGAGTCCCCTACAATCTTGACGTGTAATTTCAATTCACCGTATTCGTTCCAATCCTCGACTTCAACTAGATCCTATCGAGGCGGAATGATTAGTTATTGCTCTCTCGCCATCGTCATCGCAGCTGCGATGGAGGGGTAAACTCACTCCCACAACCATCCCCATCTGCACCAACCCAGGTATCTTCCTCGGCCTGCCGCCCTCATCTTTCCCTGCTCTTCGACCCCATAGCATGCGAGCTTTCTCGTCGGTCGCGATATCGAGCGCTTTGAAGGGGATGCGGTTCGCCTTGAGAATCGTTTCCATGCGTGATGTAGCGGTGACTATGTGCGACGATCCGGAGGTCAGCGATGTGTAGAGGTAGAGATGCGGATCATCGGAATACGTTTTCGAGGCCATGGTTGCTTTTTGCGTTGCGTGGGATGTCCGAGTGAGGTTGGGTAATTGACATGAGGTTGTAGAAAGGCAAGCTCGAGATCAACGTCGTCTCTGTTTCACGAGTCGTCGCGGCGGGTGAATTCGAACGTGTGAGTCGGCCATGTCTGAGACCCGCCAGCGCATAAACATATAAATTGTGAATCGGATGTTCACAGACATTGACAACTCAACTGCACATTCTGTGCATGCTCTGCAATTGTAGGGATCCAGAAGCTGATCCAGTCTCGCCAGAGATGCAGACTCCAGGTTCTTTGCTTTCTAGGGCCGACGATACGCGAGGTGTGATATCTCAACACTGGATTCCTTATTTGCAATCTCCCATCTTAATGATAACCATTGTTTATAATGAATGATCACTCTACTACTGTACGAAGCGAATGCCAGCGTTTCAGAGCTCCCCCGCATTCTTCAATTCTGACTTGACAATTTCACAGTCCGTTCAGGCCTTACAGTAGAGTTGAATGAATCGCAGCTCCAAATCACGTTTGCGTCCTCGGCATAAGACAATTTTGATGCGTATCAGTTATGGCAGGCTCAAGAAATACTTCAATATGCGAGGATAATTTCGGGGTCCCAAGTTCATGACAGGATCCCAACCCTCTGAAGTCTATCACATCTGATTCTCCCACGACTCGTTGGCTGCCAACAGGAACAGGGACTGGAACCGGCGCAACACCACCATCGATAGAGAGCACTTTGGGTGTAGTATCGGTGGGAACGTTTGTTGCAAAGTGATCGAAGAAAAGTGAGATGTCCTCCTGTGTGAAGGAGCCGAATGTCTCGAATATACCCATGAAACTTTCTGGCTGGTGGAGATAAGCAGGTGGAATATTGTACAAAGCCTTGATACAGGCTACAGTGATATTGATGCCACAATTCTGCAGACTGGATGGCAGATTAGAGGAAACCGAAGGCTGTGGCTTCTGGCCACCGTGCGAAGGCGATGGAATATGCTTTGGGCTTTATCGCTCTCGACGGACGGGAGCCACTGCTTGTATCTCAGTGTCGTTTCCTAAGAGGCGTGATAGCACCACCCAAACTTGATGAAATCGACATGGCCAGAGGCATAGGTTTGCAAGTGATATTCGTCACAACCGAGCCTGGTCTCCCCTTTCGATTCATATTCGTAATACTCGATTGCAAAGAGACTCTCGGCATGCTTAGCGAGCATGTCGACTGACAGCCATTCTTTGTTCTCAAATGAGACGATAGCGCTGTTTTGGGACAAATCGGAAGTCAGGAGCCAGTAGATGTTCCTCAGTAGTTCGTAGCCAGTATAGAGATTGCTTTAACGTAGCCCAAACCGGACTGGGATTATGGCATTGCCATCGGCACCCGATCCTCTATGGGTATGGTGAAGAGGACATGATCTTCTCTCGTGGAGTACGTGGCTGTTGGGATAGAGAGAGCACCTCCGAGTAGTACGGTACTGACTGAAAGGTGATGCCACAGCATGATAGTGTCAGTGACAATAACAATGGCAACACCAAATGCTGAAAACTCTAGGAAATAATTAAGGTAAAGAATAGATGGCAATGATGATGGCGGAGAAGGACTGAGGAGTATATTGAATGCACCGCAGCTTGGTGATAGCGGAGTACTGACCTCTGTCTAGAGGTCCGATTCACCTTCCATGCCTCTTAGTAACCCAGGCGCAGCTCATGTTCAGGTTCATATCCAGGATTGACGACGGTGAAGCGGTCGATCCTTTGATTGACCAAAAATGCAATTGTACAGTGCCTACAAACATTTGCTGCCTTGCAAATGCAGCTTTGAATTCGCCAGCATCAATCAAACAGGATGCCAAGGCTTCGTACACGGATCTGAGCCATCCTAACAGAACCTCGTGCATCAAGTCGATGCCTGCCCCTCTGGTGATACTAGGGAAAGCTTGAAATCAGCTTACTTTCTCAGTCGCACTGGTTTCGAGTGGTTGCCAAACGAGAGAGGCTAAATTAATCGAAGAATCTTTACAGGAAAGGAATGCAGTCGACTCCGCTTGTGGAAGAGTGAACGCTTGTCAGCTGATTGTGATCTGTTCCATATCTTGCTATGCGTATCATTAACTTCAGCGTGATTGAAGATGTGACGCTTGAGGATGCTTGATGAGGACACAACATGCATAGCTATCCGTATAGTAGCAAATAAGTTGATTTCCTCACGGGATAGTTCTCGTCAGCCCTGCAGTAGAGAACTTCGAACTCACGGCATCAAAAACACTCAGCCATGGCACTAAAGAAGAACCATCCTACTTATCAGTCGCCGACATGTTATGATGACCAAGGGGGTTATTTGGTCCTTTGAGTCTCTATTTGTGGGGGAAGGAAGAAGGGTACTCCGTATTGGCCCAGCGCTCTGTGTTTCATCGTGAATTGCCCTGTATCACATCGGCGATAATGGGCACGGGCCTGGTTTACTTTTCGGCGTTAAAGATCGATATCCTGAAGCTATCCGACCTCGGCAGCGTCATCATTGACTTTTCTTCGATATCAACAAAATGCCACCCACAGGAGCAATCTTGATTGCTCGTGCTCTTCATGAGTTGGGAGTAAGGGTGATATTCGGCCTGGTCGGGATTCTAGTGGTCTAAATCGCAGAAGAAGCAATTGCATTAGGCATTCGATTCATTGCCTTTCGCAACGAGCAAGCCGCCAGCTATGCAGCAACGGCTTATGGCTACCTGACAGGCAGACCAGGGGTCTGCCTGGTTGTTGGTGGGCCTAGAGTTATTCACGCAATGGCTGGGGTCATCAATTCGTCTGCCAATGCTTTTCCTCTACTACTTCTTGCTGGGTCGAGCGAAACACATCTGGTGACAAAGGGTGGATTCCAGGAGATGGATGCTATCAGCTTGCTTGCCCCTCATACGAAGATCGCGATCCGAGCCACCCTCGAGTCTATACCTCGATCTCTTACGAATGCATACAGAACATCTTGGTATGGAAGAGTTGGGACAGGGTTTGTGGATCTGCCAGCCGATGTCATACAAGAGGAGGGCGAGGAGAGAAGCACGAATATTATACCGCATGCTCCTAAGCCAGCTGGAGATCCAACGAGAATCAAACAAGCTGTTGATCTACTTAAATCTGCAAAAGCACCCCTCGTCATTGTTGGAAAAGGCGCTGCATATGCTCAAGCAGAAACCACTATTAGAAAGCTTATCGACTCCACCAATATCCCATTCCTTCCAACGCCCATGGGCAAAAACATCTTACCAGATTCCCATACATCAAACACAGCATCAGCGAGATCAGCGGCTTTGAAGGGTGCAGACGTGGTGCTGCTTCTTGGTGCTAGACTGAACTGGATCCTTCATTACGGCGAGGCACCGAAATGGAGTCCTGATGTGAAGATTATACAAGTTGACACCTCAGCTGAAGAGCTCGGTCGAAATACTGGCGACGCATCTTTGGCTATTCTTGGAGACATCAATATCGTAACCTCCCAGCTTCTCAATTCCCTTTCCAACTTCAAATATCCCAGTACCACTCCCTACCTTACCACCATCCACTCTTCCACTCTTCCACTGCCAAGAATGAAGCCAAAGCTGCTGAAGCAGCGAATGTCTCCAAAATTCTTATGACATACGCAAAGACCTTTACCATTATCAAAGACACATTGGACAAACTATCACCACCCGACGATGGAGGGATAGTCTATGTGTCCGAAGGTGCCAACACAATGGACATCTCCCGCTCCATATTCCCTATATCCCACCCGCGCTTGCGTCTCGATGCTAGTACGCATGCTACAATGGGAGTAGGTCTAGGGTATACTATTGCCGCTCATGCTGCATACAACCTACCAAACCCTGAAGCCACTTCCGGCCGTTCGACAAGAAAGAAGATTGTCTGCTTGGAAGGAGACTCGGCCTTCGGGTTCTCTCTCGCAGAGGTTGAAACAATGGCAAGATATGGAATGGACATTCTGGTATTTGTAGTCAATAACTCTGGAGTATATCACGGGGACAGCGAGAGCTCTGATTCATGGTTAAAGAAGCAGGAACACACTATTCAAGGAACCAAAGGTGGACTTCGTAGCAGCAGCTTGGGATGGGAAGTAGGTTACGAGAGGATTGCAGAGATGTGTGGTGGCAAAGGATACCTAGTCAGGACTCCTGAAGAATTGTCAAAAGCCACAGAGAATGGATTCAAATCTGGGGTCGTGACTGTGGTGAATGTCATCATCGAATCTGGCTCAGGGCAAAAGCTGGTGAGTTTCATTCCGTACCTCTTATTCGGTCGCTTCGCTTTTCGGTACCCCTTATCACGTGCGATGTCTCTGCTCCCTGTTTGCATTTCGTTTGCAATGGTCGGGATATTGAGGATGTGATTGGAGACGACTTTACTGACACTGGACAGGAGTTTGCATGGCAGAACAATTCGAAGAAGACAAGGAACCCACCATCAAAGCTTTGAATTCCCGTTCAATGACTGCTGCAGTATCGACATCTCGCAGCAGTCCAAACAGACAATGAAGGAAGTACATTCGTCGTCACCCATACTAATTAGAGGCATACTGGTCGTCACCGTCCTTTTCGTCAATCTGTCGAATCAAGCTGGCCTGCCCCAGCGGCTGCTATTCCGTTCATGGAGGAATTCTTGGATGACCAAGATACAGATTGGATGGTGGCGTTAATGGTATGATATGATATCGAAAACAGTGGAAGCAATATAGAATGGATAGACGATCACAGGGTAGAGACGTGTCCGCAAGTATCTGAGTTGCATGGTTCCGCATGCACACTTCGGTGGAGGATGTATCCTCCGTACATATTTTGGAGATGCAGTATTCAAACAACTGAGACAGCCTGCCTCTGGAAGCATAGATATGATTCCATGGCCATATTCACAGTAGTTGGCGTTTGTGAGTGCAATATTGGTGACATATCAGACCGGCAACTCGGTATGTTCTTCTGCAGTAACCCGTGTCTTTAACGCACTTCACCCATGTCCCCTTTGACCCATCACGACATCTCCTTCTTCCAAGCTCCTTCTCTTCGAAGTTCTAGAATCAAGACTTGCTGTACTTCCTCTCCCATCATTTATTCAAGTTTAGTGATTAGTCTCCTGCTTCAAAATCCAAGCTCGAAGCAGCACAGGACATCCAAATTGCATTCATCAGTGAATGGTTTCAGTGCTGCCAAATACCCAATCTCTCGTCGTCACCCACCGGTCGGTTAATTTGTCGAGTGGCTGGCGCTGCCCCTGCGGCCGCTATGGTGGAAGCATCAGTGATCCGTTTGTTTGTAGTGTCCCTGTGAAATGATCCAGAGGTGTAAGCTTCTTAGTTAACGAAGCGCATTGTTTATGGCTTCCATTGGCTAGGAACCTCCTCGTAGTATCTGCGAAGCCTTTCCTTGCAAGATATAAACTAAAACCTCGTAATCCAACATCCGCCAGTGCCTTCTGCTGCACGATGCCGTGTCGCTACCACTTTGAAACCAATAGCGGATGTCTTTTTTCATTCTTCCTTCTCCAGCCCTTGTAATGTTTTGCATCAAATCATACAGGCTTACAGACTCAGGTCTTGATCCTCAGCCATGAGCAACGACATTGAACATCCGCCAGCAAGATCCCAGTCTCGTAGCACCAGTATTTCCAGCACCCAATGACTGTAAACCCCTAATGCAAGATGCCGTTTTCTTACCCTGCTCAAGGTTCTGTGAACCTGTAAATCCCCATCCCTCCACATCCTAGAAACTCTTTCCTTCTGCTATCCATTCTTCTCACGTTCCAGAACCAAGACCTGCATTTTTCTCTTCAAATTCTTTCTCTGGTCCGTTACCCACAACCCTGCACCCATCTCTTCTTCAGCATATTCAAAATGCCTCCCTCCCTCGCCCCTTCCAGCCTCGATCTCAATCACCGAGAGAAAACGACAAACGATGTGCTTTTCCTCGAAGAAGCCTCTTCCCAAGAAATCAAAACCACCACCAGGTCCTCCAAAGATCATCTGTCCTTTTCAAAACCAGCCAAGGAACCGTACCTCAAGACTTCCACATCACATTTCACCACCTATATCAGGGAAGAAGTCAGCCAGCAAAACTTACCAGCTACAATCGAGACCTCGAGCACAAGACCAAGAGATGGAAGAATGGACACCAATCCCCGCCTACGGATACCCTCCCTTCCCACCTCCTACACGAATCAACCAAGACCCTCCAAGTCTATTCACATACGGCGATTACAGTCTCTACGAACAAACACAAGAACTACAAAACTACAGAGATAAGGAAAAGGCGGCGAAGCAGGAGATGGAAAGGAAAGCACAAGAGGAGAGGGAAGAGAGTCAGAGGAGGGTGATGGAGAGGATTGCAGATGTAGAGAGGAAGGAGGGGAGGGACTTGGAGAGGTTTCGGGAGAGGGACTGGAGGAGAGATGAGGAGTTTCGGGGGTTGATGATGAATACGTTGAGGGCGAGGGTTGGCATGGGGAAGGAGGATGGCATGGACAAAGAGAAGGAGAAAGAAGAACCGTGGAAGAAGGAGGTTTTTGGGTAGGTCTTTACTTGTTTCTATGCTGCTAATTCTTTTTGATGACTCTGAGAGACATTGAAGACTCCATTGCCCTCCTCAACACCCGGTCGGCAACTTAAATAGTGCTTTACTAACTTCCTTCATAGCTTGAGAAAAGAACTCGAAGACCAAAGACATGCCAACGAGATCGCCACCGCTATATCCAAAACCCAATCCGACACACGGCGACAGATTGAAGAAGAGAGGGCTAATATGGAAGAGAAGGAACAACGGCGAGCATATGGCAACACATACAGAGGCTATAACTCAAGACCTGAAGGCAGAGATGACGGAGGCTTTGCCAGTGACAGAAGAGCATTCGAAGAAAGAGTAGACGACCTAGATATCTTCGAACGAGGATTCAAAGCCGGTTCTCGCAACACCGTCAAACCTCCACGTTCAAGACGAGCTTTACCAGCCCCCCAACATTACGACAACTTTTCCGATTCAGACTCCGATCCAGATCCTTCTTCCTATCCATATCCCTGGAATCGTCCTCCTCAACCTCCTCCTCCCTCACGAGATCCTGCACGAAGATCTAGACACCTAGAGAAGGTAGATACCAGACTCCAGGGTATTGAAAGCAGTCAGCAGCGACTTGAACAGAGAGTTGTGCTGGAAGAGCAGAGAAGGGGTTGGGAGAGGGAGTGGGAGGATAGATGGGAGAGGAGGGGGGGGATGAGGAAGCTGAATGATACTCTGGGGGTTATTGGACGGAGGATTGGTGGGTAGATGGTAAATGAGGGAGTGTCAGTGTATGATGGATAGAGATTGCTCTCATTAGTTGTTGGAATGAAATGGACGGAATACTTGGACCTGCTGTGCTACAATTCGATAATGGATAACTTTATTGCTTCGAATTCTGCTTTGGCAAGCTTGCCCTTGGATGCGTCTCAACCTCACGCGTGCTGCCAATGATGGCGACAAAGGGAGTTGATAAGCAAGTTGGCAGAGGTCAAGTTGAAAGGTCTGAGGATACAAGTGCGGACTTCAGTGCGTTCATACGGTCTCGCCTCCAAGATACAGCATGGTGCTGCAAAGCAAGGAGCTTCAATTTCTGGCAGGGTTTAAAATCCCCCGACTTCATAGAATACAAGATCTGTTTGGGGGCATGTATAGAAGAGCCAAGCAGGATAATTCATAGGTTTCCCGATTCTGCAAAGCCATTAGTGTCAAGGCACTGCTGCGAACCCTCGACCTGCAAAATCGGCGTTTGACGGCTATCTGAGAATCTGCGAATACCCTCACTTTTCAAGTTTGATATCCAAAACACTAAAACAAAACTCACAAGATCGCGTAGAATCACGGTTCATAGGCATATTGAAAGGAAGAAATCATCATTTTCATTATCGTACAAGTTGCCCGAAGGCATTTTATTTTTCCAGGGCACTACTCCCTTCCAGTGGAGTTGAATCAACTGGTAGTTTCACGCCGGCAAGGTACGAAATAAATGCATGATCAATCATTCCATTTCAAATTCAGAATAAACCCAGAGAAAAGGATCGAAACGCAACGCAAGTATCAGGTTCCACTCATGTCCACCATCCCATTATCAACGCATCAGAAAACAAGAATGTAGAAGAAAATTAGATCCGTCTCCGGTCGCCATCGCGACGATAACCTTCTGAGAGACCTTCATGTTCCAACACCTGTAATGAGAGTTAGTAAGATCGAGAGGTAAAAGATTGGAAAACTTGCCTTCATGTGATGAGCGAAGTGTTGCGTCAGGATAACTTAGCCATAAAGAATCAGACCCAAGGCGAGGCCACCAAGGGCCAAGCCTGGCACAACCACAGGGGAAGCACGAGTGCTGCCTGCGGTGGACGACTCAGTAGGTGCTGATTCGGTCGGGGTAGTTGAGCTTGAAGGCAACTCGGTCGCGACAGGGGGAGTCTCGGAGGTCGAGATTTCACCAGTAATGCTAGGAGTGACTTCAGAAGAGGTGTCAGTGGTGACGGTGACGAAGCTGTTGGACTCGACCTGAATGCTACCGGTGCTTGTGGTGGAGGCAACCTCGGTAGAGCCAACGCTGCCTGGAACGACAATGGAGGTAACAGGGGACTCGGTAATCGGGCGGGTGGCGGTATCGGTGGCAGAAGGAGGCTGCAAAAGAAAGAATTAGTGACCATGTTCCCCACTGAGGCGCGCGCGGAGACAATGAAAGAGATATGGAAAACTTACTGCAGTGGTGAGAGAATCGACTGGAAGGGTGCCTGATGGAGAGCCAACAACACCTGGAATGGTTGTGCACTCAGTAGTGGTAACGGTGTTGATAATCTCCACGGTAGAACCAGCATCCGGGCATGTCGAGACTTCAGGGCCGCAGGAGATGAGGGTAACCGTTACAGAATCACTGTCCAGAGTCAGCAAGTTGAGCGCGCGGGGCGTTCGGCCGCGATACTTACGTGATAGTATTTACAGCTTGAAGAGCGACATCCCGACCGGCGACGTTGAGGGCTTGGCTAGCTACCAGGAGGGCGGCAGCGGCGATGGCAAGAAGGAACTTGAATGAATACATCTTGGAAGATGATTGGAGGATTGTGCGAAGTGTGGTAAGTTGTAGAGAGAGAGTGCGATTGAAGATCGAGTGTTGTGTCTGTGGAGTGTGCTGTAGAGAATTGTTTGTTGATGGAGAATTTGTTTGTGGCGAGAGGAGCCGCTTCTTTTATGCCTCCCCCAGAAACAAAATCACTAGCGTAATCAACCCCATTTAGCGCCATCAGATTTGGGCTGTAGTGATCTGGAGAGCAAAAAGGCTGCCGGTATCATAGGTAAATCCGGTTCCGTGAACAAAACCGGAGATTTTGGAGCATTGTGGAGGCACACCAACAACATAACAAAGCAATGGCCACATCTAACTTCTCCAAGACCTATATCCAACCTAGGGATAGGCACACTATCCCACCACTGTGCCCTGACTCTAGAAAGCTTCTTGCAAGACGAGAGTCCTCTGGTAGGTCCCGGCCGAGTGGCATCTCGGGACCGCGTCGCGCACCCAGAGTACCCAGCACATGCATATGAGAAGGTCCCAGGTCCTGCAAGATCCCATCATCCAGTAGATGATCAGTCCTCTGTTTGAAACGATAACCATGCGTTTATTATGGTACTGTGCCAACACCTCTTTCGGCGACCAAGGTCGTTGCCCGCCGGGTGGCTGCAGCACGTGACGTTGTGGTGCATAGTGTCCTTGACATTGGCCAACGATTGACCTGCATCTGGCTTTCCGTCCCATGAGAACGGGAACCAAAGTATCCCTTAATATGCATGTCCAGGATCTTGAAACAAACGGGCAAGGCTCTGGCTTTGGTCACGTGATACTTCTCGAAAATCCTCAAGCGGAACGCTGCAGTGTAATGATAAACGAGAGCAAAACTTTGGATACACATGTTCGAAACTTGAATACCCATATCACCAAGGCTTCTGCCAGGATATGTGTAGATATGTTGGAGGGTCTGACAATTCGATGGTGGTCCTCAACAATGACCACCGCGACCACATGGCCTGGAGGAACTAGCCCCAGAGTCCAATCATCTCACGGTGGTCATATATGCTGTATCAGGATTCCACCTTGTCTGCTCCTATTGTCGAATGACTCCAACAGGTCTTGTACCCACGCATTGTACAAGTGTAAGAAGTCACCCAGCAGCATGAACTTCAAGCGCAGTACAGGTTACAACCAGCCGAGACGCAGAGCCAAGGCATGTTCACATCCTACTCTGATGTTTGGGAGAGCATCGAGTCATTATTCCTCTCGGATTAGTTGGCGAAGCGGTCTCGTAAACTCCTTCGAGGGTGGTAGGCTCGAGCATGGCGTGGTTGCTGCAAGTCCCTACCAAGTCCTTTGCTCCTCAGCAGTGGCCGCTGATTCGAACGCTCTTTCGAGGAGGCTTTTTGAAGTCTCTCGTCTTATTAACGAAGTTGTTTGAAGGATGAGGTTGAAATAAAATTTGAAGCTAGATGCGTAGTGCTCTCATGGTGCACCGTGCATACTTCTACCTCGGCATATCCCAGCACCATCGGAGTTTCGATGATGAGGCTCCGACATCCTCGAACAACGGGCACCAACAGGCTGGAGTATCAAATCGTGCTTTCTTCGCATGACTCGGGAGCTGGTCTTTGTGTGTACTGGGTCGCGAGTCGCGAGTGGCGGACTCTTGCGTGTTGCTGCTAAAGTCGCCCTCGTGGTCCTGGCCCATTAGAGGCAAGCGTTGCTCTCAGAGGTCTGTTGCGAGAGAGTAGAGGAATTTGTTCCTGATCCTGAATGATATCGATCGAGTTTAGAGGAAAAGCAAAATAAAGATTTGTGGCGTTCCCACTTGTGCTGGAATGGCTAGATCCGGACATACCAGGAGCTTTATCCCGTTATCCCCGAGAGAAGGAAGACAACCAAACTCGTTTTCGAACATCGATTACCAACAGGAGCGATACCAGGAAGGGAATCGAAGTCGAAGGATATCAACATGGAGCTCTCGATTATCGAGGCCTCGATGAGGAGCGCCTACATCGGACGAAGGCGATCACATCTCCAGATGATGTTCGGCTCAGCTTGGAATGACCTTCACAGCCAACTCTCATCAGGAAACACACCACATGTGGTTGACGTCGACTTTCGAGGATATGATTTGATCCAGGGCAAGTATATCGTAGGACCAGACTTGAGTCGAGATACAGCTCCACCCACTCCCCTCACCTATACCAAGGGTAGGATGAGGAAGATCTGTGAAGAGAAGTGGATGGAGCTTGAAGATGGTAGTGTTGTTGATGGAGGAAAGGAATGAAAAGAGGATAGGTGGTATTTATGGCTCCATTCCGGGAGCCTGACGCAGGCCACGCTACAGTCTGGATGGTTTTCAAGCCGGATGAGGAAGAGATAGGGGAGACTAGCGTGGTTGTGCGGTTATAGGTCTTCAATTTTACGGGCTAGTGTCTTCTCTCGCATCGGCTATCGAAACAGTCGATCAGAATTTCAAGAACAACCTCCTGCCTTCAACAACATGAGAGCATTGAGCATATACGATGACATGATTCCTATTCAACACCCAGGCATCTCGAGGCGCTTGTCAAAGTGTTTTCAATCTAAAATTTCACATGAATCTTGTTCTACTCGTGCATCTAGACTCACATCTTGGTCGAAACTTTGTCACATGCCAGAGAATTTTTGGCAACCAAGATGTCAAGTTGATCTGGCATTCTCAATTCCATTCTAGAGAAAGGAGCAACACAATACTTGACAGCAACACTTTCTTGTTATCAGCATAGTTGAAGTTCCCTATCCAGAACAAATACTGAGACCAGTCAACGATCTGTGCTACTCTTGAAGCGTATGGACATACCTCGTACATAATTCTCCTTTGGTGTCAGCACAGCAGTCGGATCAGCCTTCCAAGATCCAAGCTTCAAGGTTAAAACTCCACAAAGCTTAACATCAACACACGATCACACCACTCGTAAACTAACGACTGAGGACTCGGAACAATTTGCATTTCTTGCGGAATCTATGTTCAATGTCGCTCTTATTCGTTTCATATTTGCTTCGAGGTGTTCGTCGATGCCTTTGGAGTAATCTCAATATACATGGTTGCTGTGAATATACATGGTTGCAGAGTATCCATTCACTGGCACCGGCCTGAACACCTTCCAAGAGCTACTTCGCTAGGAGTCAGTACTCACTGCGTACAGCCTCAGTGATTTGCCTACGTTTTGGATATTTCAAACACCCGGCGGAATATTCAAATCCATCCAATCCCTCGAAGCTTGCTAAGGTACATCAATGTCAGCCCGTGCTTACTCATACGAGCTGCTAGAGAAACTTACATAGCTCCTACACACATGACTCATACCCCATCCATTGATATGGTTCATCCCATTCTTTGCCTTCTCAATCGCAGGACTCTCCATCGACATGTCGCTCGCACACATGATAGCTTGTCGAAGGTAGTCGAAACAATGGCTTATGTGATCTATATCATCCGGGCCTGGGCCCATTCCTTCGAACCCCATGGTATGCGCGCTTCGTTTGCTGTCTTGCTTTTCCCAATATATATCCCGTATCATGAGCTACAGTTGAGTTAGTGAATGATCGTGTGCCATCTGTCTTTGGAAGGAAGTTCTACCAGGCAATGCAGCTGATGATACATGCTGATACCAAACACTTGAACATCAGGCGGCGTCAGACGATTCACAATTCCCCTTTGGAGACCATATTTCTCCGGGTTTTGAACAGATACAAAACCCATACCGGCTGTGGATCTCACTTAGTAACCGCAGAACATAATCTTGGAATGGGTATCGCGTACGGCCAAGTAAGTCCATCCATAGCGCGTTGTTCTCGGGTGTAGGAGGAGAGCTGAATTCGGAGTGGTTCTGAAAGACGACCTGTTCAATGGGTACTGGAAAGTTCGATGAGACTACAGTACAATCTGAGTTACTGTGCATCAAATGACTTACATTGAGGCGTTGGAAGGTGTGGTTTTATCGAATACTCTCTGAATGCTGTCTTGAAGATAAAAATTGCAAGTGCAAAGATAGAGAGGATGGCTTGTGTGATCAACAAGTATCTCAAGAGCTTCCCATTCAGGATCGTTTTTGGGGGCCTGTGGTCAAGTTCTGCGTGCTTTTCGGAATTCGTAAAACTTTTGTCGTCTTCACTCGATGTGTCATTACTCACTGGTGAGTATTTGACGGCGGGCGACATTTTCAGAAGATTGAGCGAGAGGAGAAGGTTCTTGCTGAGTTGCAAAACGATGAACGTGTGCAGGGAAAATGGATGTGAGATTTACCCCGCTCTATGGCCGGTATAGAATTCGACAGAAGCTCTTCAATTCGTCCGCCGTACTGTTTCTCCGGGAATGTGGCTCCCAAGAAGCTTCTCACCCGCTGTTGACATTCTGCCTCGCTTAGTGGCTGCCTGCTTCGGCCGAAACATACATCTTCCAGGCACCCCACGCTCCTAGGATCAAATCCGATACCACAAATCTTTTGAAGTACCTCAAAGGAGAAGGCTGTGTTGCCAAGACTGTCAGGTAATGATTTGCTACAATACACAGTACAACCCTTACTGAAATCTCCAGGCCACTTCTCTAATTCTCCACTCTATCGTGCCAGCGATTGCTCCAAATTTTAAGCCTCATCTATCCATCTCTCCATCTCTTCAAGAAAGACTCGAAAATAGCAGGGGTATCTCTCCTGGTCTTTCCAACGATGGAGTTTCTTATTGAAAAGGTTATTGAATATAGTTATAGAGTATTTTAACTTATAAAAGCCTTAGTACATAGCTACTAATAGTCTCCCTTTACTTACTTATGTTTGAAAATTATGGACTTTTATATTTTAGCCCTATACTTTTTTCACATCTTTGGTGTCTCTATACTCGACTTTTTCTCTCCATCTCTCCAGGGCCGGATTTTGTGGGAGGATGAGAGATTGATTCGCTGGTTCGTCTATTAGGTAAGCTAGCACGAGAGGGTTCCCAATCCGGTGTCGTGCCACACATATACATCAGTAACGCATCAGACTCGGATATATAGCTCATGCCTCCTCGTGTATATTCGACCAATGAAAGAGCGGGTAACTACTCACTTGCATGTACGACAACCTCCTCTTGAATGGATGCCACGGGACCGGGATCTAAAAGTTTAGCTCTAAGCTTGGCGAAGCAGTTGACTTTGTGGCAATAATTCGAGACCACCTTCTAGAGTTACACCAGAGTTGAACTGCAGCTAACCTGCCATCTTCTTACCGGATGAGGTAAGTACTCCGAAAGGGTGATTAACCGGTACCGAACAGGCCAATCGCCTGGGACCGAACAAGCCAATTGTTTTAACTGCTTCCTTTTTACTAGGGCCATAAACACTATGTTGTATGCAACGATCGGATAGCATATGTCAACATCGCAGGTTCAAAAAGTTCAACGTCCATCGAAAAGGATAATACCGGACCATGGATGAAGCTCCTGCACGGTCTCGTGGACAGTATTACGTTGAGAAGTTTTCAGGGTCAAACTGATGCCCACGTTCTCGAGCAATGTGAAGTTGAGACGATTCGAAGTCGCGAATCTCCTAGACTGTATTCTTAAAAATATGCCCACTTTTTCGCAAAGACATAACCGCTTGGACTAGCTTCTAGATGCGTACATGACCCAGTAGAGGTCTCTACGACACTTTGTTCTTATTGCAAATCACTTGTATTAAATATCCAATCTATATAACACACCGGATCAAACGGGGCATCAACATCAACACTCATCAGGTCCACAAAGCCCCTGCTCATCCCTCCAACCAGTATGAACCATTTCCCCCTTAAATCTGTTATCCAGAGCCCATTTCCGTATCTGTTCTTGATCAGCACATCTACCTAAACTCCACATGCCCAAAAACAAAACTCCAGGAGAAGAAGGGGTAAAACATACAGCATCAAAATTCCTACAAGTATGCAAAACATTAAAATTGCTAATTATCTTATCCTCCTTGGGGTGATACTGAAAAACCTGCGGCGTAACATCCGAGGAGCACTGTAGACTTTCGCGAATAGAGTTCACGCAATGCCAGGCATGTTCTCTGCTGTTGAGGCCGTCTTTGAAACTTTCTGGCCAGGGGATTGTGTATGGATTATACGAGGAGTTCCATTCGGGGTCTCTGAGGTAATCTAGAGAGAGGCGGATGGCATCCTATCCCTCCATTAGCGATAAAATCTCAGGGGCCTGGAGTGGACAAGCTAGATGTTACGTACGAGACAATGCAAATCATGAAACATCGTCAAGATAATGGGGTAATCCTCATTATCAGATCCAGGTTGTGCTCCCGCAGTCTTGTTATGAAGACGCGCAGCTTCTGAGCGCGAGATGCGTGTGTTGCCAACCCAGTGTAGGGCTCTCCATCTTGCGTTGCGTTCGGGAGTGGATGGTCCTGCGTAGTCTGTTTCGAACTTGGGGACGGGATTCTCGAAGGTACGAGTGGTGTACTCTATTACCTTCTCTGCAGGTGCTATGTCTTGTTAGAAGTGTATTGTGTAGACGTGGGAGTGCACTCACTGTATAGCCTCTGAAAGGGATCGAGTTCTGAGCTCTGGTCCCGAGATTCCAGGAGAAGGAAGATGAGGAAGAAGAGGTTGACAAGTATGGATGTCACGAGAGCCCATTTCAGCAACGGTCTTGAGCCTTTCTGTGGACGGGGACAGACTTTCTCATTGTCCAACAGGGCTTCATTGCTTTCAAAATGGCTGTCTCCGTGAAAATTATCGTCGACTCGAGCCAGCCTCCACAATGAAAAGAGCATTTTGGAGCAGATTTAGAAAAGGGCTGTCTCGAAACAAGCACTTTGAAAGCTTTCAAGAATCTGGAAGGCTCAGCATCTGCTGAGATTTGCTATGCTGAAAAGCACGTAATGCTTCCTCTGGTCACGGTCTTCTGTATTGCCCCGTCCTCCATACTCGGGATAGATTCTCCCACCAATAAATCCAAGTCGACGAAGAAGATGTAACGTAGATACGGACTCTACCAGAGACTAGAGAACACTCTTCGGAAGACACACCTCTCTGAGAAGAGACCGGGTACCACTTCAGGATTTTACCAGGATCGACATTACAAATTGTTGGTCGAGAGAACGAAAACTGTGCCACCATCTCGCTTCCCAGGTTCCATGTCAACTGAAGATTGTACCACCTCCAGGATTTAACCTCGGACCACAAACCGCTTTCAGTTATATTTGCGGGGCAAATCCGCAATTGATCTCTGCCGGTAGCTGAGCTAGGATGGCGTTTACTCAGATAATTCCCATGGGTTGGCTATCAACGAGGGGTGATATGGGTCACAGAATGCTGATAGCGAAAGATATCTGGATGGAAGATGTTGAGTTTCGAGTCTAGACCTCTGGTGGTAGGGATTGTTGCTGATTGTTGGAAGACTCGTGAGGAGCTGCTTGACAAGAATGGAGATCGAACGGAGCCCAAGAGGAAATTCGCACCCACCAGCTCGTTGCCTCCCGAGATCCTTGACTCTTGATTTCGCGTTCCCAAAGTTGAACGTTGCTTGGAAATGTCTTAGTCGCGAGCTAATGCACCAAGTATTAGAAGTAAAAGGTGCTTGTTGAGATGGCCCCTGCAGCTCTCTTACATTCCTTTGCCAATCGGCTTTTGCCATGTGAATCTCTCAAAGAAGGAAAGGAAACGAGGATCCTACACAGCTCGACATTCATCCGATCAGCACACAATTCCCCCATTGTCTTCAAGTAAGCAAAGAGAGAGCATAAGAGCCGGTATCCCCTTTCGTTTCGTGAAAAGAGAGCATTGACACGTTAACTTCTCAACTCCTCAGACAACCTAGTCCTCAACACCTCTCCGTCCATCCCTTCGAAACCAAAGACTACAAGTATGTATCAAAAGCAGATCTCAATGAACTCAATGCTAACACTTCCAAGAGCAACCATGAAGGCCTTCACTCCCCTCACCATCTTGGCCTACCTCGCCTACCAGGTCACCGCTCTACCAGTCACAGGAACCCGCGCAGTAGAGACAGCTGAGGACTTGACTCCACTTGGATACATCTACTGGAACAGGCGTGACGAGAGCGAGGCACTTGCTCGTCGTGAAGCTTCGGCCGCCCCCGAGGAAGCTGAGGATTTGACTCCCCTTGGTTACATCTGTAAGTCATCCCATTGTTAAAGGGGCAATGACTGACTGCTAATCACCTAGACTGGAACAAGCGTGCCGAGAGCGAAGCACTTGCCCGTCGTGAAGCATCAGCCACTCCCGAGGAAGCTGAGGATCTTACTCCACTTGGGTACATCTATTGGAACAAGCGCCACTAAGGCCTCTACTCTGTTGTAGGGGTACAAAAATTGCTTTAATTCTCTGATGGTCAGTGTTCTGTTCGAGCAGTTCAGTGTCCATCATGTTAGAAGCTGAAATGTTGTTGTTGACGTAGGGTCCGAGCGTCGGCGAATGATCGCTCTTCTTTTAGTGTCAATTGTAGGGGTGAAGGATGACAGAGCGTATGAGAAGATGCCATTCCCTTTGTGTTTGTTGCTGGCAGCTTTGTTGTGCCATTCTTGTGCTCCGGTAAAGTGCTGTACATTCGTTTTGATGACTCTTGAATCGAAACCTTTTGCGAGGCGGGGTACGATATTATAGGGGGACCTATCTGTGCTTCCTCCATCTCTAGTCTTACCCGTTTTAGAATTTTCGAGTAAACTCACTCAGTATCTCTGGACTCCGCTCAAGCTCCCCCAACCCATCCCTCAAGCCCCCCTTCCAAGCTCTCTCCTTTAATTTCATCCCATACTGGAAGACAATCACGAGACCATGAACAAAGAAACTGCCACGCAATCACCAGATTTGGGCGCATTCGACTAGTTATTCCTCGAGATTCTCGCAGAATTGCCCATAAAAGAGATATTCTACGTCGTGCTTGCTGTAGTATTTCGTGAGCCAGTTACTAAGGATGTGATCCGGGTGAGAGCCTGGGTTGACTATTTGTTCGGCCGCTTTCTTTTACATGTCCCTTGAGGGAAAGAGGCAGTATTTGATGACATAGTCGCCTTACGCAAACCAGGCTACTACCGCCTCATTCAGGTTCCGAGGCGGAGGAGGCAGGAATAAGGACGACTGAAGTGGTTGTGCAACTATGGGTCTCCCATCTTACAAGCCAGTGTCTTCGCCCGTAAGACCTACCGAGAAGATCGATCACAAGTCTAAGAATAACCTCCACCCTTCATTCTTCGAGTCTCAAGCATGTTGGATGACGAGATTTCTGCGCGACTGTCAGAGACCTCAAGTGCTCAGCTCCCATTTGGCTAGTCATTCATTGGCCATGAAATGACGATCATAGGCTATCTTTCAGGGAATAGGAAACCAGAGTGGCCATTAAGTCAGCTCTAAATAAATTAGTTGACCATTTCCAAGATTTAGATAAGTCATTCAGCTCAAGATATCTCATAAGTCATTCAGCTGCTAAGTCCTTAGCTTGTAAGTCATAAACCAGCTTAAGACTTCATTTTTGTAGTCGTTTAAGTATACTTTCAAGCCCGAATTGAGGCGAAATTTGAGGCTGAGAATGAGGCTGAGAATCCTGAAAATTTAGGGGAAAGTGGGTCTTCTCGATGTTACTATTTATAGTATATAATGTGGCTGATTAGACGCTTATAAGCTACGGCAGTCATTCAGTCAGCCAGTCCCTTATCGATAAGCCATTCAGCTCAGATATTTCCTGAGCTGATGACTGACTGACTGACTTAATGGCTACTCTGCAGGAAACAGTAAATAAAGAGCGGACCGATGTTATATTGGGAGGCGATGATACCATCGATCGTCAACGTCCACACGATATTTTCAAGTACAAGAAACCTTTTGACCATCGCCGAGTCTATGAGTTGAACGCCTTCCATACCTGCAATCCGCCCTCGATACTCTGAATTATGCCAAAGAAGACCGTCAGTCCCAAAACCAGGGCAGCGATCCAAAATGTGTACCACTGCACTTTCTTACGTCTATCACTCCACCATTGCTTGATCGTACTAGGTTCTGCTTCGTCGAAGAGCTGTTTTAGGATGACAAGACGGTCACCCCAGTACCGGAAGGTCTCGATTTGGCGTTCAGATTTCTTCAATTGTCCACACTCTCGAACGAGCTCAAAGGGTTATGTTAGCTAATAATACTTGCCTTCAGATGGAATTGATGTTTGCCTCACTGGATCTAGGGGAATCCTTCCACGTTTTGGTGCCTTTTTCTGCTGCTTTATGAACCATGTTTTCACGTCATTGTTATGTTCTGGAAACAGGAGAGCAAGTGTCTGAATTGTTTCTTCGATGAAACCTGCGGGGAAGATGGACCTGGCGGAACGTCAGTTGCAGTGATAGGTTTACATTTTGCTGAAAATACTTACGAGTTCCCATGACAATTAAGAAATGACACACAGTGGAAAACCTCCACAGCTGTATCATTACTTCTGATTCGTAAGTGGTCGGCGAGGTTGCTGGTCCATCGAATATTGATGCCACCAATATGCTCAAGACTTCTCGCCTGCGCTTGATCAGCTCCGGATCGAAAATTGTTAGCTCTTGTGCTCGCTGAGAGGTACCCTACGTTGAAGAATTTTTCCAATCTCGCTGTCTCGGTCAGGAGCACAGGACTGAAGTGGGTGGCAATGACATCGGATATTGTACTTGTCATTTCCCATTCCAACCTTGTCTCCCCCGTTACCATGATAGATGGTTTACCTACCAGGGGCGATCCAATAGATACCATCAATAGAGGCCGGACTGCTACATCAATTATGTTTTCCCACTTTCTATTATCTATTCTTAAGTAGTCAAATTTAGTGCTGAGAAGTCTCACGATGCCTGATTTGGTCGTCCTAGGCTGCTTCAATATCCGAATAATATCAATAATCTGTTCGTGGGTGGTGAAAATGCTGCATATATCGCTATTGTTGAGCACACTTCGGTGGTAGCAGAGGTAACTCGTAAGATCGATGTTTTCATTCGTGATTGTTGCGCTGTCGTTTGATATCGCATCAATCAAAGCTGCCCTCAAGTCGAAAGAAAGGGGGAAATCACGTGATCGCATTTGCACTGTCTGGCTTGGCTATAGATACTGAAGAAGGATACAAACTCGCAAGGAGTTTGCATACCGCGAACATTAATATCGTATAGTTAAGATTGCATTTGTTAGTAAGGGGCTAGTCTTGGAAAAAGTGAGGCTGCGCGCTGCACAGCCCCAGGTCATCCCTGAGGCACGGTGTCATGGCCACACCCCTTATTCCCATCCACAATTGCCCATCACCGACCATGATGGAGCATTGAAGTGTACACAATAATTTATCATGGAATCCAGTCTCGAGAGTAGTCCCATGACTTCATCTCCGGCGTTTATGGAAGTAGGAACACATGTATTCCCACCGGCATTGTTCAGGAATACTTTATCAGCCGGTACCTCACTTGCGTGTACAGCAAGGGCCACGGGAACTTCGACGAAACCACCTTCATGGCATGTCATTATCTTAATTCGTGGTTGTGCGACAGAACTGACCAGCTTCTACAATTTATTTTCATACTTTCATGAATTCCATGCTGACGAAGGCCAGGCCAAATCCGAATCTATCAATTGGCGATCAGATTACCTCTCTAGGAGTCTTCCAGAGGCAAAAATGCTGGAGTATCAAGGAAGGCAGTCCCGCCCACGTTGTGTGGAAAACAATATCTCCCGTAATTTTAGAGCTCTTCGATGATCAAATCGAACATATCGACGCCAAAGATCAAGAACTTTTGATCGAGATGTTTATGATCGGCAAACACACGAGCGTTTCTCACCCCACAATCATGTTCTGCTGCAAAAGTAAGACTTGTCGGCGTACTGCCATGCAGCTAGTCCATAAAAGAGCTATATTAGCACTCCATCCTGGAGTTATGATGGCGGAGTGTGCTCGGCTTCCTGCACAGCTGGCTGGAAATGATACTGAAATATCACATCCCAGACCTGGCGTTTACACCGACGACACCTTTGCCCGACCTGGTATCACTATTCTGGCTCTTGGAGACGATGTACAATGTGTCCCAAAAAGAGCAACCATGGGAGGCGTCATCTTTATAGGGGGTAGTTTATATGGGCTCACTGTCAATCATGCATTTTTGCCTCAGCAGAATCGACGAGAAAACGAAGACGCGGACGACGAGTTCGAGTTTTTTGACCCATCAAGATCATCAGGTAGCTCAGACGACGAAGATTACTCAGGCTACAACAGACGTCGAGGTAAGGTTAGAAGCTTCCCTGTTGCTTGCAGTCTCGCTGACTGAAAGAGGGAGCATTTCTTCATTATCGAGTCAATCTTCAAAGCTATCCAGATCTAGCAGCAGTTCCAGAAAGAGTGTTACATTATCCAGGATAACCAACCCGTTAAGAAGCGGCAATATGACAGCATTGACAGTTGACCTGCGGAAGACATCCAGTGCAAAATGTACTACAGACCATTTTCTGGGGACTATGTACGCCAGTGGCCACGATTGGGCCTTGATCAATTTAAACATTGAGTCGAATACCTTCACCATGCCTAAACCCGCGGGGAAGCGAAAAAGGACAGATTCTACGAATAAGAAGGCAACTCAATCATACGGAGCGGCGGATGTACATAAACTCAAGGGATACCAGATAGATCTCCAGGGTCTGGACTTCTCGTCTGCAGACATACAAGCAGAGCGAGGTGTCTCGAAGCAAGCATACACGAAAGCACTTCTCCAAAATCTCGAGTCTCTTACTTCCGGACGATACCCGAGCTGTATTGCACAGAAGCCAAAGAGCAGTATAGTGAACATCAAGACTGGCAACAGCAGCAATGACCTGGATGGTCAGCTCTCAGGGATCTCTTCTTACTGGAAACCGCCAGGTGCTACAAAGTTTCGAGAGCTCTGGACGGTCACCTGCATGGACGGCAATTTTGGTACGACCGCCCATAAATTGTTTCAGGATATTACTGATAGTGTCCAGCTGATGGAGATTGCGGTGCATGGATTATTGACAGCGGATACACCACACTCTTCGGCCATATCGTGTCAGGTTATCCAGCTGCGAATATTGCCTACATCCAACCAGCCCACGAGACCTTCTCCGAAATCCAGAAGTTAACATGCCATGAAGTACAACTGTCGAGCCCTTCGCCTTCAATTGTTCAGGAGGGCGCGCAGCGGTATTTCTATAGGGACATGAATGAAGATGAAGCTTTCCCTTCCACCTCAACACAAGAAGATGCGACATCACTGCGGAAAGAACCTCTCCGCGAAGACCTAAATCGTCAAGACGTTGGCGCCAAAACATCTGAACTGTCGAACGAAACTGTAAATTCAACAACACGTCCCGAGCGGGTGAGGTTTATTTCCCAAGAAGAAGAATTGAAAGATGACCTTGACCTATATTGGGCATCTGTTATGATCAATGACCCGCATCCATCCCCCACCCAGCAACAAATTCAAAAACAACACGACCTCCAGGAAGTCATGGCCCAGGAAAAGGAAGGAAAGGCCATAAGACATTTCATCCTCGATGCTTCTAAGCGAGCATTGACAACGCGCGGATATAGCAAGGAAGATTCCCAGGGCGCTGTTGCTACGAGGAAAGAAATGGCAGAAAAGTCCAACAATATGCACTGGTATTCGCCAGTGGAATGAGGTGAAAGTAATAGCATCTCGATGAACGTCAGGCAGTAAATATTGGTAAATCTTGACGAGGTTTCCTTCCAAATCACAAACAACATTCCTTTCCGTGTAGGCCCAGACTACGCTCAACTCCGGAGGTTGTGTGCGGCGGGTTCTATGTCTTGGATTCCTTTAACGTGCCTCAATACGTACTGAGTTTTGCCATTCGGCAGGGACCCCAACCTTCAATGTCACTACTCGATATCGGTTTTCCGTCCCCCCTGGGAATCAAGCTGCCAACAAAGATTCTTGATGCCCAAGATGTGAATCGTAGGCAAAAGTTCAGTGCTATGCTAAGGGGCATGAGTAATGAACCGACACCATTGTGATCTGACAGGTGTCTCCAAGCATCTTAACACCTGCTTGCTAAGTTTAGCATCTGAATCCGATGGGTGAGCCCGGAGTCCGGAGCAAGACGGAATAGTCTCCCTTTCTGATGCTGAGCTCACCCGTCTCCAACATCTACAGGCTTTCGATAGTTTGGCCGGTAATTGAATCGATAATCACCTTCAGGAGATGGTGCAGTGGGTCGCAGACGATGCTGTGATGTCGTTTTCTCAACATTTTCGTAATCATCGGTTGGGGGATCTCCTTCGGGAGTGGCAGTTCCAGGATCAAGCGGCCAGTCTTCAGATGTATGTTGAGGCAAAGCCGATGTACTCCTAGAGCCAGAATTCTGTATCGTCTCAAAAGAAGCTCCATACTGCAACAGCAGCTTAATGACCTCGAAATGGCGATCATTGGCGGCCTCAAGAGCACTGCCATACTTTCCACCAGGAAGATCCACCACTGCTCCTCTCACTAGCAGAGAACGAACGACATCGGCGCTCCCATAGTATGATGCAACCTGAAGAGCGGTACAGCCACCTTCGCCTCTTGCATTGATCTCAGCTCCATGTCTGTGCAAGGCTTCGACAATAGGAACACTTCCAACCCAGGCAGCTGCTTGGAGAGCATTTCCGTAAGGTCCTCCAATAGCGTTGGCTTTTGCGCCCTTGCTGAGCAGAATCTGTACAATGTCGACTCGAGCTCTTGAAGCAGATGCGCAGAGAGCGGTCCCATGTAGTCTACTCGACTGCTCGATCTGTGCACCTTTGTGTAGAAGCAGTTTGAGGATTGCAGAGTGGCCTTCTACTGCAGCAATATGGAGAGGAGATAAGCCTGAAGGTCCTTTCGAAAGCGCGTTGACTGCTGCCCTTCTCTTCAAAAGCAGAGCCACGATGTTCAGGTGTCCAGCTTTTGTCGCCGCGTGGAGAGCTGATCCTTCAACTCCTGGTTGTCCATCTATGTGTGCCCCTGCTGCCAGGAACGCTTGGACTTCCTTTTCACGATTGGCACGGGCAGCTTCGACAAAACGAATGGTGAGTCGTTGACGGCCTTCGTCAGTGCTTCCTTCTCCAGCTGGTATGAAAACTTCAAAACGAGAGAACCACCTGATTATTGATCTTAGGCCATCCCTCTTTCTAGATCTGGGAGTCTGTGATTCCAAAGCTGTGGTATTAATACTTTCGGTACTTCGATCTGGTTCTGCAGGTGGAGTTGATGGTAGTGGCAGTAGACGCCTCTTCTGAACTTGTCGGACCATTGTAACAAAGGAGTCTTCGACGTGCTTCGGATTCTTGGCTGAGATTTCTGTGAATTCACAACTAAGGGTTCTTGCGAGAGCGTAACCCTCCTGCGATGACACCTCCCGCCCAGTCACGAGATCAGACTTGTTGCCCAGAATGAGAATCGGAAGATGTGAGTTATCGTTAACTCTCATGATCTGGCTATGGAACTCCTGGACGAGCTCAAAGGACCGTCGACTAGTAATGCTATATGCGAGAATGATAGCTTCGCTAGTTTTCATGTATTGCGCTCTCATGGCCGCGTACTCCTCTTGCCCAGCGGTGTCGAGGATATCGAGCTTGCATGGTTTGCCGTCCACAATGAGAACCTTGATATACGAATCCTCGATTGTGGGATCATATTCATCGAAAAAGGTATTCATCACAAGCTATCATTATCAGTTCCATTGTGACTATGGCAGTAGTGGGGTACAAACATGTTTAACTATCGCCGTCTTCCCAACCCCACCTCCTCCACATACCACGATCTTGCACTCGGCTATTGTTGTTGAGGGCATCCTTTCCACCTTGCATAGCGATACTCTGAGGCTGAAATCCGCCCTGGCGGCCAGTTGTGATGTTCGAATGTGAGGCTGGCAACAAAAGCAAGTTCAGCTCAGCCACCATATTCTAGGCCATCGCGCCTCAGGCAGCAACTTCTACCTCGAGGACGTTCCAGGGAAATTTGAGGCCAAATAAGCCATCTGGGTAGAAAAGAATAACCGCTATTTGGTGGGGAGGAAAGAAACAGTATTGTCGAAACTCTTTCATGGGTCAATGTGTCTTGTAGCTCGTCTCAATCTGAAGTCCTCAAGCAGATTCAAATATATAAAACTATCTATGTACTCCTGCGATGAGAAAAAGATGAGAATAACTCTAAGTATTTAGTTCTCAGGGACACACATGTTTATCTTTCATGATGCTATGGGCACGTCTCACATGTAGCATGTCCCCTCACTCTGAGACGTACCAGCCTCAACTTTTCCGGATTGCAGCTTTCATCAAGCAAAAGAACACCACTTAGAATCTGTACTTGACTCACCAGAATCTTGACATGATCTGGAGTTATCCAATAAACTTAATCCTTTAGAGGCTTCAACCTCCAGTGCAGCCGTCCTGAAATACGAATCAAATTTCGTACCAGTACTAACTTCACGGGAAGTTAATACACAAACAGTATTCCTCTACCGTGGCAGTCATAGCTACGAAGTAGGCATCGTAGATCTTGAGAAGAAAACTTCTAGACCCCGGCCTTGAACAAATGTTGGTACGAGAAGAGAACTGAGCAGGAAAGTAGAAGGTGGTGGGAGGACAGCCTTTCATGTACAATTTAACTTTTGTCATCTAGAGTCCTGGGCCTAGGAAAGGTAGGAACCTCCCCTGCCTGTCTAACCGCTGCTATCATATCCTCAAATGCATGAACTTAACACATTTCGGGCTGAGATTCCCGCGAGTGAGTAAATAGAAAGATCTTCGAGGTACTCTGTCTTGATGAAAATTTGACACTTGCCTCTGTATGAAGAGTACCTATAGGTATCCTGGAGCTCTATGGTCCGTAGTGGGGTTGAACAGTCACGCTGGGGGCCGATAAGTGCCATATAAATCGTGCCACGGTCACCGCAGAGTACATCTGACTTGAAACGTGCGTGGCTACTCACATCACATATACGTTGTCAAACCTAAACAATCTTGGAACTTAAAATGCGGCGAATTATTCTGGGCACGAGGAGAGTCCAGCTCACCAGCTCCCCTAACTACCCCACGATCATCAGGTCTCCTTGACTCGTGCGCATATAATATCGGCTTCGAAAGGCGTCACTCGTGGCTATCGAATGGTTACTCTGCGGCCTCAAAACGGACTCAGTACATAGATCCATAAGACCACCGCAAGCAACATGCCAGAGAATCGTGAAGATAATCATTAATTCATTAGCTGGTGTTTCCTCCCCTGGGATCCGATGTACGATCCGAGAAAGTCCCCTTGTATCCTATGATGCGTGATCGCTCAGACCCTCTCAACGCCATCTAAGTTCCATCTATCCAATCGATCCACCTACAGACAGAATATGCCAGTTCCACGTTTCAGGCATGATATTGGTAAAAAATCAAGCTCGCGCTGGTAACGATCCCGGTGGGGGAAGAGCTTCTGGGCCAAACGACAGAGGAAGAAGCTGAAGATAGTCAGTATTCTTCGAACCGGTCAGATGGTACGAGACATACCTGCTCTAGCTTCATGACTACAAAGCTTCCATCTTTATCGAACATGAAGATAGGAGTCTGGAGCTCGCAGAACTCTCGTATGCTTATAGATGTTCAACGTCAGTCGGACATTCAATGTACCTCCATCTCTCACGTCTCCACCTCCATCCCTTACTTCCTCTTCATATCTCTCCTTATTCCCTATGATCGAAAAACACTCACAACTGTCTGCACATCCCACAGGGACTCGCTGGCGGGCTTATATCCGTCGACACCGCTACAGCCTTGAACATCCCCTTCCTATATCCCTCCGCAGTAACAGCCTTTCCGAACGCGACTCTCTCAGCACAAGTCCCCACTGGGTACGCCGCATTCTCTACATTCGCGCCATCGGTATATGTACCATCATCTGAAAGGATCGAGGCTCCCACTCGGAATTGGGAGTATGGGCAGTAGGCGGTAGCTTTCGCGGCAGCAGATCGTGAATGAAGCGCATGGAACTGAGTCGGCGTTATTGAAAAAGAGGTGCAGGCTGAAGACACAGCTACTTCATCCGTCGAGGAATACGAGGTTGGGGGAGTGAAGGTTGAAGTCGACATTTTGGTGAGAGGGAGCAAGTATCTTGTCAAGGGATGATTGTCCTTAACAGACGCTTTTGGTGGGGAATGCCGCGCTCCGTATTGGGAAGGAGACGCCTCTGACAGCGATAACAGGGCAACATTTCAGGATATCATTTATTCTGCAAAATTCAATGATATAATGCACAACTATGGGCCTGCTTTCTACCCATGATGTAGAAGCTGTTGGGACAGTGCGGGGTGACCCCACATTTTGCACAGCTCTACGACTCAAAGCCTCTTCTGAAAGTTAAGATATATATTTAGAAGACTTTGACAGATTGCTTTCTAAATCGGTACTGTTAATGGATTCATAACACTGGCGCCTCCATCCACGACCATGTTCGAGCCTGTTATATAACTACTGAACCCACTGGCAAGGAAACCTGCCACACGCCCTACTTCGATCGGAAGACCAGCTCGCTCTAGCCCGATATCTTTTTTTTGAGTCTGCAAAGTCGTTAGATAATGCTTAAGCATGGTCCATAACCACTTACCTCCTTAGACTGCAAGCTTGCAGGAGGAAATTGAGATGTCATGCCGCGCATATCGAACTCGACCCAGTCAGCACACTCTGCGTAACACAGCACGAGTGCCAAACAGACGGAACTCACATTTTGAAGATCGACACCAACATCGATCTGACCTGGTGAGATGCAATTTATCCTCACGCCAGTTCCTGCATATAGCCATCAGCGGTCCGCACAATACTTCTGCAGCGTAACACACCTTTCAGCACCGCAACACCAGCTCTCACTACACCTAATGCTGCATGCGACGACATGGTATAGCAAGGACCCCAGCATCCGCCATAAGTACTCGCAACACTGCTTACAACAACTATACTTCCATATCTCTGGTCCTTCGGAGCCGCATTAGGGTATCCTTGCTTCGAGCATAGCTTCCCCATTGCGGGCGGCGCATATTTCAGGGCGAAGAAGGGTGCCATGGAATTGGCCTCGAAGCACTTCTGCAGATCTGCGGGCGTGGTTGCTTCGAGAGAGGGAGGACCAAGTAGGCCTGACGAGCATACCCAAACATCCAGTCGACCCCAGCTATTCAGCACATCATCGATCAATTGTAGAGTCTCGTCCTCTTGGGCAACATTGAACGGGTACCCGATGACCTTGGTATTTGGACTCTCCTTCCCCACCGCTTCGATCAGGTCCGTGTAGCTGGCGCTTGTTCCCTTGTCGCATACTGGCAGAATTAACTCTTAGAGCTCAGGCGAGGTGGAATGGACTCGAGAATTGGCAGATGAATGAACGTACCATATATGCAAGCAGCACCATGAGCTGTTTTCCATCAGCAATTGATCGATATCCCGACTCACAATTGACATAGCGGGGTAAGGAGGGGTACTCACAAGCCAACTCCTTCACGATGGCTTGTCCAACAGGTTGCTGAGCTCCGGTGACAACACACACGAAGCCATACTATCAAACCCCTCAATTCTGTTTCAATATTTTCCGAGCTCTGCGAACTCACCAGCTTTCCATCAGTGCGGTAAGGGCTGAAGTGCTCCGAATCCATGACTCCAGCTTCAGCAGGAGACACCATTCTAGCTTTGAATCAAGAAGGAATGAACAAGAACAATGTAATTCAGCGATCAGAAAGCCGAAGTTCAGAATAGTAAGCAAAGTGAAACGAGAGACAATGGAGAAGATACGCTACCGTCAAGCTCAACTTACGATAAGATAATGGGCTACATCATAGCTAAGGGAATTCTCGAGTGGAAGAAGCATTTCCACGCGAAACGGAGATCTGCGATCGGGGAAAAGCAAATAGCGTGGTGTAAAGTAATTGATAGCAAGTTGATTGGTGGATGTTGGTGGCTTTGGACCAGTTGGAGGACCGAGGAGATGTTTTGGTGACAGACCATGGCTTGACGAATGTGGTATAGCTCCATTTCACGTGATTTCTCGTGTGTCCCGTCTTCACAAAATCCTCTGTTTATGAAATGGCTTCTTTCTGACCCTCATTCACGAACAATTCGAGGATATTCATCTTCAGGATATCTAGTCAGAAGGAGCCACATCATAAGATCTCATTCTCGTACAGGGATGCGGTACTTGAGGCTGCTTCAGGGTCTCCAGAGCATCAAATCTAGCCAATTATTTTGGAGAAGCCCTCACATATCTTGCTTTGATGATGATGCTCGACATTCTTTCGTTCTCTGGCTTCTGCTGCCCCGTTAGTATTCGTTTATATATATTTCTATATCGTTTATAGCGTCACTTCTTCCAGCAAAACAAACAGTCTCGATTTTGAGCCGGAGAGAGTTCCATGGAAGAACTGGAATGAATTGATGCCAGGAAGGATATTTCACAAGATTTCAATCATTGCTTCAGTTTTCGTGTCACTGTGTACGTTCATGCAGTCATCTCTTCTTCATTCTGCCTGGCTAAAATCACCCGGTTTCTAAAATGCAGCCATTTTAAATCCTCGGAACATTTATATTGTCCTCCTACCGAGCAGAAGGATAGCCGCTATCACACACAGACGATACTGCAATGGAAATCTCGATTTTATCTCATCAGACACCTATGTATGTTTGTCCTTGATCGCTCCTAGTATTCCCGGCCATCAGCTTCAACACATCGGTCTAGCTTTGGCAGGTCTTCATGACTCACACCAATCTTGAGCAGCAGCAACCTCATTGGCTGCTTGATACAGTTCAGTCCAATTCGCTCTCTCACTTGTCACCCTAATCTCAAAATCATAAAGCGCATCGGTGCTCAAGCCCGCATGACAACATGAACCATCAGCCGCCGTACAATCCTGATCCACCGACTTTCCTAGAATTTCCATCCAGTACAGCCAAGGTACGCCTGCATTATCAAAGACTTGGGCTTGTATTGCGACCGCATCGTTTCCAGACTTGGTACTCACGCCCCACTCCTCAACGATGATTTTCTTTCCCGCTTCCTCAGCCTGTGTGAGGAGTTTGGGAAAGTAGTATGCCCATTGAGATGCGAGACTCATGTACCCGTGTACAGATATGAGGTCAATGGACGCACAATCAAGAGCTTTTGGTAGGAGGTTGTACTCATGTCCAACATACTGGCTTCCTCCAATCCCACCAGTGGCGACCAGAATACTGGAACCATTGGGGAGAGAGGATGAGATGTGGGAAGCAATGGTACAAAGCCAGTCTGTGGGATCATCCTGTGCCAAGAGGTCTGAAGATGCGATCATAGGCTCATTTTCGAGGTCAATTGCAAGAATGACTTCATCGAGATCCTTCCACTGCTTGTTGAAGCGTGGAGATTCGTACTCGAGAATACTCGTCAGTCTGTTTTTGTATTGATCTTGAGCTGTGAGGCTGGTGTAGAAATTGTACGATGTACCATATGTTTCCCCTTGTTGGTCGTCAGTAGTGCTGGGGCCATGTGAGCTTCAAACTTACCATAAATGTCAATACCATTATAACCTTTCGTACTCCCATTTGGTGGAAGCAGATTTGCATCATGAGGAGATATGATGGCCTTAATTCCTGCTGTATGAAGCTGGAAAAGCACGTTGTCGATTGCATCGAGAACGGAGGTTTCATAAGTGCCAATTGTGACTTCATAGTCTGGAAGCGTTGTGGTACTGGACGACTTGGTGCATGACGATGCTATGCCGGTGACTTGAGAAGTGATTGTGAGCCATTTGTTGCCACCCGATGACGAGAGAGAGACTTACTCCAGAGACGAACGACTTTGGCACCTTCGTCTTGAAGTGCCTGGATATATTGCGTTTGCTCCTCAGGTAGGAGACCATGTAAGTAGTAGCTGTTACTTCCTGCAAATGAGTTTGAGCTTGATCTCTGTAGCAGAGCAGCCTGTGCGAATTGTGTGATGAGAAGAAGGAATCCAGTAGATTGTAACAACATCTTGAAGAGGATATCCAAGTAGGTACAGAATTGAGATGAAGTTCACAAGCATAAAGCGAGGGAAAGAAGCCTTATGTACCTAAGGTAGGTAGACACAGATTTAATAACGTGACGTGGGAGGCTGGGCAAAACGGCAAGGGAGGATCAACTTGGTTGAACAAGCAAGGCTTTGAGGGCGGGCTGAGTCTAGCTTACGCCCCTCGGAGTGATTTTATCTCAGGGGTTAATGCAGGTGCGGAACTACACAAGCGTCAAATAAATGTTCATTGGTGGGTACGAGAACAAGACTGGAAGAGCCGTCTCTTTGAAATCTGCCTTACGAAAAGATCACCTCAAGTCATCAATGTCTAGTGGCGTATGCAAAATTATTCCATTGAAAGCCACTCAGTTTCAGTGCAAGAATCATTACCACACTTTCTCTATCATTTATTACGAGGCCAGCCAAGCTTGAGCAGAGACGATCCAGCTCAAGAACTGCAAGAAAGAGAAATATCCACCTGCAATGGAAACAGCATCCTACAGCACAGTCAGTCCTAAATCCATGGAACAGACTCGGTGAACCCACCGTCCAGGACATAGCCTTCTCTGTTGTGATGATCGACCTACCGAAACTTGGGATCTGAATGAACAAGCTCATATAACATGGGTATTTGTAGGTTTCTGCCGAACTCATATCACACACAATACCCGTCGCAGGTGAAGAGACCATCATGAGCTGGTAGTCGTACGCGGAAATTCCATCTCCATCTCGGACTGTGAGATCAATGTTCACAGCAAGATTACCATTCGCATTCACCAGGTGTAATCTAGTGTATCCAAGTTCGAAGGCTTTCTCCATTCCAAGTGTGGGGTCGTAGACTGCAATAAAGAGCCTCGGGTCTACTGTGCTTGAGTCGACGAGTGCTTTTGTGGAATTGTCTAGAGATATTGTTAGCAATGTCTGCAGAAAGATATCATTCACAAGGACTTACAATCGAAGAATGTCTGAAGGAGGAGCCAATATGCGGGGTTATTCCCCGCGAACCATGCTGGGGAGTCGAAGACTTTATAACGATAGCTGACGCCTTGCCACACGAAGTCCTCAAGGACGCGATCGTTGTTAAACCTGCAGAATTGAGCATGATAAAGCAGTTTTCTAAGTTGCAGCCTACCAAAATTGTTTGCAAGTGCATTCCGTACCATTTCCAAGCATGCTCGGAGCTAGACTCGAGCAGTCCGGTGCAGTCTCGTTGTACCATCCCAGGAAGCATTTGGAGCCTCCGTTGCGAAGTGCTCCTTGTGAGCTCCAATCCTCCCTTTGTAAGATGGCAAATGATGGGAAGGGAACTTTGGCCTGCCACAGGCTGTTAGTATCTATGAGCATCATTCAGAATAAGTAAACGTACAACAGAATCTGTTGATAGTACCAGCCTGTTACTTCGAAGTTCGTGATACCAAGACTTGGCATACAATGCTGAGAAGGTTGGAATAGTGACTATGATTACCAGCATCGTGTATCCTAGCCCTGGCTTGTATTTTCCATCCACTTCGTGAGTCAGCAGCATAGTGTGAGTTAGGTTCAATGGAGACTTACTTCTGCGGGACTCGAGGAAGCATACGAGTATGAGGACAAGCGGAAAGCTGATTCCAATTGCAATGTCTCCCACCCATACTGAATGGGCGGGATATCGTGCTGCAAGGCTTAATAGAACCAGAAAGATCGCAAATACAATCACAGTGGCCAGAGCTATCGCATCTCTAGGTTTGTGTTGCGTATCATTTGAGAATTCTGATATGCTTTGGCCGACCGCAACCGCTCGAAGTCGAAGCTGCACCATAGGGATACGCACATTTGAGGTCGACGGTATATTTGTCTGTGAGATTTTATTTAACAAGATGCTGTGGGAGATATTTGAATCCAGCAATGATGTGGAAACGGGTGCCACTGGTCGGCTGGCTGGACTAGTGCCCGTTCCCTGGCTCGGAGGTCGACCATGAGACAGCCCGGAAGGCGTATTCATAACGTGGGATGTGTTACTTCATGATATGTCACATCGCTATGTGAAGCTGGCTCCTACGTTGTGGTTTGGTTGACCTGAACTTCTTGTCCCCCTAGCACGTCTCTCTAGGATTGGAGAGACAATGCCAAGGATTGGGAAGCAATCGCTCTATTTTATTGTAAGGCAGTGCAGAAAGGCAACAGCTATGAATTAGCGCGCAGATAAATGAACTTGGTTCACTTCTCATCGAAAAGTCTCATGTTCTCACCAGTGCATCCCCTTCCCTGTCATATTGATCATCGTGGACTGGTCCTTCGGGAGCTGGACGGGGTTCGACAGGCGAGGCAAATTCCCTTCTCGTTGCTTCGATATCGTCTACTAAGACCTCGGATGCTGCGTTACCAAGCTGGCTATTCGAACCATGGAGAAGAAACGGTCAGATTGTGTCGGGCTGTCAATTCTTGCGTCCCACTGACCTACAGTGAACATCATCCATATCATCCAGTGTTTCCCCAGTCTTTCAACGGGTACCCCAAAACCCAAATACCACCCAGGCTTGACAATATGCATCTATCCGTATGTCATTTGGGCGCTAGTGTCTAGTTGTGCACGTATAACACTCCTAACATGCCAGGCTTCCCCTGGGTGAAGATTTCTTCTTCCGGGAGAACAAAGTGCATATTGCACTGCACCGGCGACAGAAGGAATTTGGCCTCTTTTGGGGCTAGCACATTGACCCCCTTTCTTTTCATAAGCTCAGTCTCCTAAGCGAGGACTGAGAGCCTCACCACCAACACTTTCCCGGCTTGGTAAAGACGCATCGAGAGAGCTGTAGCGTGGTACATGGTTGCAGTCCGCAACTGCATCAAGTATTGGTGGCGTTGCAAGTAAGTGCATTGCATTCTGCCAGGGTCTTAAGTATTGGTTGGATCTGCATCGACGCAAGCTGCGTTTTCGTACAACCACACCTCACTTCCAATTGGCAAATAAACAGAACCACATCCTCATGAGTGAACTGAGGGTCGTGGACGGTGTGCTGATTCCGGGATCAGTGCATATGGTCAAATGCACCGATAATTGTGGCTTGAAGGCAGTCTAACCTTGGGACAGACATGAAGTTGCCAAGTCCCGCTTCGAATTTCTTGACCATGGTAGATGACTGAGTCTCTCGGCCACAATGATTGGGCCTGTACATGAGTTTCAGCAAGTCCCTCACGTGCTTTGTAAGATCTCAAGTCTTCGACCCAAAACGTATCTTCGGACGACCATCCGAAAAGCATTGATGCGGCTCTGCGAAAACAAATGGCCAGCCCTGAGATTCTGGAATAACACAAGCTCTCACTGCATGTGCAGCTCCCGGCGATGATTCCCAAAAAAGGAGGTGGATGCAGCACCTGAACTTTGTTGTCACTTCACAAGCCCGCTGAGCTTTGTGGGGGCGTACTTGTCTAAGGACCATCCTTATGCATGTTATCAGCATCGGGACAAACCCATTCCACGCACACAAGTCGGGCGTGATCATCCAGGACAGGGCTGAAAACAGATGGTTCATCTCATCTCTCTGAAGATGTTCAGTCTTGGCCTGCAGACTTCCAAAATGGTTCACACCAATAACATCTCCTACCTCGTTCCTGAAAGAAACCCGGGGTAAGCTTTTCGCTATGGCTTAAGCCTAGAATGTTACAACGTGCTTCCGAGAAGCTGGTGGCGAGCAGTCGTTCCTGAATGTCTCATACTGTCCGCGTGTCACAGCACAGCCAATCTTTGCAACTGCCGCATGATCGGGCAACGAGGATTGGGTGGGCATTTTTGCGGCCTCTGTACTCAGCCTTGTACACTGGTCCTCGGTTTCTGCAGCATGACCTGTAAGTGTCTCGTTGTATCCGTTTTTCCCCCAGAAATCTTTATCGTGGCAAGTCAGGACTTACTTTCTTACTGGACGCCTCACCAAATGTTGAAGCAGATCCCCTGGCAAATGCAGCCCTGTTCTTCGGCAGAGCTCTTCTGACTTGCGCAAAAAGTGAATATGGTTAGCAATCAGCAGCCCTTGACAGTCAGTACATTAGATTGGTGCCGTTGCAGAGCATTATTGGTATATCTTGAACCTTATCCAAGCATCCCAGATCTCGTTGAGCCCCCAACAGATTCCCTAGCCCTTCACCCGACCTTCATAGCCCGTAATCTCGCAATGTTCCACGACATCCTTCTCGAACATGTCCGCTCCAACCCACCTAGCCCACCTAGTTTACCGAGCGAGATCACAAACACGATCTCCCCATATCAACCCAGGGATCATGGGGGCTGCTTCTTGCAAGCATTCGTATGAGACCGTCATCTTGAGAAGTAGAACCTCACCGAGGGGTCCGCTCACCATGTCAATAAAGCTCTGCAGTCGAGCTTTACTCTGTCGAGAAACCCAAATTTGAGGCATTGGGCTGTAAAAATAAAACCGTCGTCTCAGTCAACCGCACTTCCTAACATCAACTTCCAACCTTTGATCACTTACTCTTTTATCACCTACACGCTGACACGATGTCTTCCATCACACCTAAATTCCTTTTCATCCTCCTCTTCCTCCACCTCACTACCCTCATCACTTCGCAGAAGATATGGGTCGACCTTGATACGGGGTATTCTCAACTCCCATGCTGCGCTCAAGACCCCCTCCGTATCGCTGTTAAAGATATGAGTAAGTCTCTCCATTCCCCTCCTTCCACTTCAAATCCCAAATCCTTAATCCTTGATTCTTCCTCTCCCACCCCCACCCCGAGTCTCCTCCCTTGCATGAAGCCTGACTCCCAACCTCAACCTCAACCAACTCCAAAACTAACACCCACCAGGCAACGGCTGTGGCGACAATCAAGCAATAACATCCTACTCCTGCTTCTGCACCGAGTCATCACACTACTTCTCCTCCCTAATCTCAACCGAAGCACTAGCCGGCTGTTCAGGAAACGTTTCCCTAGCTTCGTCCGCTATCGCTGTCTTTGATAGGTATTGTGCTGTGGGAGTTAATGGGACACAAACTGCTGGTCGTATGTATTTCCTTCTTCTTCATGATGAGATGGGAAATGGATGTGTGTGAAAGCATGCTAATGATAAAACAGCAACAACAGCACCAGGGACGGTATGTACAGGTACAGCAAGACCTACAAGCTCAGCGTCACCTGCTAGTGGAGTTTCGACGAGCTTGGCGCTTTCGACTACTGGTAGTAATCCAACGGTGACAGGACCTCCGGCAGGGAAAGGTAGTTCCAGTGATGGAATAAGGGATAGGAGTCGGTTCGATAGTGGCGTGTTGGGCGTGTTAAGTGTTGCGCTGATGGTTTTTGCATCGTTGTAATACTCTTACAACGTAATTGGATAGTTTCCGAGGTTGATAGGATGGGATTCCCATTGCTCAAGACTGAGGCAGTGAGGCATGGTGAGGGAAAGTGAAGCAAGGTGTTCAGGTTGGGATGGATAATTGTAAACCGGTTGCGCTCACTAATATGAGCATTGAGTTCCAGATCGATACAGTCTCCAAGTCAGACCTGGCATGAATATGTCATAGACGCTCTGGCTGTAGGTCTTAAATTCGACTCGAGTGATGCGAAATCTACCATCGCATACGAAATCTTAAAGGGAGAGATGGCCACTCGGCAACGAGAAAATGATCACAATTGAACAAAGTAGAATAAGTTTTGGCCGAGTCAATTATCATTTCCGCATGCAGCAGCTACTAATCAAGTAGACAAACCACACCCACGCTTTTATAGACCTTCCATCCCGTCCATCCCCCAGACCCGCCAGCCCGATCCAGGTTTCAGCACGCACCAGAAAATGCCCATTCCAGCAACGAGTTCGCAAATGCCTAATTGAACAACACCATGCCAATGCTCACGAGAAAGGCAAAATCAAAACATAGCCAGGTAGACTAAGTCATGATAAACACAAATGCAAATGCCGCTGCATACCCGATTCGCCCGCCGAGAATGCTGCAAAACGAGACAAGCAAGAAGATATTACAATGTGCGGACTGAGGTTGACAACGCGGTGGCGAAGGAGCTCAAATCAAGGAGAGAGGTGGTTTATGAGTCGTCA
Organism: Helotiales sp. EF0021; assembly: GCA_000292665.1. Taxonomy (NCBI): domain Eukaryota; kingdom Fungi; phylum Ascomycota; class Leotiomycetes; order Helotiales; species Helotiales sp. EF0021. The sequence goes on from AIET01000212.1 coordinate 168,376, forward strand.
GAACGACCACGTCCGCCGCGTGGGCCACCTCGTCCTCCACGGTATCCTTCACCTCTCCCGCCTCGGAATTGGCCTCTGCCACGTTGGAATCCGTCACCGCGTCCTCGTCCACCACGGAAATTGCCTCGACCGCCTCGGTTGCGTTGGATTTCTTGGAAGCCATCGTTGAGGTTTGATGCAGGTGCAGCTGTGGTTGGCTTGAAACATATTAGCAGAGATATGGAGCTAGACGCGCGGAACATCTTACCTCAGATGGGCTCTCTGGCTGGTCATCAGCCCAGCTTTGGACTTGAGCTGGAGCAGCAGGTGTGGCAGTAATCCCAGTATCGGTCTCGGTAGCATCGCGAGGAACCTCGACCCACTCCTGAGAAGTAGAGAGATCGTTGTTCTGATCCCAGTTGGCCTCAGCAGCAGCATTGGCAGCTCCATCACCAAAGCCAGAGTTCTGTGGAATGCCTGAATTCTCGAAAGATTCAGCGTGACCATTGGTCAATGAGGTTGCTGTAGGAGCATCGAGCTCCGTCAGGCCAGCGTTGGCAATTGTAGGGTCGCTCTGAACAGGGTATTCGCTGGTTTCGACAGCAGGTGATTCGGAGGCATCTTCGGCTTCGGGTTCAGGCAAGGCCACTGGTTGAAGGGCGGAGGCGATTGACTTGATGTGGGCGACTAGTTGAGGTTAGCAGAAGCTCAGTGGAAGCAGTGTTCAGCGTACAATCGATATCGAGGACATCACCAGTGGTCGAGACAATCTTCTCGTTGGAGCCTTGGATCAAGTTCATCATGGCATTAACAGCCTTGACATCACCATAGTAGAACTGGCCAAGAAGACCCTCAAGCGCTTTGCTCTCTTCCAACTCGGCATTTTCCTCCTCGGATCTTCTGATAGCGGCCAATTGCAGGAACTGTGAGAGGAGCAGGAGGTTGTCTTGTTGTTCTTTGGCAGCAGAAGCTTCGGCTTCAGCCTTGGCAGCTGCAACAGCTTCCTCCAATTCCTTGCTAGCACGGTCCGTGAAGGTCTTCTCGAACTTGGTCTTCTCTGCTTGTAAAGCTGCTCTGTGCTCTGCATCGAATGCCTTGAACGCACCAATCTGCTCCTCCAGTTGTGCTAAGGATGCTTGGAGAGCTGGCTTCTTCAAGACTTGGGCCTTCTGGTCTGCGTTGATAATCTTGGCAGTGACCAGTTCATCGAGGGACTTATCGGGGTTGGCGGCGATGAGATTGTCAACCTTGGAGGCATTGGTCTGGAAGTTATTAGCAGTTGATGCACTTCAGGGGTGGAGAAAAGCTTACAATCTTCTTGTTGACATTGCGGATATTCCTGAAATACATCAGCTTCATGGCTCCAGTCAATCTTGATCATCACGTACTTGTATAGCTCCCTGATATGCGGACTCTCGTAGGCACCTTCGCCAGTGTTGCTGTCTCCATTTGCACTTGGAGTAGCTTCTGCAACGACCGGCTTTGCTGGGGCTTCAGCCTCAGTGGAAGCAGCCTTAGCCTTCTTCTTCTTGGCAGACTTCGATTCGGTCTTGACGGGCGGGTTCTGGGTGGCAGAGGCAGCCATTGTGTATATTTTGCGGGGATCGATCTGGGGAGTTGGGTGGTCGGGTTGTACAATGACTCCTTGAAGAGTCGCGCGTGGATTTGTGTGGAAGAGGTTCGCGTAAAAAGTATGTATAGTCGAGACTGGTAGGTATCGGCAATCTAAGATAAGATGGGTCTTTTGAAGGTGTGCAGTTTGGTGAATGTGCAGAATGAGGTTTGGTTTGGGGGAAGGAAATATTTCCCAAAGCTCCAAGCTGTAACAAACCTTGTCCGGCTACCGAAGCGAGAACACTGGGGAATCTAAAGGAAACGAAATGGGGAGTCACAGCGCAGGAACCAAGAATGTTTATGAATTTACGAACTTATTGGTATGATACACTTGAGTGCATCAAAATGTCGTCCCCGAGCAAGATATTCGTCTTCGCTCTTGAATATGATTGTGTTACAGGGCTGTCTATATCAAGAGATGCGTTTGTCACCAGCTTGTACCCCCGGCAAAATGTACAGCCTCGTACAGCCTCGTTCCTGACACCCTCAGTCCTCATATGGGACTCTTGATTGGCGTGCCTCATCTTGACCTCTTGACGCCATATCGCAGCTGTGCAGTATCCTTAATGCTCATAGCGATTTCCCTCCATGGTCCCTTTGCTTCTATCCTTGTGTTTTGGGGTAAAGTGGTGTCATCCCTTGAATTTCGAGAGCGATAACTGCATAGATTGACATCAGCAGGTGGAGTGCCAATGGCAGCTGCCCATCGTGGTGTAATGCTTACAGCAGTGACTTTCTTGACACTCTTCGCGCTGATACCTCGCTCTCCAGCCTGTTTCGCGTTGATGCTAGCCTCCTTCATCAACCTGATAACATCGTCAGCGAACCAACCCCAATAGCCATGTCACCGCCACTGGTCCTCGTTGCAGTTATAGGAAGAAGTCGCGTACGTTTGTAGAAAGAGAGCATAGTCGAGGAATATCTGCAGACAAAGTCAATAAAGAGTCGGGCGACGCGTCAAAGTCTCCTACCAAAACATCAACATTCTTGCTAACGTTACGCTTCGAATGTGCTTTGACAATCTTCTTGACTGTCGCTCGGGGATACAGCTTTTGCCCGGCTGCCATCGTGAAGGGTTGATGTTCGTATGTACGGTTACAAAGGTCAATGCTGTGGTGTCGTGGTTCTCAGCCTTGTAGCAGGCGTGTTAGTCGACCAATGGGAGTTGAGGATGGAGTTCGGCGTCCCACCATAGCGTCCCCATCGCAGGTCCTCATGACACCTTCCATGCAGCCTTCCCAATTACTCGAATACACTCATGTACCAAAAGTCTAGCTTGATCTCGGCGTTCAAGCTATATATAAAACCTTCGCCTCAAAAATCTACTCTTCGTTTCTCCTTCTCCATTTCTCAAACTCGAACATTCGTCCAACCTTCAAGACCAAGACCGGGCACCAATTGTAACCGTCGTCTCGTCATACCTTTAACTTCAACTCTACGCTTCCAACCGAAGCTTGTACGGACTTGCGTATCAGAAGCATCCATGGCCATTGATCGAGATATCCTTCCCGGCAATGTCAAGCCCATCAATTACGACATCTCGCTTTACGATTTAGAGCTTGGTGGAGGGTTCAGCTACCAAGGAAAAGTCACCATCCTCTCGAAAATCGTGGAGAGCTCAAAGGAGATCACATTGAACTCCCATCAACTCAAAATCCAAAGTGCTGAGGTCTCTCTTGAACACACCAAGACTCAGCAAACCTTCAAGGCCACCAACATCTCGTACGATGCTCCAAGACAGAGAGCTACAATATCTTTTGCGGTGGATCTGCCAACTTCTGACAAGGCCACCTTGGTGATCAAGTTTGAGGGCACCATCAACAATGATATGGCAGGATTCTATAGGTCAAAATACACGCCAGCCGTCGAGCCAGCAGCTTCTGTTCCAAAAGATGGAGACAAGCACGTGATGTTCTCGACACAATTCGAGAGCTGTGATGCTCGTCGGGCTTTTCCCTGCTTCGATGAGCCCAATCTCAAGGCTACTTTTGATCTTGAGATCGAACTACCAGAAGACCAATTGGCTTTGAGCAACATGCCGGAGAAGCAGAGCAAGAAGAGCAAGGATGGTCTCAAGGTGGTCTCTTTCGACAGAACACCTATCATGTCCACATACCTTCTCGCATGGGCCGTTGGGGACTTCGAGTACGTTGAAGATTTTACAAGACGCAAGTATGGAGGAAAAAATCTCCCAGTCCGAGTCTACACCACCCGAGGCTTGAAGCATCAAGGCCAATTCGCCCTTGACCATGCTCATCAAATCGTGGACTACTTCTCAGACATCTTTGGCATCGAGTACCCACTTCCAAAGTGTGATCTTCTTGCTGTTCATGAATTTGTAAGTCACCTTTGACACTACTCAAAGACACGCTGTTCACCGGACAGAGCGCTATAAGTCACACCCTAATCGCTTCAAGTGCCTTGCTGACCGACGTTTTCCTAGTCTCACGGCGCTATGGAGAATTGGGGTCTCATCACTTATCGAACTACAGCTGTTTTGTTCGACGAAAAGGCTTCTGACACGAAGTTCAAAAACAGAATCGCGTACGTTGTTGCTCACGAATTGGCGCATCAGTGGTTTGGAAACCTTGTTACTATGGATTGGTGGAATGAGTTGTGGCTTAACGAAGGTTTTGCTACTTGGGTCGGCTGGCTTGCTACTGACCACCTCCACCCAGATTGGAATGTCTGGCCACAATTCGTGACAGAGGGTATGCAGACTGCGTTCAATCTTGACTCCCTTCGTAGCTCGCATCCCATCGAGGTGCCAGTTAAGGATGCTCTTGATGTCGACCAAATATTCGACCACATCTCCTACCTCAAAGGATGTTCAGTTATTCGGATGTTGGCTGCTCATCTCGGGCAAGATGTATTCTTGAAAGGCGTTGGCACTTATCTAAAGTCGCACGCATATAGCAATGCCAAGACATCTGATCTGTGGTCCGCCCTCAGCCAGGCTTCAGGCCAAGACATTCCCAAGCTTATGGACCCCTGGATTGAGAAGATTGGCTTTCCAGTCGTGACGGTGGCAGAGGAGCCAGGTCAAATTGGCATCAAGCAGTCACGCTACCTATCAACAGGCGATGTGAAGCCAGAAGAGGACAGTACCACTTGGTGGGTTCCCTTAGGTTTTGAAGGCAAGGCTGGCACCAAGGAAGTTACCCCAATCGGCCTACTGAAGAAAGAAGGCACCATTCGCGATGTTGATGACTCATTTTATAAGCTCAACAAGGACAATACAGGATTTTATCGAACGAATTATCCTCCTGGTAGACTTGCTAAGCTCGGTGCTCATCCGGACCGCCTCAGCCTCTCTGACAAAATTGGTAAGTCTCTTTCATCAATAGGCACCAGTTACTGATGATTTTGTAGGTGTGATCAGTGATGCAGGTGCTTTGGCTATGTCTGGAGAGGCATCTACTCCTGGTCTGTTGTCATTTGTCGAAGGATTCCAATCTGAGACCAACCACCTTGTGTGGTCACAAATCATTGGTTCACTGTCAACTGTGAAGTCGGTCTTCGCTGAGGATACCGTAATCTCAGAAGGGTTGAAGAAGTTCACCCTGAAGCTGATCACTCCGGCTGTCGAGAAGATTGGATGGGACTCATTAGCCAGCGATGACTTCTTGACAACTCAAATGCGAGCTCTTCTCATCTCTACTGCGGGTCTGAATGGCCACGAGAAGTACAATTGCTGCATCCTACTCATCTGCAATACATCTGACGTTATGCAGGACTGTTGCCGAGGCCAAGAAGAAATTCGATGCTTACATTGGTGGTGACTCCAACGCAATTCATCCAAGCTTGAGAGCTGCTGTTTGGGGCATTGCCATTCGCACGGGTGGCAGGTCGGAATTCGCAGCCTTGAAGAAAGAATGGCAGACCACCACTTCCATCGACGGAAAGGAGATCGCCCTTCGTGCTCTCGGGCGCATCCAAGACGTCGAGCTTCTTCCAGAATTCCTTGACCTTCTTTACACAGACGTCGCTGTCCAAGATATGCACACCGGTGCCGTAGCCCTCTCCGTTAATCCTCGAACTCGCCACCAACACTGGAAATATATTCAAGAAAACTTTGAAACCATTCGAGAACGGTTGAGCAAGAATATGGTTGTCCTTGATAGGTTCTTGAAGATGAGTTTGAACAGATTCAATGATAGTGAAACAGAAAAGGAGATCGCGAAGTTCTTTGAGGGCAAGGACAACAGGGGATATGACAGGACATTAAGTATTGTGTCTGACACTATTCTCGGGAGGGCAGCATATAAGGAGAGGGATGCGAAGGTATTGGCGGAGTGGTTGAAGGTTCATAATTATGCTTGAATTGATTAGTGCCTTAGGTAGGGCAAGCAAATTCTATTGATGGTTGCTAATACCTCGGTATGTGCAAGGAACTGCGTATTGCAATTGAGGATATACTAGTCGTGCGGAATGACAACGCAACAATATATCCAATCAACAACTCAATCAGGCCTAGTGCACTCTCCATCCCGATCCGAACATCTCAGATTGTGGTCCGAGTTCTCAGTGGATCCCCCAACACCCGAACCTCCCAGGGTGTGCCCCTGTCCTGATTTCTTGATTTCCTCTTGCGGTACTTTGTATCCACCTCTCCCCTATCTTTAAAGTTCCGCAGATCGGTTGGCGGTACGAGTCTTGCAAAGGGGAAAGATGATGGAAAATCCTCTCGACAGCGGATCAGGAATCTAAAAACAGGTTATGCCCAGCATGGACAGCAAGCAGAGCCCCTCTCTTTATCTTGGAAAGGCTCGTATGCTGATAAGCGTTCCTTGTAGGTACCTGCAGATCGGAAGATGACTTTTTTGTAGGTATGTTTAGATACGAGACCTCCCACAAAGGTAAACGCGTCTCTTGATATTTCTTCTCTCTCTGACTTGTTTATCTTTTGATAATACATTCGTTTGATATTTTGCTATTCTTCGACCTTGAGAAAGTTCATCGATTCTGAGAAACCAACATTCGTTTAAACAACATCACACCACATTAAATCACCTCACGATGCAACTCTCCCTCCCCATCTTCCTAGCCCTAACCGCCCTCGCCTCGACCACCCTCGCCCAATCCTCCGCAGTCGCGACCTCGATAACCTGCTCCAACGGCTTCTCCGTCTGCGGCACCGGAAGCTCCTCCATCTGCTACGACCCGACGAAATTCATCTGTTGCAACACCTCCGGCTCGCTATGCAGCAGTGGAAGCTATTGCACATTGGATAGTGATCAGAACGCGGCGTGTTGCGCGGTGGGGTTCAATTGTGCGGGTGAGGGGAGCTCGACGGCTAGTTTGGGGAGTGCGACGAGTTTGAGTGGGGGTGGGACGGCGACTGCTGGGAGTGCGACGGCGAGTGGAAGTGGTATGTTTTGTTTTCTTTTTCTTTTGGTTGGGGTTGGAATCGGTGATGCGGATTATAGAGATGCGTGAGGCTAATGATATTGACATAGGTGCATCAGCAACCACAACACCTGCTTCTTCGGCTGCTACAGGCACAGGCTCATCTGCATCCTCTTCCTCAACCTCAACAGGAAAGAAGTCCAGCACTACCGGTACATCGACCACTTCATCTACAGCATCTGGCACAGGAAGTGCGGCATCTTCGTCCTCGTCTGGAGCTGCTGCCATGGCTACTGGATCCATCTCCAAGTTTGGATATATGGCTGGCGGTGCGTTGTTCGCTTTGAGGGTGTTGGCTTAGAGTGATTGGATGGAATGATTGGTTAGATGGTAAGGTGGAAGGGTAGGAGGGTGGAGTCTGGGTTGGCTTATGGAAAGGGGTGGGAGGTTAATGGTAATGGTCGGGGTGGATGGGTTGAGGTTGTATCATAGATTTACTTCGGGAGGATTAGACGTGCATTATTATGCTAGAGCTAGATTGGTTTTTGATAAGGATCTAGGGATTGTTTCTGAGTGGAGGGGTATACGTATAGATGGGATGAAATCGGCTCCTATTCTCGAGATAGTATAGGAAATGAAAAGTAACATTTTGGGATTGAATGCTGAAGTATCAGCTATTTCGATTTAGAAAACTACCCTTCGCGTCCTGACTTGTGTTTCAAGGGAAACGCATGATAGAGAAGCGAGAAAGATGAAAGAGAGAAGTTACCGCACAGTACAACACACTGAGACACAGTATTGAAGTCCATCTGCTCTTTCCTTTCTATGTTAATTGGATATTTATTTACGAGACGATATTTTATGCTCGCCACATCATATTCTTGTTTGCCGCACACTGTGCTTACATCCCAAACCTGCCAACCCGAGATCCAGAGTCATGTTCACTTTATATCATTTGGTAACATACGAAAGAGGCAGCTTAAGATTTCGATCAATTCTTGTGTCAGTTCTGTTGCGGCCTAGATTTCCTCAACGCAGAAATCAATCATGTTGTCGGATGGGATGCTCGATTGTCTGAAGTGGCAGTGGAAATGTTCTAAGATGCCGAGAGTTGTTCCTTTGTCTTTTCAACTGCTGGTGTGAGGCGGTGCTTGAAGTTCGGATTTAGTCTCAAGCTCCAAACCACTTTGTCAACTTCTACTCGGAGATGGCCACCTTGAAGCCGTGAGGTTATCTCAGTCTTCGCTTTTGAGTTGCTGTATCCTCTACATAATCTCTGCGGTATCACCTCGCAAGAGTTTATTCGCAGCCCGTCTTGCTTTCTCTTCTAGTGTCAACTCTTTCTGCTACCGTCTATCACGATTCATCCACGGCTTCGGGCGTCTTGGGAAGAATCTGGATGCATCTACTGGTAGTTGATCCAAAGGCTCTGTCGGTTGAAGCGTGAGGAGGTGTTCGAACTCCAACTCGGATCTTGGGGGCGGGAGGGGAGCTTGCGCAATCTGTCGAAGAAGATTCACAAGTCTAGCTTGTGGCCCTTCACGGACCAGATTTTCTTGTGATTTGACCGCCAACATGAGAAGCACTCGCAATGTACAATTTGCATCGTTCCCCGCCGTGTGGAAGTCTCGGTGTTCGAACGGGAGTTCTAGTTCTGAAGAGAGCTTTTCCAAGCAGATAGGGTTGGCGGGACCCCTGTTGAAAAGCTCATTCGCTGTGCGGGCAATGTCGAGGATTCTGTGAACGCAGCGGAGATCTTTCTTTCCATAGTGGTTGCGGACACATAGTGATTCGAGTGATCTCACTTCATTCCGCCAGTGTTTAACGATGATAACCTTCCGTTCTTCACCGGTATTAACGTCCTGTAGGATCAAGCACTCTCGGACCTTATCGGCCAAGTCGTAGATTGAGATTCTCTCTGCGACTCCAAATCTAAAGCCTTTCAATGCTTTCATCCATCGTCGGTTTGTTCCGGTTGCGAATTCTCGAGTTGATATGAGAGAGCACGGATCTTTAAGAGATTGTGCAGTGAGGAGGTCACGTGTGTCCAGAAAGGCAAACCCGATTTCTGAATTCGTCGACGTTTGATATGCCTGCTCGATGTTTGGGTGATTTTCGAAATCAATCGCCACAAAGATAACATCAGCCATGTCCTCCTCACCGAAGCCGAGAAGATCGTTGAGAATTGTGAGTCCGGTCCCGTTCTTTGGTACTGCGAGCGAAGGTTGTCCTAGGGTGCTGGGTGCTTTGGGGGTTGCGTCCATTGTGAAGTGTTGTTGCTTGTTGGTGCTGTGTAGGTGATGGTTCTGGTCTAAATTGTGCTTCTGTTTTTGGGAAAGAAAGAAAGGACTCAGGTTAGAAGTTCTTGTCTCTTGAGTACTCCTCCTGGCCAGTTTACATACAAATCACAAGCGTCAGTTCATATCGAAAGCGGCCACTTGACCGAATCGTCTCAAAGGCCGACAACGACTCGGCCGCTGTCTAGTCAATAGAACAGTTTGAGGATGAGGCTCATGATAAGAACGACATAACAGCGACAATACCTATAATATTCCAAGTAAAGTTCAGAAAAGACATTTGGCGATGGCAGGATTCGAATTCTGCGCACCCCGAAGAGTATCACGACAAGATCGCCGAACAAAGGACCGAGATAAGTATGTATACGCTGTATCATCCAGGTTGCCTACCTGGTTCACGATGGTGGGATTGAACCCACGACGGTTGATCGACCACATCGCCTGATTTTCCAGAGACTGCGTATCAAGACTTATAAGCATCCCTGCAAGAGTACCTTCCATATGGGACACACTTGTGTTGTATGGGTAGGCCACGGTAGGTCGGCTGATGGGGTAATAAGCACCTGCCACCCAGAACCTCTCAGCCCAGGAACTTTGGGGTTGTCGGCGCTGTTGATGCAGCAAGCAGACCTGCCTTTGTTAACAGTTAGGAACGGGGCACCAGGCACATGTATACCGAAGTATAAGCTTACGGGCCCTTGCATACGCTTGGGGAAACCATGTTAAATCGCGTAAACACTTGACTAACCATATATGGCTGTGAGGAACATGGGCTGGCTTTGCCCGTCGGCCAGCGTGGCGAGACCGCACGAATGTATCGACGTCAGCCTTCGACCCAGATATCAGATTGGATCACGCAGAACCTCCGCATCAAAAACGAGAAGATGAAGAAGAGTTGATCTGTTTAAGCGCAGAGAAGAGATAAGACATTTTGGTTTCTATAACATCGGGATCTCAACGACTGTGGTACGTGTGAGGAGAGAATGAAAGAAAAGTTGTAAGGGTGGAGATGAACACCGATTGATACTGGATCCGAGATATGAAAGGAGATGTAGGGGCATAGGAAGAGGAAAAGAATCCGGGTCATCACCATCGGTTTGACAATGAGAGTGTTTCGGAGCCATTCGAGATGGCGGGCAAGGCTTACGCCACGGACGAGTGAACGCCGAAAGCATTGGAAAATTTGAGCGCAGGTGGGTGTTTTGATGCTAATCATGTCCTGTTGAACAAAGGTGGCTGGCCTCATTCGTCTATAAGATATACGATGGTTGCCACTCCACTGTTGAACTTCGGTGGTAGCGTTGCAATTTTGATGCGTTTCTGAATATTATTTGAGGCTAGTCGGCTGTCGCCAGGCTTACTTGAATTTTGCTCTTTGCTGGCTTCGTTGTTTCGTTCAAGCCCCGTGTCTGCATTGTCACATGAGATGTATTCCCCTCGTCGATTGTGTTCCGCGAGTCCCCGGTCTCGAGTTATTATGAAACTTGACTTTTGCTGAAGAGATTGTGGTTGTGCAGTACATCTCCCTCAGTAGGTCCAAGAGTCAATTTTGTGATGCCAGAATTCCAGCCTTTGTTTAGCATGAATCACTTTTCAATGTCATTTTCAGTGTTTCGATTCTCTTGTATTCATCCCTATACCATTTGATCCACCAAGATATGGCTCTATCCAAATTTCATACCTCCAGTAGACGTTTCCAAAATTCAAGTGACAGAGATTTCAGGGCACATTTGACTGTGGGCCATGAGATCTGAGTGACTCTGAAATTGGGCGATACAATGAAGGCACTCAATTGCAATTTGGTCCCGATCGACATTGTCCTGTGCTGGCAGTTGCTGGACCTCCAAGGGGTCGAGATTGGTGGACGGCGTGATGTCTACCTGGTCGCTATCAACAAAAGTGACCTCCAAGGCCATGTATCTCCGCAAAGCCTCCTCGTGAGTATTCAACCTTCTCCAACCTAAACAATCTGGCACAACATGGACTTTCCATTCCCCAAGCTTGACAGCATCAACAACAGTCGCGAGTACACATGTGCCAGAAGCAACACCACAGAAGTATATATCTGTCAGATCCTTCTTGCGAAGAGTCTCAAGTAACGCCGTGCTTCCGTGCAGAGCTGAATACCCACCTTTGGTAACAATCTCATCCTCTGGACCCGCAAAGTCGAATATATCAGGGTATATCTCAGCACCCCAACTCCCAGCTTCGCAACACGGAGTTTGGTGAACATGGGTTGCAGCCGAAAGCCACTTGTTACTTCCAACAACCCCGTCTCCTTTTGTCTGCTCCTTCATACCCGCAGGCTCCTCGGTCCGGTTCTCATATACAGCCTGGACCCAGATTATATGTCCCCTGTTCTGCCCGAAGCGTGGGATGAGAGCTTTCAGATTCTTGACGAGGGACGGCTTACAGTCATTGGAGATGGGGAAGTTGCCTTTGGAGGATAGGAATTCGTTTTGGATGTCGATGATGACGAGAGCGCTGCGAGATTTGGTGTGATATTCCTTCATGATGATTTTGTGAATCTTCTTTTCCTCGTTTTGGAATCTGGGAGTCGTTATGGAAAGATTATTTACTTTGGCAACGTCGATGTATTCGTTTTCGTTCAAGTTTGTGTTTCCTGCGGTGTTGTCTTGTGTATGTGATGTTATCTTGGGCTATTATTGACTTTGAGAGTTTTGTACGTTAGTGAATCAATCTGAAGATGAGTAAGCCGAAGTTGTAACTCAGAATACATGAATACGATTTGGGTGCGTCTTGTCCTGCTCCACACAATGCCATTCTTCCTCTGCTTCTTTGACGAGGAATGTTTAATACTGAATCATCTCTTTGTTCACAAACTCTAGTCCGCCCTTTTGACCTTCAGCGTTATTGTCATGGCTTGTTCACTGTCGAGTTTTCTCAATCCTAGATACCTCAATATGTTTCCCGGTGTCACATGACTGTGCCTGCACCTGGGGTTCAGTTGCAACAAATAGATCAACCTGAAGGTTGTGGTGGCAGAGCAAATTAACCCTATCTTTGTATGTATGTGGCAGGATGATATTCAAGTCCTGAGGTCTGAAGACTGATTGCAATGTTGGATCTCGGAAGAAGCTTTTCTCGTTACTTGTCTACAGCAGACGGAGGCTATTACCCTACATGCACAGAAACAAAATTCGAGCCTACCTTGCTCAGTCTTCTTGTTGAGTCACCCGTCCTCTTGATCTCCTCTCGTCTACTCCACCCTCCAAACCACAAAGTTTATCACCCACGATCGTCTACCAACCAAATTAGACCCTCCTTCTTACTCACCATGTTCAACACATCTCTTATAACAAAATGTACCGCGTTCCACTTTGTCCCCGTACCCGTTCCAAATTCATCTTAGATGTCTTCCCAGTTCGCCACATCATATAACTACAACGTCAAACTCCTTTTCGAGTAAGCCTTCAATCCATTCTCAACAGTTCTAGCATGAAATCATGCTACAATGCTTCCAGGTTACAGTAAAGCAATGATGGACCTCAGTCCAGCTGCCTCGGTGTTACCATCATCTCATCAATGAAGTACTCCGGAGATGAGTATGATATAGACATCAGAACCCAGTGCTTGAAGTTTCAACGCTCCAGTGATTGACGATACCTACTGCGTAGCTCTGTAAGGAGTGCAACCGACAGTTAATCTCGTAAAGTCGTGGCCAATGAAAGTTCACACAGCTGACACAATAGCGTACATCATCAATTCTGCAAAGTTACAACTAGGAATGGTACGTAAATCCTTTACACGAGCAGTCTGATCACGCATATTCATATGCGGTACCTCGTTGAACTCCCAGAAGACAAATTACCTATTTGCAACCTCTCAGCTGGGACTTAACCATTGTTGAGGCCGAAAGGAAGTTAGCAGGAAAACTGATTGGGAAAACATATTCACTTTGTACCTAGGTAATAAACACTACGTCACAAAAATCAGTGCTACCTGAATTTGACATCCACCCTATGAATTTTGAGGACGGCACATGATGATCCCGCCTTCGGTGTAGCTCCAGTTACACTCTGCATATATATAAATATACATACCCTTTCTCCAATGTAACAGTCATGACACTCGGAGGTGGTATGCAAGATATCATATCGAGATCCTGCCCGGACGTTACATGAATTACCATTCTTGCGGGTTCAAAGACTTCATTTGCTACTTATACTAAAAGCAATCATATGGACTGTTGACAGCCATTCACCTTAACTCTGTTTGCTTTCAGAAGTTATGCACGAATAAAAGGAGAACTTCCGTCCGCTTATTGCCAACACTTGGTAAGAAAAACGTCCAGCTTAGAATGTTAGACAAAAGCTGAACTCTAACTTCTACGACTTACTATTAACAGATCTTTCTTCGAAGATACAAAGGTTTATTACCCAATATCTTGATTATCCATGATCGAGCAGGACTAATCTCAATCAAACAATGACGAGAGCTGCAAATCTTTTCATCCAAACACTAGCACCTACTGTCAACTAATGACTCCATTGAAGCTCCGTAGTCCATTCAGCACTCCCATATCTTACCACAAAAACCAACAGACTCTAGCTAGACAGACAGCTAGATAATTTGGAGGAACGGCAGGCCAATCAAGACCTCCTCCCAGACATCATGCTTGAGGCTATCGTGAGGGGACCTGCTTGGTTCCACCACGAGGATGAACCGTACCCAAGGAGGAAGGAAAGGAGGTTAGGCTCACGTGAGGGCTTGGAAGACAAGATGGATGGGATCTCTGAATTACTCAATGCAAATGGTGATGACGAGTTAGCTACTGAGCCACACCTGATGATTCACAGACGGACGAACAATGAAGCCGGTCGTAAGATCTTACACAAGTATCATAGAGCAGTCGGTAACCACGTAGGAAGTCGATGCACAAGGCATCGCCACCGTGCTTCTTGGGATCGGGAGTCACAGGCCGTTTAAATGGCAGAAACACGAACACACACAGGACATCGAGACTCAAGTATGATTGATGGATTGCTTGACCAACCCCTCCCATGATAATGACAAAGATGAAAGAACCACGCAGCAACCATCAAAAAGCAGACGAGTACCTCGAGAAAGAAAACCACGCAAAGAGAAAAAAGACGTTCAAATTCCAGTCCCCGAATATTTCCCACACACGCCAGGCCAGTCAACTCTCAATCTTGCTCTCTCCCTCTCACTCAGCCCCATGCCATTAAGTATCTCTATCCCCCATGCAAGCGTGGTCAGAGTCGTATGTTCCCAAAGCCGTCAAAGATAGGTCCAGAAGATCGGAATGCAGGAGGCAGATCCTAGTGACAGCCGTTCAATTCTAATGCGCGCAGAAGAGGGAAAGAAAACCAGTCGTTCCGTTTGTTGATAGCACAAGAGGAAATTCTCTAGCAGCATCCACCAGCCGACCCCTGGTTCACCCCTTGTCCTTGACCGACTTGTACTGTTGGCTTGTTGTTTGCGGTTGTCGTACCCATTCTCTCTTTGATTTGGCGGGCCATGGTCAGGAAGGCTTGTTCGACGTTGCTTGCGTTCTTGGCGGAGGTCTCGAGGAATGGGATACCGAGCGAGTCAGCAAATTCCTGTGGTGGCAACTTGTCAGCCATAATGTTCGAAGATAGGCAGCAGATGATGAAAAGCCTCATGTGATATTGAACAGCTGATCCTCAGCATGTGACGGTACGTACCTTGGCGACTGTGTACTCAACCACCTTCTTGTCTGACATATCGCTCTTGTTGCCTACGAGCAACTTGTTGACACCCTCTGTAGCATATCTGTCGATTTCTTGGAGCCATTGCTTGACGTTGTTGAAGGAATCCATGTCGGTGACATCGTAGACAACGCAGATACCGTGAGCACCTCTATAGTATGATGAAGTGATGGTTCGGAAACGTTCTTGTCCAGCAGTATCCCACTATATACATTATCAGCATAAGTTTCTGCACATTCCATCAAATAGCCCTTACAATCTGTAGCTTCACGGTCTTGCCATCGAGCTCGATTGTTCGGATTTTCTACCGGTCTGTCAGCCTTTCCCCTTCAGCACCCCGGCAGAGCATAATGTACGAAGTCAACACCAATCGTTGAGATATACGACTCTGTGTATGTATCGTCCGCAAATCGCAACAGCAAGCAAGACTTTCCTACACCGGAATCACCGATAAGTAGGAGCTTGAAGAGGTAATCGTATCTGCCAAAATCGTTAACCATCGTCTGCCTTGGAGGCGGGTTGCGAGCGTTGTGGGGGCCGACAACGTTCATCGTGAAGGATGCAGAATAGGGTACTCTGTGAAATAGCAAGTCAGTATTCGTATGATAGATGGTATCCTGATGTTTGATGCGGCTGTTTCGTAGAGATGACGTTGCCTGGAGATGTACTCACTACTCTGGATTCATGATGGAAGCGATGTAAAATCTGGCAGACGATTTGGGAGTGTCTGAATCACTGTGATGGGACGGGCGATGTTGTTGGGCGGATGTCTAGGTTGATGGACCAAGATCGCGACTTTGGTTCCTTCAAAGACGTCTGGAGGTCGGCGCAGCAGCTTATGTCGCCTAGCCTGGTTTCAATGCACGTGATACGAAATGGAAATTCCTTGTCTTTGACAATCTCAGAGTGTTTGCCTCCCGGCATTTCTTTGTTGATGTAAGATTAGTTTACAGTCACAATTGCAATTCAGCTTAATGTGAACGGGTTCAGGCAGCTGCATTCACATCATCCTGCGAAAGAGTGTCTGCAAGTGAAATCTTGACCGCTCTGCCTCTTTGGGTCACCCGGATACTGCCAATCGCGATAAAGCTTTCAGCCTCAAAGTTCTGCAAGGGTATCAACTGATCAACTCTGCAAAGGAACAGCTGAGAAACCAACAACTCTTCATGTATTGCCAACTTCATTGACATCAAGGCTGATGTCGACGCCTCGCAGCCTCCAACGCTCTACTCGCAATGTCACGAAATTTCCTCTCGCCCTAAGCACTCGAGGGGCATTTCTCATCAGACAATTCTCACAAATTCCTGCGAAGAACCTCGCAACAGTCAACCCGGATCAGAGAGTCCTTCCCGATGTCTGGTTCACAGGATCTACGCCAACCCTGAGCATACAACCAACAAAAGATGGAGGCCCAAGGAAGCCAGACGAAAGAACAGTGAAATTGGGGAAAAGCAAGTATCCCAAACTTCGAACTCCTATATACGTCAACAAACACCCAGCTAACATCTCTCTTAGCTCTACGAGTCCTCCAAGAACGCATGCCAACCCTCCTCCAATATCCTCTCCCCCAAGAGATACTCTCCCCACAAATAACACTCCACCTCTTCCCCTCCACCCACCCCCACCTCCCAACCGTCTCCGGCCGAGTCGCCTACTCAGCGGCTCTCTGGACATCCCCCATAGCCTGGGGCCGCGTCCCTTCCCTCCCCCTCATCTCAAACGTCAAACTCATAATCCTCTCCGAGCGCGTCGTAAAATCTCATCACTCCACGTCCTCTCGTCCAGAACAACTCATCGTGCGCTGGAAAACGATTGGGAAGACGAAGGGGAAAGGAACAGGTGCTTTCTATAAAGGGATTGGGTCAAATGATAATGTGGATAAGATCACGGAGTTTTTGGGAGGCGGGAAGGGAGAGGATGACAGTAAGGAGTTTACGGGCTTGTTTATTTTTGAGTTTGATGAGGAGGGGAGGGTGGTTAGCCATACCATTGAACATGTTCAGGAGGGAGGGAATTGGGAGAAAGGCGTTGGTGCGAGAGTGGTTGGGTTGACGGATTGGCTACTTGGGGGGTTGAAGAGGAATGGGAGGGATGATGGGAGTCCGTGTCCGGCGTTTTGGGTGGATGAGGGGAAGAATGATGATTTGAGGAGGTGACGATCTGAAGGAGTGACGTCTTCAGAAGTGTTTTTGGTGGCATATGGTGTTGGGTTCTGGCATGGTCTCGGGCGTTACGGTTACATGACATCGGGTTGTACTATATTTTTTAAACAAAGATGAACATAACACCTCTCTAATGTTACATTATTGCCACTCGGAAGTGGGTCCGACATTTCAACATCGTTCAAGTTAACAAAGTTGGTAGCCTGGATTGGACATTCACAGCGTCAAGAATGATAGCAAAGTTGGGACTCTCTAGGCTCGTCTGTTACAAATCGAGTTCACATAAACGACAACAGACTTCCAACAGCATTTCTGTTGCCCATCATGTCCCTAGCAAGAGAAGTTTTGCCAAACGCCTCTACAAACCTAAATGGTTCTACTTCCCTCCATACTGAATTGCAAAAGTCCAGTGACCCTTGACAAATGTGAGAAGAAACTAAATCAACTCAAAGTCTGTACGAAAAGTCAACATTCTTCCATCTTCCTAGAAAGAAAAGGGAAAGGGAATCCGACATTAAGTCAGTGTGCAACAATTCTCCCAGGATGCTACTTCTTCCGGATCAAGAAGCAGTCCGTCAAGCAGCAAAAATATTTGCCAATAGTGTGCCCCATCTGCAGGATGACAGAGATGGGATACAAGGAGAGGGGGTCTTCAACCATGATGAGAATTTCGACAATGTTTTCCAACACAACGAGGACGTGCTGGGAGATAGGGACAACTTGACCTGGTGGAAAGTTCAATAATTGGAAGTTGCTGGCATCAACATGGCAGGCCCTGCCAAGCGGACGGCAGCAAAAGCAGATCTGCCCCAGCCACAAACTAAATCATAAAGATCTCACATATACACAAGCAGAAAGACACATCGGATCATCAAGTGGTTAAAAGCAGGGTATCAAATTACTACATACCCATCCATCCTATTTCCCACCCAACTTAAACACTATTTATATTACAACAGCTAACAGACCCATCCAAGAAGAGCTCATACTATTTTACACAGCGCAGAAGACAATATATTGCTAAGAGAATTGTGCAAACAAAAAACCAACAACAAAGGAGACATCCGACAGGATCAAGTACAATTCTCAACGAAACCAAACCAAACCAAACTCCAATCAAAACGCTCCTTGCCGAGGCCAAGACCAAACCGATAAAAGACGCAAAACAGGAACCAGGAGAATTAGACTCCCCTAAGCCAACCCTAACCACTTCAACGCCTTCCTCTTATCCCTCACAACCTTAACCACTACCCCACCACCCACATCCTCATTCCCCATTTCCCCTCCCAACCCCTCCTCCTGCTCCCTCCTAAACCTCAACCTCTGCCCCGCCACCCCAAGAATCATCTTATCATACGCATCATCCTCACTATCCTCATCCCCGATATAAAAATTCTCCCACTCCTTATCTCTCACCCTCCTCTCTTTCTCCGACGCCGTCGTTCTTGTACTCGCAATCGACGCTGCGTATTTATGAGTTTTGGATTTCACGCGCGAGGTGAGGGAGGGTTCGTAGTTGGTTTCTCTGTCGCGGGTTGGTGGTCGGGTGGTGCTTGTAGAGATTATGGAGGATGCGTAGTTTGGTCTAGGAGCAGAGGGGCCAGTTGCTGCGCCGCCTGTGAGACGGGAGATTTTGCTTCGGCGGTCTTCTTTGCCGGCTCCGTTTTCGCCTCTGGAGCTCGTTTTGTCGTGGGCGAGATATGTAACTTCTCGTGATAATGCAGTTGTTGGTGTTGGTGGCATAGGCGGTCTTTCGAAGATTATGGGCTTTGGTTCGGGCTCTGGGGTGTAGAATGTTGATTTCTCCATTAGACATTTCCAGATACTTGAGAGGAATGTTGTGATTTCTGGGTCGGTAGCTACGCTTGGAAGAAGATAATCTGCTCTTGAGAACGAGACTGTCGACTTGTTGGTGGAAGTAGAGGATTTACTCGTGCGTACTAGCCGTTGTGACCCAGAGACCGAATTTTCTCCAGAGCTGTGTGTACGACTGTGTGGAGGTGGGCGATTACCAGATGACTCTACACGCTGAGAGAAACCTTCATTGGAGAGAGGGTTTATGCTAGATGGTGTTCGAGGGCGAACCATTGATGGTGGATCTGATGAGAGGGAATCAATAATTCCTGCTATCTTGAGAATGTCGGTACCTAAGATTTTGCGTAGCGCAAAGATGGTCGAGAGATGAGAAGCGGGGTATTGGAGAACGAGGAGCCTAGTACTGGTGTTCATCGCCAAATAGGCCTCGATTTGTGGGACGAGAAGGGCAGCAAGGACTTGTGGGTTTGATAATGGATTGAAAGACTCCTGAGATGAAACAGAAAATCCAGAGAAGTATTGCATAACATTTGCAATCAGATATCTAGAAAGATTAGCATGTTATACACTACACTTGTAGTAGCTTGTATTTTGCTCACCTCATGTCAAGTTTCCCACTCTTGTTGATACCATCTCGTTTGGTGCCCAATTTCTCAACCTGTCCTGATATCTGGAAAAAGAAGTCGTTCTTCACTCCATCCTCACAGCCGAGTGCAATGATTTGATCCACATTTCTGCCATCATTACCAACAACGGTGCTTTCGTCATTCCTGAACACTGGCTTCCAGAGCCTATCTGCTTCAGGCGCCACAGGATAATGAAACTGTGCATACCCCTCCTCGCCAGCCTGGAAATGAAGACTAAGCAATTGTCGTAATGAATTCTGAACATTGATAGGGTTATTAGGGTTTGTAGGCGTAAAATCGACGAACTTCTTACTGATACCGTTGGATTGTGGAGGTGGCGTCAGTGTCGGTGTGGGTGGGCCGACGCTCGGGAAGGCGCCTTCAGCTTGAGTATGTTTCATCGATGGCCATTGCGGTTTGACATTGGGAGGGTAGTTGTCGTTATATGGATCGTATTCGTGCCTTCTTTCGTAGCCAGCATCATCAGTCTCAGCAGTCTGGTAAGATTCTGGCCGAAGAATGTTGTGTTCTGTATCCGTGTTGTCCCAGTCATTTTGTGTCCGAGGCCTTACCTGCAAGCCTTGAACTTTCGAGGTTTGCGATTCCGAGGTGTGACCCTTTAGGATTATTCTTTCTTCTCTTGTAACTTCTTCTAGCGCTGGAGAATCCGGAACCAGAGGTGTAGCTGATTCTGGGGATGCATCAATTTCAGGGGTAGGCCAGACTGGATAACTTCCACCTTTGTATGAACGAATGACTGACTCAAGAATCTCATTGGGGTTGTCATCCACCAGATGAATAACCAAGTCCTCAACGACAGGAAATACTGGGGTGAACGCATCAACTAACCCCCCCTGGGAGAATGCATCCACTCCCCTTTCAACAAAGACACGTGGTGGAGCGCCTGTTGTCAGCGAACTGTTGGACGCTGTGGAGCCACTCCTCAAGGTTGGAGACTTCTTGATTGTCAATTCTGATGCCTTGAGGAAGGTCGTTCTCGGGAGTGTTTCAAAACTAGCACATCGCTTCTGTAGAGGCTTCCTGAGATGATACTCTGAGGTTGTGTGCTTAAGCGACCTTGGACTGTTATTTGGCTGTAACAATCTAGAGCTACTCGGGTAAAATCTATCGACGGAGTGGCGTCTCTTCATGGCCTTCGTTGGAGAAGCAGACTGCACGTCTACGAGAAATGCTTCAGCATAGACAACTGCGGGAGTCGGTGACACTGAGAACAATGATTCGTCCCCAGGGGATGCATAACCTGGATTGTTGTAGTCCTCCTCATTGTCTTCATTGGTCTCCGTGCTTGGTCCTGGAATGCCACTTGCGGGAGATTCTGCTGGAGGTGTAGCCAACGCGTAAAGAGATCCAAACGTGGTTCGTTTCTCCTCAACCGTGAACTTCTTGTTCCGGTCCGGTACAGTCAGAATTGTCCTGATGATGTCATCCCCCTGTGGACTCGTAAAGGCTGGACTCCTAGGAATGTGACTCTGATAATGCTTTCTAGGCAATCTGTTCACAAGTTTTGGATACCTCGCAGGAGTCTCCATGTTGTCTTGAGACGAAACGGTATTGGTCTGAGCAGGATCCTGTGGTTGTAACGCTTCCGTTTCTCGATCCAGGGAATCAGCTGCCATCATTGCTTTCGTTGCTGGGTCCTCCTCTTGTTCTAAGTCTTTCTCTGATTCATTATCATGCTCAAGTTCCTTTCCTTCTACTGCCGAATCTGCCGTCGAATCTGCCGTCGAATCAACTTTCTCCAAGCCAGCCACTCCATCCCGCACGATCTCGTTGAATATCGTCTCTGCTTCTTCAATGTTTCCATTTGTGATGTTTTCGCATATTTTGGTGATACAGATGGCCCTTGCCTTGACGCTTCCACCACAAGTGAAAGCAAGTCTCGGCTGCCTGCTCGTTGAGGATTGAAGGAAAGCCCGTGCAGACTCGGTTCGTTCCGTAAGGGCTGTGTGAATTGCACGAACGAACGTGCGAGGATTGAAGGGTTCGTCTGTATTTTGTGATGGATGTTGCAAGCTGGGAAGGACCAAGATCTTTTGTGAAGGTGGTAAAAGTCTCAATTGAGTTTCGATTGTCTCGGTGTCGCCCTCGAATGCGACCAATTTCCCAAGCTGCTCTGGTTCCACCTCGAGTACCGCCATGGCAGGTTAGAAGTCTATATGGTTGCAAATGTAATTCTTGCTGTACTGAAAGGACTCGATCCGGCGAGTATGTTGTCACGTATTATTGTGTAAGTGTATCCGCGCGGCCAGGATCATATACACGTTTCCTCGAGAAACATGAACATAGAATGAATATGTAAGTAACAAGGAAGAGAAATTTGCTCATGAAACACTCAACAAGAGCGCTGGAGGGGCCGAGAAGGAGAGACAAGGAAGCAAGTTGGCGGTCCCAAGAAGATGCTCCGGGATGGCTGCGGGACTCGATCAGCTCTCACTTCCAAGGTCTCCAGGTCCACCTTGACGCCATCTATTTCTCGTTTCTTAGTGGCATCCTGCACGATCCCGATTAGTGGACATGGAGATGATCAGCTAGAGGCATGGGAGGAGGTGTGCAGATAGCTCAGAGTATACGTAGCTAGGATTGAGCACGGGCTGCAGAGCAACCGGATCGGATGTCTCCCTCCCAAGCACAAACCAATGGTTTGGGAGCATAAGAGACAATAGAGCCAAGTTCATCAAAAAGACAAAGTCCCACCACGCGTAGAATTCTGGTCGCAAGTTCTATGTCTGTGTGTATGTGGAGGCGTCCCCTCATCTATTTGCGACAACACCAACAGCCCACCTACCCACCTTCGTGCAAAGAATCCGTGGGCATACGAGAAGTGGAGAGGAGCTCGAGAGAAGCTGTGGCCGCTGGGCGGCAGTGAGCATGCTGAACGGGACGACCTGAGCTCAACTGGGTAAGGTTTGGGCGACCTAGACTCGATTTGGAAGCCTGGTCCTAGGAGCGATCTCGCGCATCGGTCGATCGATCGGTAGATCCAACCCGGACAGGGACTGCGTCGTCGACTCCTTTTCGCGCCTTCGAGGAGCGGTGGATCATATGTGAGATTTTTATGCTGATCCGG
This sequence comes from Helotiales sp. EF0021, assembly GCA_000292665.1. Classification (NCBI taxonomy): domain Eukaryota; kingdom Fungi; phylum Ascomycota; class Leotiomycetes; order Helotiales; species Helotiales sp. EF0021. The sequence continues at coordinate 191,020 of AIET01000212.1, forward strand.
TCAACAAAAAAGCAAGAATCGAAAGCGAGTGAGACGAAAGGTCCGCAAGAATGTCTCGTTTGAGCCGTGTTCCCGAGGAAGAAATACATATAGCATTCTGGTCACCGGCGTAAGTTGCCAAGGGCCCGGCTACCGAGGGCTCATCCCATCATCATGCATAGAGTTTGCGTCGGATCTCAAATCATCCGTGCCCCTGTCAATTGAATTTGTCGCTAGGACTGCGTGCCTGTGCTCTGAATGTCCGATGAGAAGCATTCTGGATGACTGCTTTTCTTCAGCGTCTCAACCATCGTCTTGTCGACATACCAACGTAGACCTTCAGTTCATTGAAGACGATTCTGCACAGCTATGCAAGCAGCCTCGGTAGATTCTGCATGTTAGGTTCGAAACAAACACATCCATACGTATCAGCCGTCCTTTAATCTCTCCAAGTTGCGGAGCGGCGGCTCCAATGGACTGGATTCTTAAAGTGGCGTGAAGTGCCGTAGGAACACCCTTCCATCGCCGGCAGCGGGCATAATCGAGGTATGCCGAGTCATAAAATCTGCGAACTTCGGCCCGGGATGTGCTGCAGAGGCGGTAACACAGCAGCAGCCCTCCCACGAGAATGAGAGCTAGCGTCCTCGTGACAAGTGAACCCCGGAGGTGCCTGGCTTGTTGCATTCCGTCTGGAGACAGACCATGGACTAAATGTTGGTGATGGGACCGTGTGGTGGCGTAAAAGCCATTCTGTGGTAGACCTAAGCTCGAATAGATACTGTATTTAGTCTGTGATTGTAAATCTAGGTAGACTGTGATGAGTCTTATGACCAGCTTGACTGTGATTGCTAGCTGAACTCTATACAGCTCGCGAGAACTACACGATTTTGGATTGTCAGCTAAACAGTGAAGTTGAGAATTGGGAGTCGTTGAGTGGCTGCCCCTGAAGCTATTAGAATAGGTAACACCAGACTTTCATGGCGTGGTGGGAGCATAAAGGTCTTGGAGAAATAATTTTAATCTCAACAGCCCAGGGCGCGGCTCAAAGTGGTTCACATCCACCCGACAAGTCCGAGCCCTCATGATCAGCGGCTTCCAGAAATATATATTTTCGTGACACAAGACCTTTGACAGTATATGGTTTGGAGTAGGTGCCGGCCCTGAAATCCGGTTCCGGAGAATTTGTACTCGTGGATATATCACAATACTGAATCAAAATCAGGACGCGGCAACGTGAGTGAGGCGTTAATTGTTGGGCAGCTGGGGAAACGGGTGCGTCGCGTGGGAAGCCGAAGCCAGGATTTCATTCTTCGTCCGAACCCATCAATTCGGCCAGTTCAGCTTCTTCCGCTGCTGTAAGGAGGCTTTTCTTCGCAGGCACCTTCTCTTCCTTGATAACCCCCTGTGCCTGCTCTTCTCTCTCTTTCCTCGCCTTTTCAAGGTCTGCTTTGCTGAGTCCCCAAGTACGTATCGTGCCGTCAATACTGACGCTCACCACTTTTGTCTCGTCATCCAAGACGACTAGGCCCGTTACTTCTTCATAATGACCTTCATAGACGTGCCACAACTTTCCTGTTGCTCTGTCCCATACCTTGACGTCCTCGTCTCGTCCTGCTGTTATGACCCAATCTTCAGTGACGGCAACAGCTCGTACATAGTCGCCATGCTGATATGAGTCTTCGGTGCCCCAATTTCGAGACCTCGAAAGACATTTCGCAGTTCCATCCGCACTTGCTGTCCAAAGGTCTGCATCATCTTCTTCTCCGAAGAAAGAGATCTGGTAGACACTGGTCTCGTGCTCAAGAATCGTGTCGCGGTTTGGTTTGTTTTGGGCAGGCGCGTCTGGTGTCGAGTCAATGATCTGGGTAGCAGAAGAGAGGTTTATGCGCCATCTGCGGATATGAGGATCGCTGCTAGAGGACACAAGAACCGGCTCAGAGTCTGTGGAGTCCACAGGATCGAGTGCTAAATCCTGTAAAGCCATCATCGTATCGCTCTTATCGCGAAGAGTATGCAGACGCTGGCCTGTCGCACTGTCCCATACAATGATTTTCGCATCCGCTCCCCCAGATATGAGAACCTACATTGGGTCAGCCAGTGGTGTGGCCAGAAAAGATATGAGCGCTTGCATCTTTTCCTTCGACCTTGGCAGATATGACGACCTTCACAAAGTCCGAATGACCTTTGTATGTTCTCGTCGGGGTTCTGCTCTCCCTATCCCAGCTCCAAATATTCTTGTCCCAGCATCCTGCAAATACTGTACATCCTCCATGGCCACCAACGGTGACAGAGGTGACAGGAGCAGTTGGTCCTCTGTACACAGTCTTCGAGTCTCGACTCTGCCGAAATATTCAGTACATCCAACTTTTGCTAACCTATGCAGTCCCACTTACTTCAATATTCACCTTGCGTACACAACCAGCACTCTCTGCAATGTAAACACATGCTGGTGAGAAGGGATCAGGGATGACACCCAGAATCTTTGACTGAAGGACTATTGGATTGCCGTTCTTATTTCCTGATTTTGCAGCTCTCCGTGCTCGCGTAGATTCCGAGGCATCGGTCTGAAAGAAATGACCAGGATCTGTTGATCGCGACATTGTTGGTTTGTGTGGTAGATAGTTTGATGTTTTGAAATTCTTCCAGCCTCGTGAAGATCAACTCCCCGCCTCGCCTAAAGGTGGGGCATTGTTCAGGGGTCTGAATTGGAAAACGCGTCTGACGCGACCAACGCGTCTCCTTGAACTTCAACATCTGAGCAACACCACAACTGACATATCTCCCATTGAACAGGCAAGCCATGGCGACAACTACTCAAATACGTGTGCGAGGACGACCAGCACATACAAGAGGCCCGACATATCTTTCGTACACTCCAGATGGCACGAAGTTGATTACTGTTGGATCGAACAATACTGTGCGAGTGTATAAGACTGGATTTGATGGAGAGCCTACAAATATTGATGAATGCCCGGAGCAAAATTCTGGAGTTTCCTCTACAGTAAGATCCAGGATATGCGTTTTTGGGATCTGCTAATGAATACAGGATGATTTCTTCGTTCTTGGTTCCGAGGATGGCAACATCAGCAAGTTCTCCTTGGAGACAATGGCCTTCGAAAAATACCTTACACGATGCTCCCTACCGATTCGAGACGTTGTGCTGTCTGCAGATGGCCAGTGGTGCGCTGTTTCGAGTGATGAGTTAGTGGTCAAGGTCATAAAGACCAGTGAAACAAGCTCAGTCATGACCTTGAGGGACCACCCAAAACCTGTGAAGCACCTTTCTTTCGACCCGAGCGGAGAGTTGATAGCACTTTCTTGCACCGACGGAATACTCTATATCTACTCGCTTGAGAATGAGGTGCCAGAACTTGTGCGAAAGATTGACGCTTTGATCCGAGGGGTCGAGACCGAGGATGAAGTCTGCACTAAAGCGGTATGGCATCCCGATGGCAGAGCATTCGCTGCTCCTACAGCCATGAGAAATATTCAGGTTGTATCCAAAAATGATTGGGAAAATCAGCGCTGCTTCACGGGTGGTCATCTCGGTGATATCACTGCATTGGCCTGGTCACCAAATGGAGCTATGCTTGTATCTGCTGGCAAGGACAGAAAAGTGGTTTTGTGGGAGACCAAGACGCAAAAAATACTTGCAACATATGAGTACGCGAATGTCATGGATATCGCCTGGCATCCTACCAAGAATCTCTTATCTTTCACCAACATGGATGGCGAGGTCTATATATACAACGACTTCGTACCAGCAGACCATGCCAATCTGGTCAAGCTATCACCACAGCCTGCACCTTTCATCCACGATCCTCTTTCTGATATATCCGCCAATGCCCGACGAACGATTGCCAATGGCCTCAAGGACATTCCAAGTCGAGGTCCAAGACGAGGCTCCCTAGCCAGCCTTGATGACATCCTTCCGTCGGATCTTATGGGTGACGATGAGGATGACTTTGTGGTTGACGATGATGGAGCTGGATATGCATTGGGTCTGAATGGCAATGGCAAAAGACCAAATAGAAACGTCGGTCCTTATGCTGTCCCTCAGAGCAAGCGGCATGCCGTTCAAGGTTGGGAACCGCAATACCATGAGTCCTTCCAGCCAGGGTCTACGCCTTGGAGAGGAAATCGGAAGTACCTCTGTCTCAATCTGATAGGCTTTGTCTGGACCGTCGATCAAGATATACATCATACAGTCACAGTTGAGTTTTATGATCACGAATTCCACCGCGATTTTCATTTTACAGACACATATCTTTACGACAAAGCTTGCCTCAACCACAATGGCACTCTATTCTCATGTCCGTCACATGATGATATTCCAGCCACCATCTTCTACCGGCCTCATGAAACATGGACTGCACGGTCTGACTGGAGGACGCAATTACCAAAGGTGGAAGAGGTTACAGCAATTTCACTTAGCGACTCATTCGTTACAGTTACCACCACTTCTAACTACGTCAGGATATACACCCTGTTTGGGATTCCATATAGAGTGTACAGACTGAAGAGCAGTCCGGCCGTAACATGTGCCAGTTGGCGAGATTACGTCCTTACTCTTGGTAACGGACCAGTCGGTGCAGATGGCAACACCAAGCTGTTATACACGATTCAGAACATCAAGAGAGACGAGATGTGCCAGAGTGAAGATATAGTAGCATTACCAGATGGCGAGACTTTGAAGTCTGTTTTCTTCTCGGACAATGGGGTATGTGCTTTTATCCATGGTGAGAAAACCTCAAACTAACACCAGCAGGACCCATGTATCTACGACTCTACAGGCACCCTTCTTACTCTCCTCCACTGGCGGACTCCATCACAAGCCAACTGGGTCCCATTACTTGACACAAGACTCCTCTCCCGTCTCGCCTCAGGCAGGAAAACTGAATCCTACTTCCCCATCGCAGTAGCAGACAACAAATTTCACTGCATCATCCTCAAGGGCGGTGACCAATACCCATACTTTCCTCGTCCACTGCTATCAGAATTCGATTTCGAGATTCCCCTCTCTTCCAAACCTTCATGCAATAATAAAGACGCAGATAATGACGGCGAGGATGGGGAGAAAGAAGAGGACGATGCGAAGAAATTAGAAGGACAATTCGTACTGAAGAGTATCTTGACTGCTCAACACCAGGATTTGGTGGATTTCACGAAGAGTACGCATATGCAGAGAAGTGCGTTAGCTAGGATGGAGTTGGAGATCGATAAGACCTTGCTGCAGATGATGGCTGTGGAGTGTCGAGAGGGCGAGGAGAGAGGTATGAGAGCGTTGGAGATGGTTACCTTGTTGAGGGATAGGACGGGTAGGATGATTGAGGCTGCTGGGAAGGTGGCGGACAGGTATGGGAGGACGGTGTTGGGAGAGAAGATTAGAGAAGTGGGAGAGGAGAGGTTGGGTGCTGATATGGATGAGGATTAAATGACATCGTCGACGAATGTTGGTAGGGGCTGTTAGGATACGATTAGGATGGCGTTTGTGGTGGTAAATAGTATTCGGACTCGGGTGCTGTCATGCAGGATGAGTAATGAATTGACGGATTTCGCATTATGACGTTCTGAGTCCGTTTCGATGTTTCTTACCTTCTACTTGTCTCGCTACTGAAGCTGGTCACTGTCCCAGAGGTCTCGAGACTTGCCTCATTTTCACCGGCGAATGCAAGACAGACATTCGAAGTAAGATTACATGCACATGCAGCAGAAAGATCCAATGAAAGTATCTGTACACCCTTTGATTGCCACAATCTCAAAATTCCACCTACAGAAGCAAAATATACACAAGAACAAGACTCAAACCCGATCACTCGATCCCTCCCCCCCAGCGCCTGGAATAGCCCATCCTCTCACCCCTCCAAAATCTCACTCCCGTCCACCTCAGCATCAAACGTCTCCCCACTCCCCGCCGTCCCAGCCTTCGGCATCGTACAAGGCTGCCACGCAACATGAACCTGATGCTCAAAAGCAACCGTGGCATCATCATCAGACAGCTCTCCCGTAGCACTGCTTTTGGTAGAAGAGAGAGCGATACGGTTATTAACGTTCAGGATACCTGTTGCGCCGCAGGGAGACCAGATGACGGCTGTGGATTCGATAGTGTCGTGTTTGGTGTAGATATCGCCGGCCGTCCATTCAGTTCCGGAGATTGTGGAGCGGGTTGAACACTGGCCAGTGTTAGAGTCGCGGCGCGGGGAAGGGAGGGGGGCAAGAAGCAAAGGAAAGGAGAGAGGAGAGACGAACAGTTTGAGCAGCGGCTTGGGAGAAGAAGTATGAGGATACAAATGTTCCTGTCACTCCTGGATCAAGACGTGCCCAGCCATGATAGGTAGCGTCTACGATGGCGTATTGGAAACCTCCTGGGTATTGCAGACTCAGGTGGATTTGACACTGTTTAGTCTTATCTGCTTGCATGGCAGTAGGGCCGATGTATGTTTGAAACTTGTCAAATCCGAACGTCACGACCTGGGAGTTTTCATCAGCTCAACAATAGGATCATTGTGAGGATGAAGACTTACTGATCGATCTGGCGAGAGGGTGTTGGAAACTGAACCTTGTGGACACCCATTTCCAGATGATTGAGCGCTCAGGATGGTAATTTGTTCTACTGGAGGACCAGCGTAGGTTGAACGATTGTTGACATTGGCCAATGGACTGGCGAGGGCAAGCGCAGGAAGTAAAAGTATGGGGATGAGAAACATGGTTGCTGGAGATCTCGGTAAAGACTGGTAATGTAACGCCGTTGTTTTGTGGGGTGCCGATCAAAATATCGGAGCGAGATCCGCACTTATATACACCTCAGATCAAGTGAGAGACGCATGGCTGGCTCTGAGCTTGTTTGATTGCTAAGAATAGATTCATTTTCTTCCAAATAGATGTGAAATTATGATCTGTTGGCACTGAGTGCTTCCAGCAGCGATCTGGTACGTTCCGAGGCCAGATGGCTCGATATTCCACGCATAAATTGCGGGGTACCTCGAATTGCGAGCTCCTCAAACTTGTTAGATATCCTCGAGAGCTCAGACTTGTCTTCTGTGGATGCCAGATATTACGAGACCAAAAATCGGGCTCGGTACCAGACGAAAGGGGCTCATTCCTCGTCAACGTCGAATCCGAAGCCTAAATGATCACAAGACGAAACCTGGAATCAATAGAAATCGTTCCGTGAATCGAAACATCGGACGAATGACAGATTGCAGAATTTGACGTTGTCAGGGACTCATTACGTGAAACAAATTTATGCTTGAACGTACATATTACTTCAACTCTGGCAGCAACTTTATGCCGTGATATGGTCTTTATTAGACTTCCGAGCCCTCATACGGGTCAATATTTCAACATGAGACGAACCTCGGAGAACGAGAGGCAAACCAAATGAAAGTCCCAAGTTTCAACAGCAGCCAGCCAAAATCCATTAATTAGCACCTCGGGATCTCTTGGAACAAGTAGAGTCCAGTGAAAATATGCTAGTAAGTTTGAGGATATATAAATAAGAAAGGATTGCTGTGCCACCAATGTTGTCCACTTCCGAGCAGACTCCTCGAGACCATCATCTCGTCGCTTGACAGGGGTGCCAGAATCCTGGCTCCAGAACATATGTCAGCAAGCAGCGCCGACCCGGGCCGCAAGTTTCATGAGACAGCCCATCCCCAGAGTGTAATTGAGCTTAAATTGACTCCGGTCTTTCAGGTCGCAGGAACGATTCGGCAAGTCTTCATTATTTCATCTCCCGAGATTCTTGATGAGTTTGATATCAGAACATATGTTTTTTTCAGGCGAACAAATCGCATTTCGAGTGTTTTTGAACAGAATGTCTTTCGAGTTGTTATTTCTGAGGCAAGGCCTGGACGAAACGGTATCAGGCGCATAGTAATGTAACGTGCCGGGAGATCGTCAATGCATACTCGGATAAGAACTCTGAACTTCCAAGGGACGCTAGCAGTTTAGCGTGAAATCTAGACAGTAAGGAAGAGATTTTGTTATAAGAAAATAAAAAGAATTCGAAAACGGGTCTTTTGGCTTAGATAATATATATAATTTATTCTTTTTTTAGCTTTCTAGAAACGAGTACTAGTTAAAGATTAAGAGATAATTAAGAAATATATTACGTACTCGAGCTTTATTCTAAAGGAGCCTAGATGTCACGATCACGGGTCCTGGGACCCGTGACACTCCTAGGACCAGCAGGGTTTCTAGGAGACATTGTCCTGGGAACATGTGTAGTCCTGGGAACGGTAGGGTTCCCAGGAGCACGATACCGCAGCGATCGGATTTATTGTATAATCTCAGTACCGGGGTTTGGGCCCCCAGAAAACGCGACCTCGGGTCACGTGACATGCTAGCCAGCTAGACAGGGCTCGCAGGCTTGCGCGCTCTGCGAGACCGTCTATCACGGCTCGCACGACGGATAAGGGTCCTATATAGCGTTGGGTCTTTATCCGTAGATAGGAGCTTCGTGCTTAAACTCTTATAGCAATCGTATCTCTTTACCTTTGCTTGTAACGTCTTGATTCTGATCAAGAACTCTTCTGTGACGCTTACTTCTATACAATACCAACCCAACGAACCTACGACACCGGTCGTACGAACTACGGTACGTTACACTAGAGCGACGTAAGAATATATCTCGAGAAGGAACGAGGTCGTAAACTAATAATATTATAAAAGTAATAAAATAATTACTTTTAATAAAGTGTCACGGGTCAAGTAATTCAACAATCGAACAAGAAGTGTTTATATTTCAAGAAGGAAAAGTGTCACGGGTCAAGTGATTCAATAATCGAACAAGAAGCGTTTATAT